>JBBJLR010000013.1:13671304-13685783 GCA_037577145.1 Brachypetersius gabonensis | reverse complement strand
GTGAAGCGCGAGCTGGGAGCGCGCGCGGCCTGCCAACCACGCAGAGCGCGCTCCCAGCTCTCTTACACCCCCTCTCTCCTTCTCTCTCTCTCTCTCTCTCTCTCTCTCTCTCTCTCTCTCTCTCTCTCTCTCTCTTTCTGTTATCCTCTCTCATTCTCTCATTCTCTCTCTTTGTCTCTCTCTCTCTCTCTTCTCTCTATTCTTTCTCCCTCCTCTCACACTCTCCACTTTCTCTCTCTCTTTCTTCTCTCTCTCCCTCCTCTCCTCTCTCTCTCTCTCCACTTTCTCTCTCTCTTTCTCCTCTCTCTCCCTCATCTCCTCTCTCTCCTCTCCCTCCTCTCTCTCTCTTTCTCTCTCCTACCCTCCTCTCTCTCTCCTCTCTCTCCCTCCTCCCCCTTCTCTCTCAGCAAAGTTTCCCAAACATTAAAATGATGCTTCACAAAATACATCTCGCCCTTTTTTTTAAATCTCCATCCCACGCGTTCTGTTCGTGGCCAGTAACTTCATTATTATTCATTATTGTAATGTTTTAATTAGCGCGTTGGAGCGAGGGGTAGCAGAGAGGAAGCAGGTTTTTCAGACGCTGAGAGTCAGTCACAGTTTGCTGCTGAAGAGAAACCACGTTCATGTCTGACTAATGGAGTGATCAAAGGTAGGCAGAGGAGTCGGGGACCCTCCCTCGCTCTTGTTTTTTTACTGAAGAAGTAAAGACTTCTTCAGTAAAGAAATCTACTGATGTTTTAGGACATCCAGCATCTATCAGCCCAGGATCTGAGAAGTGGGTCAGTTTGTCATTTCTTTGGATCACTCTTTAATCACCAGATTGCCTGTGTGTTGTGGGCCAGTAGCAATGACCCAAAATTACTACTAGAACTGTGTGCTGATTGTATAGTGTACATGTGGATAACACAATCTATTTGCTGGACAGGCACAAGATACCATACTAAAAGGATGACCTACTTGTTTTAGGCCCTGTCCACACGTACACGGGTATTTCTGAAAATGGAGGTTTGGGTCAGTGAAAAACGCTGGTTTTTGAAAACTCCAGCGAAAGTGGCGATTTTTGAAAACGCCGTTTCTGCGTTCACGTGTGGACAAGAAAAACGAAGATTTAGAAAAACTGACCGTTTCGCGTTAAACTGTGCGCCACTCATATAACGTCATCATATGCGCCTTGGTTGTCATCTAAAATGCCTAACGTCCACAAAACACTGCTCTCAACCGCGTTAGAAGTGTTGGTGTGTTTATACTCATGCGCGGAGTTACTGTCCATCCAGTATGAAGGGCAGAGACGTCAGAGTCATCTTCGGATGCTATTACATTCAACGTCGGCAGCGGTTTTGGACGAGACCTGGGGGGTATTCCATAAAACAGGATTAAGGGAAAGTCTGGCTTATTTCAAGGGAAAGTAAGGGAAAGTAGGCCAGACTTTTCCTTAATCCTGTTTCATGGAATAATTCCCCGGTCGGAACAGTGGTTGGTGGTTGTTTGTCTACCAGAAACAGGTAATGACGCTCCCCCTCCAAGGCTTCTGATTGGTCACCAGTGCTACATGATTTAAGGTTATATCGCCACTTGCTGCCTTGTGGACGGAGATATTTTTGAAAACGTGCTCGTGTGGACGCGATGTTTTTACAAAACGAAAACGGAAAATCTCTGTTTTCAGAAATACCCGTGTACGTGTGGACATGGCCTTAGGCCCTATTTACACTGGGTTTGCTACTGTTGTTTGTGGCTTTATGCTGTCAGTTAATGTATTTTCCTGTGATGTCCTTGTGGGGGCACATAAGGGTGCATATTTGTCATACAGCACACTGTACACAGTGAGAACGTCTTTCTCTGCTTTTAACCCATTAACCAAGCGAAGCAGTGGGCAGCCAGCGACGCAACAGACTAGGGGCTGTGGGTGGGGATGGTACGTTGCTCAACAGTGGTGCCACTGGCAGTCCTGGGATTCAAACCCACAACAGCTGTCTAACCCACAGGCCACCAGCTGCTCCAATGTAAATTCGAAACACATTGCATGACGTTACATCTTGGTGGTCATTTACACTTTTTTTTAGCACTGCATTACTGTTTGATTACACTTCTATACACTTGTAATGTTCATTTGAATCTATTTTTCTGCATTTTGCTTAGTTCTAACCTTAAATTTTGACTGTATGCACATAGACATTTCTCTGCACGTCATACCCGTGTAACGATGTATGTGACAAATACGGAACCTTGAATCTTGTCCACTTGTGATCGGATCACCCAGAACATTAAAATAAAATAAAATGGATAGAGATTATCCACATAAAAATGCAGGTGCACTTTTGATAAAGATTTAAAGCCCTTCAGGAGGTGGCCTGAGATGTGGTTTAGCCAGATGTTATACCAGTGTAAATCTAAGACCCCAAATTTATCCGTGTTTTTTTTTTTTACCATATGCATGCGTAAACCTCCATGTTCTTCCTTTTAATCCATTCTTGAGGGACAAAGAACAGAAAAGAGCAAATAATGGACTTTTATACGAGCCATTGTTAACAAACCTGTTTTAAAATCCACAGGTGAGTAGCTCTCGCGTCCATGTTTTTGAATATTTTGCCCTGATTTTGAAGACATAGCATGTCATTTGCAAGAGTAGTAGTTAAACTGCTAGCGTTCTGCTTAACTGCCAAAACGCTGCCACTTTATTATTTTAGTTAATATATCGTGCTACACAAGAATTTCTGGTTGATATTTATCTGTAGCAATGTAGTACTATTTATCAGAATCAACATTCTTATGAGTTTCATTCATAATATGTCATAGAAACAGCCCAGTAAAAAATCAGTATGTGCGTTTACACATGACTACACCTGTGATCTATCAACACTTGGTGACAGATTTTCAAAGTGACGACAATCTTACGAATAGAACAAGAAAAATCGGGAGAAGAACAGGCAGTTGGATGTGGTTCTGATCTTTGTGGGTTGCAATTCAGAACAAGACTTCTACTTCACCTACCTCTATAAGTGTGTGTGGATAAGTGTGTCTGCAAAAACCAAAAATGCAAAATGCATTAGACTAAAAATTCAAAATGACGTTACAAAGGTACACTTTTGAAGATCTGAGTATTTACTGTGACTGTGATAAATAAAAGCATCACCAGCTAAAACACATCAAAAAACAACTAGTCAAAACGTTTACATACGTGCACATGAAACTAAATAACTAAAGTAAAATTATTTAGCTTTATGAAGAAAAGACACACGAAAAGACACACTTGCACCAGAACATACTGGAATAATAGAAGACAGACTGAAGATTTTAGCGATTCGAAAAGGCTGCAAGTTCTCATTTGCTGCAAGTTATGATGCGTTTTTAATGTGAAAATAAAATACCGATCAGATGTCAGCGTTTTACTGTAGTTCCATTCATTCCTATTTTACATTAACATGGCTTAACTCTCTTCTAGCCTACTGTATGCTGTGCTTATTTGCGTGTGTGTGTGTGTGTGTGTGTGTGTGTGTGTGTGTGTGTGTAAATGTGTAAATGTGTGTACCTTGAAATGAATTCTCGTTCTCTCTGAAGAGGAAACTGAAAGGATGTGGAGGGAGGAGCTGGGGGAGATCGAAACTCCAGGCTGAGTCGACTCTGACGCTGAAGCCCATGTGGAAGCGTTTGTCATTTTTGCCCATTAATCCATAAACGTCTTTCTGGGGAGAATTCAGCACACGATGGCTGCTCCCGTGTCCCTGACGTATACACACACCCCTCTGGCTCTGATAGCACAACCCGGTGCCAGATGTCAGAGCCACTGCCTTGCACATGTGCGTACACACACACACACACACACACACACACACACACACACACACACACACACACACGTACACACCTGTAATCAATCTCTATATGTCAACTAATATAGTCATGGAGGGGTCTGAAATAATGGCGAGAGATAAGTGCTGGTCTTGCCACATATTTAGCTAATAAACTGATTAATGGACCCCCACTAATGTCTCTCTTTTTCAGAGCAGGGCTGCATGTCATTATGGTGCAAACTATTGTGATTTCTTAGAATCTGACATCGCTGCCGTAATAAAAATCTAAAACGGTAACATCATACCAGAAGGACATTTTTATTTATGCCCAATTTTCTCACTAATGTTGTCATGGCCAATTCCCACCCCCTGCCTAGATACCCCCTGTAATGCCTTCCACATGCTTCCTCTGAGTATCGCGAGGCCAGTCACCACCTCTATTTGCTGCTGATACTGGCCATGCTTGAAGGAGAATACTAACCATCTATTCTGTTAAATCAGATACAACTCATGCTGGCAGGTTTTGCCTTGTTTGAGGAATACTTGAGGTGAGTTCGACCCATCCTACCTAAACAGGGAGAGCGAGGGCAGTTATGCTAATACGGAGTCCAGGCCAAGTAGAGTGGCCCGGCATGACTGAATAGACTCAGATCTTTTCTTATGTCATTTAGGCACAAGGCAGTAATTAAAGCAAACGTGTTGTTTTGCAGTCCTGACACAGGAGGGTGATGCTTTATCCATCTCAGCGATCCTAGTTTTTAATTATTTAATTTTTTGGGTGGAACTGTTGTTGTCATACGTTTCGCTTGTCTGTTGAAGCTGCACTGAGTAAACACGGCTGGAAAAATGTTTTCGGTGTCTTTATTTCAGCCTGCAAAGCTGCATAATGTATTTTGAAGGGGCGATTCGTATCATCTACCCACAGTGTTAAAACTCAACCTGGCCACTATTGTGATTCAAAACAAACCATTGTGTGGGCTGAGCCCCCAGTGTTTTAAGATCCTGACAACGCCTCTATTTAAATGCAAGACATTGTTAAAGTTCATTTTGGGTCATTTCTATTGATCTATTCATCCTTCACCACCACTTTCAGTGTAAAAAAACAGAAATGAAAAAATTCAAATAGAAATTTAGAATCCTTGGGTTTTGATTAAATACACCAATAAAGCACACAGAGAAATCATTGCCTGCAATGTTCTATTAAATATGTATTTTTATGAATGTTCACAGAAAAGCATAGAAAAAATTGTTGCATATTTCATCACTAGTAAAACCGCTTGGATAGTGACACTAATATTGCAAAGATTACATGACAATTACATGTCTTTTTAAACTTCTTCATATTCAAATTCTTACAAAATTGTTCTACAACTTTTCTCAGGTGCAAAGATACATTCTGCACAACTGAAGTCATTTTCTCAAAATTCTTCATACAGTCTGAAATAACAACAGCTTGGCCAAACAGTTAGAATCTTCTCCAAAATGCACCTTAGCCAACATACTAGCTATGTATTTCTTTCTGGAAGAACACTATGTCACACACAAACGAAATAAGAATCATCATTAAAATGTTTTTTTTTTTAAGTATTTTTGACTTAAAAAAAACAAGAATTTTCACTTTAAGGAACAGCTTTTCACTGTATAAAATATCCAAGAATGAGCATTGCATGTTTCAGTCTATTTCAAGGGCCTTTATTTCAACTCATAGTGCAAATTGTTTGTTCCAAAAAAAGATTTCAGAAAAATGCTTCAGGACCAAAATGTTTCTTCATATACTGAATATAAAATACACACACACTTGGAGTCGCACAATGGTAGTAATGCTAATTTATCCCATCCCCTGGATTTGGCCACAACATCACAACTGATGGCCCCCTTAGAAATACACCTAGGGTAGTTTCTCTTATATAGGGATGAGAGGGACACACCTGATTAGGTACTCAACTAAAATGGAAATCTGCTGTTCTTGGTCTCATTGTAATTATATTTGTTTTATATTTTATTATATGATGTCAATTTTACATTTCTTTTCTATGTGAGTCTTCATAGTAATGTAATAAATTCAGTTTTAATAGTTTTGATGAGAGAATACCTGTGCAAAAAGGTTTTTAAGTGAGACAAGACACATTTTTAAGCATTTAGTTATTGAATGCATTTTGTATGAAAGCAATAATAAATGATCGACTGTTTGCCCTCATAAACTGATGTTATGGCAGCTGTATGAAGAGTTTTGAGAAAGTGGGTTCAGCATTGCAGAATGCATTATAGCAACTAAGAAAAGCAACTGTGATACCGGCATGGTGATGAACAGAGTGTGAATTACCTCTCCATAATTGGGGGGGGTGGGGGGGGGGGCTTCCTTACATTGTTAAACCCCCCCCCCCCCCCAAACTGCTATTTTGGCTCTTTTGGGGGGGGGGGTGTTGTTGCAGGGGTGTTGTTCCCCCCGAGTACCCCCTGTAATTCGAACCATGGTGATGAACAGATAACATATTGCGCAGCTGTATCTAGAGGGCCTGTAAGAAAAACTGTTATATAGTCATCTACTCTGAAACCATGATCATGTGCTCGACTTTTAATTAGAGTTTAAATTTGATTTTTTTGATATTTCATTGGCATATCAACATTAATATCATCATATCAACCATATCGAAATGCACACAAGCCTTTTGCAGAACTGGTCAGACATCAGATAATTAAATAAATAATCCATCACGTGCCAAGTAATGATGGATTATGACTCGATGTGCTGCAGTATTTAAGCGAAAAACCTCCTCTAAAGACAACACAAAAGCGGGTGTCACATTTATAATAGGCCAATTTCATGGCAGGTTACAAAACGCTAGATTACATCTGTGGTCAGATCTAGTGTGTCTGTATGTGTGTGTGTGTGTGACTGTGTGTGTTCGTGTACGTCCTCATCTGGTCATGCCTCTGCTTGAATGGAATGGAAGAGGAAAATTGATGATAATGGTGGTCAACACTGATGAGATCACACATCTGGACGCCTCATTTGACACGCTTGACATGACATCTTCGACAGAGTCATTAACATCAAATGGCACTGCTGTTGGGTGGAGACATATTATACATAAAAGGAACTGTATTTACAGTATTACATATAGATGTAAATATCTTAAAGATGACATTCTGCACTTTAATAAGGGATTGCAAAATACACTAGTAAAGATGTAAACAAGGTCACTCAGAGTTCATTAATGTGAAATGAGTGACTCTAAGGAAACCTGCTGAGATAGAATTGTTCCCAGCAGTGGTAAAACGAACTAAGCATCCAAAACATATGAAGACTCTGAAAGCTACCCATTACAGAAAATGTTCCATGAAATGGATATGAATTCATTGCTTGTTGCCTGATACATTGTTATTTCAATAGTTTAGAAATAGTTTGGGCAATTCATGACAGCAGGGGTGTTTCTTAGAAAACGTACATGGGGCCCAATTGAATTAACATTACACAAAAAGATGTGTAGGTTCACTAGCTGTTTCAGCATTAAAATGACAATAATTGTGATGTAGATACAACAACCTCTTAGAATGACTTTTCATTTGAAGCAATTGAATTGGTGAAGCAACACCAATTTTGGATCATTCTCATGTAACCTAATCGGAGGCTACAGAGCCACATTTTATGGGCACTTGTTTATTGTTTTGCTTCACTGTTAGTTGTCCATTAAGCGAACAATGTGTAAAAGTTTATTTTTATTATTAACGTTATTCTTTTATGTATTAAGACTTACTTAAATCATGACTTGACAGTTGTGGCACAGATATGATCGATGTTTGCAAACATCACAATAGAGGATAACATTTGTAGAGCTAGTGCTTTTAACAGTTGTTCCTGCAGGTTGGAAGTTTGGAAGATCTAAGCAGCTTTCTACTGAATGTGTTAAGTTGTGTCTCATTTATTAAGACATTCTTCAAACGCATAACAGACAGTACATGTTGATCCAACTACAGGTGTGAGTACATGTCACACTAGTTACACTTTAACCTTAATCTTAACACATCTCAGCAATGTTTTTCTTTTCTGGCATTTTTGTGAATACCTTGAAGGCAACCTCCCTGTTTAAACCCCTTAAGCTGACTCCTACTTAAACTTTATGTACTTATAATGACGGAAATATATACATTCCAAGAGCAACCGCGTATATTGTAAAACCGCGTTGTTGTGTTTTGGTTAAAAAAATGCTTAAACATGCCTATTTTTATAGTGTAAACCCTACATATGCTCCCAGAACCCTTTAATATCATTGTAAACTCAGTTTCATGCATTTCCCATAAAGAAAATGTAAAGGTAAATAAATAATCATAATCAGAAAACTTTATTGCTTAAAAAAACGTTAGCATTAGCAGCGTGCAAAGACTCGTACACAAAAGAACAAGACAGCTCTGTGCTGATGTTCAGTTAAGTCAGGGACAAGGTAGGAAATATTGGTTTATTTGTGTGTGTGTGTGTGTGTGTGTGTGTGTGTGTGTGTGTGTGTATGAGAGGGTGTGTGGTGGTGGTAATACAGTTCGGCGAGGATATTTGCAATATCGCATAAAACGATGAGAATGGTTCTTTAAAAAAATCTGTGTGTGACCGAATAAGCGACTCCTGATCCGCGTAAAACTGGGGGCTTACTGTATATATATATGGAGGAATAAAAAATCCAACCTAACTCACAGCATATGAAAGAATGAGAAAGACACACAGTGCCAAACATAATGGTCTTCAGTCTAGTGTGAGATATGACATTTGTTCCAAGCTTGTTTTGTCTGTGTTGTAATTGAAAGCAGAGCTGGGAGCTGAGGAGGGAAACACATGGCAGAGACACTAAAGCGTGGTAGCCCAGCTTTTTGGGGCGTGCAGTGTTGGCTGCAGTGTTGGCTGTCCATTTTCATCACGTCACAGGCCTGCTGTAGCACAGAGTCATCCATCACCAGGCCTGTGTTTCTGCCAGAACTGGAATATTAGCTGTCTTTTCTCTGTGTGAAGAGGAGCATATATGAAATCATACATACATACACGAAGCATACACACTTTGCAAAACAAACCAATCATCCATCACATTAGAACCAGCAGCCTAATTTTGTGTAGGTCATCCTCATGCAACCAAAATAGCTCTGACCCATCAATAAGTCGGATCTACAAAATCTCTTCAGGTGTACTGTGGTATTTGGCAATCAGTTGTGAGGTGGGACACAATGGATTGGACTAGTTTATCCAGCTCATCCCACAGGTGCCATCTTCTGAGTTGAGAGACAATGCCTTAGGTGGAGGGCTGATCATTGTGACATTGGCAGTCATGCAATCATCATACTGCACTGTTGGGGTGAAGAGGAAGCTGAGCCAAAATGTAAATCTCTCAGTTTACCTGTCAATCTTTGTTAACCTTCACCTATGGTCACATACCACTTAGGGACAGGGTAAGGACCTCATACTTCCTGGAAGGGCTCAGAGTAGAGTCACTTTGTAGAGTCACTTTGAAGCAATTTGAGGTGGTTTGGACATCTAGTTATTATGCCTCCTGCGTGCTTCCCTTTGGAGGTGTTCTAAATCCAAGACACTCTTGGTGAATTATATATCTTGGTTGGCTTAGGAATGCATTGAGATCCCCCAGCTGGTGGACTTGGTCATGGAGGAAAATCACTGAAGTGCCCTTTTCAGCTTGCTACCATGAATTAATAAATAATAGAATACCAGAGATGCTCAGTTAGATTGGAGGCCTAGTTAATTTCCATTTTTCTCAAATCATTCCTTGATAGTTCCTAAGTTGTGTGGCAGGGTGCATTGTCCTGCTGGGAGAGGCCACTACCAGTAGAAAAAAATATTACCATGAAGGGGTGTACTTAGTCTTCAACAGTGTTTGGGTATGTGGCACCTGTCAAAATAACATCCACACGAATGCCAAAATACGAGATTTCCCAACAGATCCTTTTTCAGAACATCACACTTCCTCATTCGACTTGCCTCTCTTCCATAGTGCATCCTGGTGTCATCTCTTCCTCAAGTAATTGATGCGCATGCACCCAGCCATCCATGTGTTGTAAAAGAAAATGTAAAACAGGCTACCTTCTCCCATGTCCAGTTATGATGCTCACTTGCCCATTGTAAGTGCTTTTAGTGGTTAGAATGGGCACTCTGACTGGTCTGCGGCTGCACAACCCCCTATGCAGCAAGCTGAAGTACACTGTGTGTTCTGGCATCTTTCTGTCATAGTCATTTTTTCAACAGTATCTCTTTTGTGGGATCGCATCAGGTAGTTTAGCCTTCACTGTGTAGGTGCATCAGTAAGGGGTACCTGTCCTAAGCACTGCATACAACAACACCCTACCCATCTTGCCGTTTTGGAGATACATGGGGCCAGTCATCAAGTCATCACAACTTTTAAAAGCTGCTCAGATCCTTATGCTTGCCTAATTTCCTTTGATAGGTGTACATGCTGTATTGGTGTATCATTGGGTTCAAAAGAAAACCTCATTGTATGTATGTTAGATTATGTATCCTAGTGTAGTAACATTTTATTTAGAGTAATTTGGGCCATTTCTGCTGGTCCATTAAGTATGAAATGTTAACACTATGTAAAGGGCAAACTCTTTGACATGACAGCTATAACATATAGTAGCTATAAGATAGAGTATCTGTTTTGTGATTTGTACAATTAACATTTTTTGTAGAACTTTGCAAAGGCTTCTAATCAATTTTAAGGTAATTTTCACACAAGGCACTTCAGGGTTCATGGACATTATCCACTTATCACTATTATCATGCAGATCGTTTTACCACACAACATGAAAACAACTGTGATCCTCCTTAGAACGTGTGTTTGTGGCATACAAAAAACCTTATTTATTACATCTATAATCTCTGCTTTCAAAAGCTACTTTTTTTTGAGAATGTTATATAATAACCAGTCAATCTAGGAACTGAGCAAATATTGTAATCCCCAGCTTTTCGGGGGCGTTATGTTCCCAGAGTACCCACGTATAGTAAAAAACGTGTTGTTGTGTTTTGGTGCCTCCAAATATACACCCAGAACACTTTAATTTCATTTTAAACTCAGTTTAATGCCTTACCCTTAAAGAAAATGTAAAGGTAAACCGGTAGTCGTCTTTTAATTTAAATTCCCCACCAAGATATGCAACTTGCTGGAAAACATTATTGGGACACTGCGGCAAGGTTAACGGTTTTCGGGGAATAACTCCTGATCTACTCGGGCTAAAAATAGAAATGAGGGCTCATTGGAGTGCACCGCAGAGAAATTGCACTTGGGCTCAACCCTGGTGTGGAATTGTAAAAAAGTGCTTCCAGGTCAGCTACAGCCTGCGTCCCTTGTGTGAAAACATCCAGAAAAATATATTTATTGCCAAAAAAGCACAAAAAGGCGGACATTTGCCGTTTCTTTTCTGTGGGGAAAAAGTTCTCAAAAAAAATCAGTGTGTGACTGAATCTGCGACTCCTGATCTGCGTAAAACTGGGAGTGTACTGTACAAGCAATGAGCTTTAATTCTGTGCTGCTGTCTTTGTATTTGAGAAAAGAGCCTATGAACATCATACACCATGCATAATTGAGTTTGGAATCCCATCCAAAATGTATGGCACGGCCAACAGCTACAAAAGATCTGGCACGTGTCTAACTGTTTATTTTAAATTGCTTTTAGCTGATTTTCCTGTAATTATTTAAATCTTACTATAAATGAGTTCGTGGCTTTTTAGGGGTGTAATCAAGGTCATAAATACATAGATTTCTGTTCCAGTTCCAGTAAATCAAAAACAAATGAGCAAGCAAAAGCCATTTCACTGAACTGAAAGTGAACCCTTTTTACATTTCTAGAGTTTCTGTTAACCGATGCTTCAGAAGCATTTAGTAAGTTTTGGATCAAAGCACCTGTCAGACAGACGTGTAGGCTGGTCAGTGCACCCTGTTTTCTTTCCTAACTTGACAATATAGTGTAATATAAAAGTTGCTATGTGAAGATCTATAGCTGGGGTGCCACTTGTATATTATTTGTGTTTATTATAGCAGTACTATGACAGGAATGGGATAATGCACGCTTGATCAACGTCTGTGCATTACCCTAAAAGCTTTCTGCTCTGACTCAGGGGTCTGAGTGTAATCATTTTCACATGAATAAAATATATTACATCAATAAAAGTTACTGCCAGAAGTGAGTCAAATAAAAGGCTATGCGTGTTTATATGGCTTTGTTTATTCATGTGGAAATTATGTGAACCAGGGGTGTTTAGCGCTGGTCCTGAAGGGTTGATGATGAGTTGAGGGGCAGAATCAGATGAATTTGACCAGTGAAAGCACTAAACTGTGCTGGACACTGGAGCTGAACATTCCTGAAGAGTAGCAGAGTTTGTCCTCAGGAGGCTTCCATCTGGTCCAGGGTGTTTAAGGCCTACCAGTCCCTTGAATTGCCTTGGCCAAGCTCTCTTTACTCGCTTTGGCTGCATTTACTCCAACCCGGACAATCTGCCCTTCAGCTGAATTGAAATGAAACTGAAGTTTAAAAATTTAAAAGTTTTTCTTCCATTTCCCATCATGGAGTGGAGGCTGTTTCACAGTGTGAGAGATGCCACAAACTACCATTCAACTGTAATACAGCACCATGTATCTTCACGCACACTTGTAAACTTTATTCTGAAGCATTCCAGGAACAATGACCCACAGGTAAAGCCTGCGGTTCATTCTTGGTTAAATTGTAAATGATGACTGCATTAATGAAAACTCAAACCCTTAATTGCCTTTAATGCCTGACCCCTTCCCCCTGTGTCTAACTCTTTAGCATTCAGCCAAGTTATTAGTGTTATACAACACTTTCTACACACCTCTCCCATTTTCCTTATGGATATTGCAACAAGTCCCATGTAGCAAAGCCTCACTTGGAGGTGATATCATATCCTCCTTTGGCATAATGACTCAAATCAATCTGCTGGGGGCTTCCAAAAAATGAAAAGAGAGAGTGTGTGTGAGAAAGAGAGAGAGAGAGAGAGACAGGGAGAGAGAGGAAAGAGAGAGAGAACTGGCCTGTGCTGTAAATGCAGCCACATGTTGGATTGGGCCCTGGAGGCTCTTGTGTTAAGGCTTTCAGGCGGTGGGGTTTACAGGATGGTGCTACATTCTCACAAGCAGAGAAGTAGTGCATGTGGTATTAATACTAAAACACGAATGGTAGAGGCATATAAGGTGGGCTACATAACCACACTCTGGGTTTGCAAAAAAATTCTTTACACATGGTGCATTTGTTTAGGTGTTTGCATCTTTCCAACATCGCTCCTAAAAATAAAGGTTCTGAAAAGGGTTCTTTGCCACATTTGAACCATTTTTGGTTTTGAAAAGACCAGAGTAGACCAACCCAGCACTGGCAAGAACAAATAAAGCCTTGGTGACCCATATCTGTAATTATTTTGTTGTATTTTTCTGGTTCTAAAATATTATTTTCTGTTCCATACTGTTCTACAATGTTATCCTTTATGCATACTGTTTTAGATTATGCTCCTCCATTTATACTGTTCTAGACTCTTCTCGCTCATTCCCACTGTTCCAGAATGTTTTACTTCATTCACATTGTTCCAGAATATACTCCACTATTCCCTTTTGTTCAACAAATCCGTTCTAAAACATCTGCCGGTGTTGGAATGTCACTATTTGTTGGAGATTCTGTATCCTTAAAGAACCCTCTTGCTGATGTTTAAAAGAATAAATTATGTAAATTCATTGTGTCAAAAAACTTAAAGAATGTAAATATTCTTTTACTTAGAAAACAGTCCTAGAACCCTACGTACTAGCCAGGAACCATTTAGAAGCCTTTACTTTTGAGGATGTAATTTGCCAGGGATTGTATACCACAGAAAAGTATATATAACCTTCTGTGCCCTCTCTTTATTAATCTTTCCTAAGTCTTCTTGTGTTTCCTGTAGGGTTTCTCAAATTTCCAAATGACCTGCACCCTCTGCACTCTACACTCAACCAATCAGAGAACGGAGGGCGTTAACTCCTCAACTGTAATGGAGCATAATATGACTCCCCTCACCCTTTCTGCTCTCCCAAAACCATCCAATCCATTACAGTTTACCTTAAACCAACCCTCTCCTACTAAACCTAATCCACTCCCTTCTTTCCTCGGCCCATAATTGGTTCCAGAATGCTGGCACACTCTCCAGATTGCTGCTCTGCATCATGAAGATCGAAGGAGAATATATGTATGTATGTATATATATATATATATATATATTTACAGCACCGGGAAAAAAAAAGACTGTTACAATTTATTTTAAATCAGCATTTCTATGATTAATGAGGAAAAGTATAAAAACACTGCTGTAATCAACACTCTCCTCCTACAGTGTGACCAGATGGATACAAAACACTACTAGACGTTTCTCAAAGTTAATTTTTGCCATTTTGTTTAAAAGAGAACAAGATATTTGTTTTCTTTGAATGATTCAAGTTCTGTAAACACTGCATCTCTGGTCATTTCCTTTTTAATCATGCTTTATAGAACAATATTTTTACTTGGAAATGAGGAGAAATATTGTCAGCAGTTTTTAATAACTAAGGCAAAGCTGTTCAGTTCAATACTTGCACTTATAAGAGATAACTCCTGAGAAATTGGAGTGACCTCTTATTTGTCCCAGAACTATAAGTATAAAATAAATAAATAATATAAATATATAT
>JBBJLR010000013.1:13630220-13642586 GCA_037577145.1 Brachypetersius gabonensis | reverse complement strand
TATATATATATTGCAGTTTTATTTAGTTTGAGTTCATGAACTCACTAAATATTCAGCCTGGCTGAACTCTATCTGTATTCATACTTCATCTCTATTGCTGTATTCAGTAACATGAGAGACCGAGCTGACTTTATTTCCCAGGCTGAGATTTATCTGATAGTGCTGTTGAATAGAGAGAGGTGGGCCTACCTTAAGGCCCTGGGCCTTATTGCCATGATAAATGGCTCAACATAAACAGACTAATTAGGCAAGAGCCTTCATGAACAGCAACACACTCAGAGAACACCTGTGGGGAAGAGAGTGAGCGCAGCTTTGTTTGAGTGCTAGACGAGAGACACTCCACAGTTTACAGCACTTCACTTCAGCTAGGCCATTCAAATGTCCTTTGGACTTCAAAATAACAGTTTGGGGGGAGGGAGAGCGCGGGGCTCATCCCTTTGATGAATGAATTTGAGACTAGGCTTTGTGAACGCATTTAATGAACGAGGCTCGGTTTCTGGAAAGCACTGCAGTGTCAAGATTATCTTAACTGTTGGAGAGTGTGTTTAGAGTGATACTTGTTCAGCCATTTTACAGTGATCTTTGTGCTGCTTGCTGGATTTTGATTGTTTGACAGCTTATTAAGGCCCCCAGACATAATTGACCGGGACATTGCATCTCTTCATCTAAAATAATGTTCTTGAGAGCGCACCATCTCTGTATTTAATTAGCTGATTTTGTTAATGTGACACATTCTCTTATTTTGAAGTAGTTGCTCTGGTCAGGTCAGCAATAGCTGGTGCTATGTTTAGCTTGAAGGAATTGCAGATTGAGGTCATTAAAGCTTGTGACATGTTTTTAACTCCAGCGAGTTTAGTGTAGTGTTAAATACATTGTGTTATTTTATTGCACACAGACAATAACATTTCAAAGCACACTATTATAAATAAAGGTTCCCAAACGGTTCTTCCTTAAACGCACCATTTTTGGTACGATTTTTAACCAGTACACCTTTAAAAGGGGCGTTCATTAAGAGTTCTTTAGTAAAGGTAATGGTTATTAGTAGACCAATGACAACTCAAAGAACAATTGAAATTATTCTAACCTTTTATGTACAGGTTTCCTAAAGGGTTCTAGGCTTGGATGTACAATTGTAAGAAATATTTTTAATGGGGTACACCTGTAAAAAGAGGCCTCTTAAGGGATTCTCTTGTTAAAGCAATATCGAATAAATAGAAAATAACTGATAAATACTCAAAGTACTTGCCTGGTTACATGGTTCTGCTCTTTAATGGAGAACCTCTGGTTTAGTTTAAGAATTATTCCATACTGAAATAAAAGCAATTATCAAATGTCAAACAATGTTTTATACATATTTACATCTGGGACCTTTCTATTATGTGGAAGTTCTTTAAACTAAAAAAAGGTTATTCATACGGACACAGTTGATTCACAAACAAGAGCCATTTTCTGAGGTTCTTTGGAGAACCAAAAGTGGTTCTTCTGTGGCATTGCTTCAAAGAACTCTTTTTGGCACCTTTGTTTTTAAGAGTGCAGGGAGTGCTCTGAAACCTTCAAGCAATATTGGAAGAGGAATGGGCGAAACACATTGTCTGTGCCACCCCATATTTGATAATAATGTGATTATTACTCTCCCCACTCCAAGAAATGATTAGGGTTACCCATATGGATGAACAGCCATGGCCTCCCATTAGTCTGACTCATTTTGCAAAGGCTGGGCTGTGTTTCTCTGAGAAACCTGACTGTTCCTTCTCTTCAGGTCCAACGCTCTATCCCGCAATTCGTATTCAGGCCAAGATGCCATCTTAGCTCAGATTAATTGTCCATCTGTCAAATTGGCAGCCGTGCCACTCTCTGTCTCTCGTCTTGCATATTCAGATTAGCGCCAAACCCCGAGCGGTATCTTACGCGGGCTTCAACCCCCACCCCCTCAAAACCCCACCCCACTGCTCTCCATTGTAATGTCGTCGTTGTTCTGGCAGGTGGATTATAAGCTGTGACTGCAGTGGAGAGTTCGTGTGTGTGAAGGCAGATGAAGACAGATATTTCTCCTTCTCACAGAAGGCGTAATGTCACCAGGGAACTTTGGGATTTGAGCTGTGGAATAGAATGGAGTGGCATGTGGTGGCAAAGCTATGGTGGAACATGGGGCTTAATTTCGTCATGTTTATTTCACAACCCTGATTAATGTTATCAGAGGCATGTCAAAGCCTGGGTGATGTTGGGTTACTAAGGCTCGGGTGTTTGAACAGTTTTGATACGGAGACTTTTATGAATGTTATGCATGACTTTGTCTCTTGATAGCATGTTGTGCTTCTACTTTTGGCAAAAAGCTTTGAATCCTGACTAGGAAACAAGTGTGCAGTAGGGAGGAATCTTTTTTGTGGAGTAACAAAGCAGAAGTAGCTTTGTAGACACATATCTCTGGCACATTGCTCAGCTTGCTCACTATATAGGCTAAACAGACACAAACGGCAACTCTAAACTGACTCTTGAGACACAGCCTGAAATTGGTACAGTAATGGGAATCACTTAGGTGTTTAGGTCAAGCAGAACTAAACGATCTGGGGACTTGTTATTCACTTTTATGAGCTTAACCGAGGACACTACAGAGCACGCAGGACACAGACAACACAGTAAAATGATTCTGTGGAATTCCCTCTTGTTAGAGAGATCAAAGAGGCTTATATGACCCTACCAGTGTAGGCATTTATTGTGTACACCAATGGGCAAATGGAGAGGTTGGACTAAATATTTCAAATAAAGTGCATGCTTCTCCCATTCCCGTCTATACTAAATGCATATAATGCATGCAGTGTGCAACTGATATGGACTTCTGGGCATTTAAAAGCCATATTTATAGATGTATCAATGCAAGTTATACAGTTTTGCTCAAAGCAGTGTCAGCACTAAAATGCTGTAAAGTTCCTGCCATAAGCTCTCAAAGCTGAACATGTCAAATGTTTTAATGCTTTAGTTAGTAACTGTAATACTGATATTGAAATATTATGATTATCATCTTCTTTCTTGTGTGGCAAGGATCTCAAACCCATGTTAGCAGGGGGTCACTGGTCAAGTAGCCAACATTTCACCCAACATTTAAACTAAAATATGTTCAAATTTTGATTACATAATTATATTGTTGCACACCAATCTGCCACAACATTAAACCACAGCCAGAGGATGTAAATAACGTGGATCCTCATTTTACAGTGAGGGGTGATGGGGGGCGAGTGAACAGTCATCTCTTAAAGTAGTTGGAAGCAGGAAAAATGAGCTTTGAGGTTTGACAAGGGCCAAATTATGATGGCTAGACGACTGGGTCAGAGCCTCTCAAAAACAGCAGGTCGTACTGGTATGCAGTGGTCAGTACCTCCCGAAAGTGGTCCAAGAAAGGACAACTGTCAACTGGTGACAGGGTCAGGGGCACCCAAAGACCACTGAAGCATGTGGGAAATGACGGTTAGTCCATCTGGTCCAGTCCCTCAGAAGAGCTACTGTGGCACAAATTCCTGAAAAAGTTGGCAGAACAAACAGTGCACAGCATACCACATATAGGGCTGTGACCAGTGTTCCCAGCTAAAAGTGCCTGTCAAAAGAGATGGCACCAGGATGCACTATGGGAAGCAGGAAAACTTGCGGTGGCAGGGTGACACTCTGAGAAATGTTCTGCTAGGAAACTCCTGGGTCCTGGTATTCATGTGGATGTTACCTTAAAATGTACTACAAGCTTAAGCACAGTGTCATACCAAGTATATTCCTTCACAGCAACGGTATTCTCTAATGGCAGTGGCCTGTAAGTTCAGGAATGGTTTGGTCTCAATATTTCCCAGATCTTAGCCCAATCAATTATCGTGGGATGTGCAGGACAAACTTGTCCAGTCTATAGAGGCCCCACTTTGCAATAAAAAGGATTTAAAGAAAACATCTTAGTGCCAGATTCCACGGCATACTTTTAGAGGTCTTGTGAAGTCCTTTCCTTAATAGGTCAGAGCTTATTGGGTGGGAAAAGATGGACCTATGCAAAATTAGACAGGTATTTAAATGTTTTGGTTTCTCCAAGTACTGGAAAAGAAGGCAGAACACAGTTTAATGCTGGGTATAATGTCATGTTTGTTTTTTCCCATAGCAACGTAATCTGTGCATTTTGACAACCGGACAGATATTTCATCCAGAAGCCTGTTTTTATACTATAAAATAATTTCAAGTGTCATGAACAATGATTAAAGTCACAGGATTCACACCTTTAATTGTAAGCAACTTATTGGCGGTTTTAATATAATGTTATTTTAAAGTGTGAATAACTCACAGTAAGAGCAAGCCAGGCACCTCCACACATCAGGTTGGGTGCTACAATTAAAGCTTTTGCTTTAAACAGTGAGAGAGGCGTTTCATTTTATTTATTGCAGAGATGCTTTTATGCTTATATCTTTGTCAAACACTTTGTCAAAACTGCCTAGAATGACCACTATTTGTCAGATGTGTCCTGCACTACTATATCTACTCTTTTCAGCATTGCTCAACCCAATGTCAAACACGTTCTAAATTGTTAATAATTTTTAAAGAAGAGTGTGGAACTTATTCTGGCAGATAAAACTGAGAGGAGGCACAGAGTATATGTCTAAAATCAGAGAAGGGTGGTTTGTTTGTCAATCCTGTCAACCGCATTCAAAACACTGAAACTGTGTGTTTTATCATCATTATCAGCAGCTACAGTGTCTACAAAATATGAGCCAATTATGAATAATCAGGAGCAGTGCATTGTGGGAAAAATGATTTGGACAGGCTTGAGGCGTTAGTCAATTAAATGAATGGAATCACTGGCATTGGTTCAGTCGTGTATAATCGAGTCTAATGGTGTGTGAGTGTGTTGCTGTTGTTGTGAAAGATGCCGAGCAGGCACAGAGCTACACAATTTGAACGCAGTACAAAAAGGCTACATGCATAAACTCAAGCTGATGTGCACGTTCGTGTGACTTTTTTGTTAATAAGTGAAATGGAAAAAAAACCCGCTCCTTTCTGCTTTCAAACACAGGTTCGCTTGCTGAAGTCAACACCTGTACACACTCGTATCCTTTAATAATAATGAAAAAAAAAACCTCTAGAGCACTCAAACATACACCCTTAAACATGAAATCGTTCTTGGCTTGGGTGTATTGTTCTAGTTGGTATAAAGCTTTATACCAACACCTAATTGGTATAAAGCTTTTCATTTGCATGGATGTTGCCTAAACTTTGAAGGGCCCATATCCTACATTTTTCTTCTATATTTATTGTAGTCCATTTACAGTGTTAACCTGGCCTAATGTACCAAAAAACTAGTCATCATTTGGTTTTACATCACTATTTTCTTAGAAAACTCTGGCACTCTTTAAGACCCACATAAGTGACCTCTGTTCTGACCTCTGTTGCCTCATTTAAAACGTAGTCCAAGCCGAACAACTCTTTATAACTTCAGGGCGACTAGGCTGGCCCAAGTTCCATAGGCTGAACAAACTGATTTGTGTAAATGTGTTAGTTTTTCAAAAAAGAGAAGAAAATGTGGTTTTCCTCATGCGAGAATTTTGCAGGATCACCTCTTCAAAGGTTCTTCAGGGAACCAATAGTGGTTCTTCTGTGGCATTACTCCAAAGAACCCTTTTTAGCGGCATCGACCTGTAAGTGTGTATAGCAGAAATGCAGCCAAAAGACTTAGAAAAGCACTCAACAAAAACCCCTGGATGAGGCTGAACCTGAAAGTCCTGCGTAAGTATGACTTTATTTGCAGGTGGGCATGGCGCCAGACAAAGCGTCTTGCCTCTCTGCCTCTCACCTTAGCTAACCTCAGTCCAGGCAGGCAGTCTAAAGCAGTGTCCTCCCCTGCAGCCTCACATGCTAAAGCAATCACCATCAATCCCCGCTCCCCTACCCCACCGGACCGCTCCCTACCAGAGCCCCAGAGGCCCATCCACGGCTAGAACTGGGCTGCACTGAAAAGCAGGAGTGGAGCCCAGGACCTGTTGCAGGACCTATGAACATGAACAAAAACATGAAAACATGGAATTTACTTCATTCAAATCTGTACATTATTTTACCTTTCATTGCATGAAGAAAACATATAGCATCAACACAACTATATTTTTCAGTTTCCTAATGAACTGGCAATGATTCTGTAAAGGAAAGTCAATACTGGACTACGTTTTAAATGAGGCAAATAAATATAATCATTAGTTATTTTGTTGTTGTTATTGTAAGAAATGTGTAACTTTCGTGGGACTATCTGCGAATTCTTTGCCCCTATAACTTACTAATGACTGATTTCGCTTTATTTTCCACATACTTTCCTGAGTAATGAGGCTTCGAATGTGGCCACACAAAGACGTTTAAGGGGCTAATCACTGAGCATTTGGTTGAGCTTGACCAGTCACACCACATATCAGGCAAAGTTATTCCAGGCATTTTTTAAAAAATACTATTTGAGAGCTCATTCTGATGAAAGTCTGGAAACAATTAGCATGTTTAACTTTTCCTAGTATGCGACTTCTAGGTAGAACTGTCAACATTTTCAAACAAGTTTGGAACAAAGAGAAACCCCTCCACTTCGTTCTATCTCCTTCCCTTCCGCGCAAACATAAAGGATGAAGTGTTCATCGGGTGTTTGCACTCTCCACATTTCTCTCCCCATGGCTGCTTTGGGTTTTGGGGCGCTGCCCAGCACAACATTATACGATGAATAATGGCTGACAGCAAGAACGGCGTGAGATGGAGAGCAATGATGGACGCTGCACACAGGAAATGGCCTTAAAAGCCCATTCCCAGCTTATAGTGGGCTCTTCTCACCCCACTGTCAGGGACTTGTTTGAAAAGAAATATTAGCATGTTGCATATTTACTGTATGGCTAATGAAGAAGAGTTAGCTGAGGACCAATTCCTCATATATTACACTTATCTGATATGAAAATAATATACACAATACTATATTAACTTTATTAGTCACACGTCACACTTACACTGAATATATAATAGCAAAGATTTCTTATACTTATAAACATGGGGGTAAAGGATTGCTGTGCTAATAGTACAGACTGTGCTAATGTGAACAAGTGTGGTTCACAGCAGAGTCTGTGTCAGCAGTGTGAGGTTGTTAAGTGTTTGTTAACTGTTATTATGTCTGGGATCTGACTCACTGACATGTCTGACATGTGGAAGAGGCCTGAGATCTTATATTAATGCCAGATTTCCCAGACGTTCCAGACAGTCCTTGTGGATGTGGTGGTTCAGCTATAGATGGAACGACTGAAGAAGTTGATTTAGAGTTGCTAGACAAAAGCGAATTATATTCTATAATGCTATTGTACTACCAAGCTGCAGGTTATTTCTTAAATACTTCCAAACAACACAGGTTGAAAATAACGAGGAATGTTATTTTCATGCTGATGTTAACTTGATTAAATTCATCCGGGCAATTCCAACATTGTGAACTTTTACCTGCATACAAAATAGTTAGGACAGCAGAAGTTTGCGAGGAGAACTATGCTTGAAGCTCCGCCTCTTTCCAATCTAATGTCCTCTAAAGTTCCATCTCTACCTTTTGTTTCTATTTAATGATGTTTTCTTACCATGCCCCCCCTTCCCCCAACATTCTCCCCATTTCTCAGTCATATCTCCTTAGACCTCTGTTCATCAAGGGGAGGGCCTGCTCTTCTCACTTAATGCAGAAGCCTTCCAGAACTCCAGCCCTAGTTCTCAGAGTTCTCCCCCTCCTACAGTTATACACTCTTTCATGCTGCAACCATATGTTGTATGAACTAGCATTAGTAACCCACTTAACTGGATTATTTTGAAAAAAAAGCAGTGAAACTGATCAACTAACAAAATTTTAAACCTGCATTTGATTTGACCCTTGGCTCCATTGTGTAAAACACGAGGCATAAAAAAAATGTAAAAACTATGCTTAGTGGGAGGCTCAGTGCAGATCTCGCGCACACTTTAACTGTACTTTTGGATTGTGGGTTGTAGATGTAGGAGGCAGTTTTTTTGCATTTGCAATATCTACAGCTCAGTCGAAGTGCTCTCCATGCTACTTTACAGTCCTTTTATTCAAATTATATGTTTTCTGAACCAAACTAATCTATGAAATATTAGTAAGCAGAGCTTCATAGAATCAAGAATTTTGAACTGAATTGAATTTTTACCTGGGAAAAACAAAAAAGTCTGATTATTCTCCTACTTAACTGTTCCTGTGAAGGACAGCATTTTGTGGATGCAGCATGGATAGATCAGTTGTATGTAGATTAAGTAAAAAAGTCTAAGGATTTTCGTTAGTTTTGTTTCATGCAGTATGTAGGTCGAAGCTGACCTGTCCACAACATGTATTAGCTGAAACAACATAAGAGTATATTACACTAAAGATCCCTTTCTTCACCAGCACTACCTTCACATCGTTTTCTAAAAAGCTGTATGATTCTCCTGCACTTGTGTTTTAATCGACTTGGCTGGATCTGATGCCTCGTTCCTCTTTTCCACCTTAGACCCCCCTCCCTCGTCCGGGTGTACAATGCCTTCACTGTACTGCCTCTCCCTCTCCCCCTCCGGCTGTGGCTGCAGATGGTGAAAAGGCTAGAAGAATATGCATACTGAGATTATGGCGGCATGCAAAAGTAACGCTGTAACCGTATCCATCATTACTATACCCCTCTCAAGGGCAGTGTTTTCACATTCATGAAAAAAATAATCCCAGAGTTCTTCTCAAAATAACAGCTAAACTGAGAACGGCACTTTTCAGCTTGCTCTGGATTTTGAAGGAGTAGCTGAGATCAACTCAGCAGGGAACCCCCGGGGCTTTCTAGGCTTGTGATTTGCTATTAATTTCTATTCAATATAACCATTTTTGTTGGGTCCACTCTAGAGACAAAAAATAGCACAGAAAATAGGAAGAAAATAGCGTGGGGCCTAACTCTAATAGTCACGGTTTGTTTGCCACTGGCCATATAAAAAAACCCAGATTTCTACTTCAGCTACAGTAATGTTCTTTAAAATATATTTTATTACCTGCATTTATTTAAATTTAATTAAAATATTTTTTTCTTTATGAGGGTGTTGTATGTGGTAGAAAAATGTTTCTAAATGAATCCATAAAATGAACAATGAGTGTTGCTATTGTCCTTTTTGCAAAAAAATATACCTGCTGTTAGAGTTAGGTTGAAGTACCTTCCATATAAAGTCCATTAAGACAAAATATTTCAGTGAGACATGACTAGAAAACAATGTTTCCATTTATTATTATGCAGATTGGCATTCGGGTTTCAATGGTATTTTACAAGCCAGTCAATTCAATGGTAATATAACAAACACACTTCTTAGATTAGGCGTGCTATTCCAGTATGTAAAGTCATAGTAAAACAGAGGAATCTGTCAGCTGCATATGTTTTGTGAATATGATTTGTGGGCTAAAGACAAGGACAGTGTTTTCAGAACAATCGTGAACCAATAACTGCCTTTCAGAGCCTTCTGTGCAGCAGTTGACCTACATGGCAGAATGAGTTCCTATGTTCTTTTACGCAGCAGTTGTACAAGAGCATGCATATTTCAGTCAGGTATTGTTGCGATTATAGCTGCTATGGTCTTGGGCTGGGTTTGTGTACGTAATTCTGAGTACATGTCTAATGGAGCTCAGTGGTAGGCCCGCTGTACTGTGCCAAGAGTGGCGACTTAATTAAAACTTGCGCGGTTCATGACCCTCCTGCGTATAAACTCACACAGCAGTCTCCCCGGGGATGCACAAAGAAATGTTCTCTGAGTGTGCGCTCTTTTGGCGTACGCGAGCGTCTGCGCTTTGCATGCCGGTCTGTTCATGCGAGTGCTTCCTGCTTCTTTTGATCAGCGTCCTAAACTCCTAATTTACCTGATGTAACTTTAATAGTTTGAAGAATTACTTTATCATTGGCAGAATGTGGGTGATTTGCAGTGAGGCTAATGACGAGGACGCTTTATGCCTAACTGAAAGCCCCCTCATCACGCAGAGCAAGTTCTGGAAGTGATTTCCAGATATCTCAGTAATGACTGCTGATTAGGACAAAATGCCATATATGCGGTGAGCTCATCTAAACACAAGTGCATTTGGTGTTGAATAGCTTACTGTTAACCCTTAAATCGCTAGGAAACAAGAAGGTAAACGGAGGTGTTGTGTCTATATACCGCCTGAAATATTCCCATTGCCCTACTTACATCAACCTTCAAACAGGAACATTTGCAGACCACCTGTGAAAGCTTTGTTATGGCAGGTTGATTTTTTTCACTTACTATTCTGCATTTCTTAGCATGTCAGGCTATTTCACCCCTGCTTTGCATCTCTAAAACCAGATGTATAGCTGCTTCTCGACTAAATGCATGTGCAAAGTTCCCAGAGATCACTTTCACCTTTGAAGTCTTGCTAGCAGTTGACAAACATCAGTTTAAATGGGGCAGGTGCGGAGAGAGGCAATGAGTTGATTTATTTATGTATGTGTGAGAGCGTAGTAGGGGGTTGGTGGGTTTGGTGAGAGGGGGGCTTAAAATTACACCCTTAGCCCCAAATCCTCTTCCCCAGCATGGCAGAAACAGGCTTAGACTGGGCAGGGACGGATGCCAGACCCGCACCCCCCCGGCTTTTGTGTTTTAATTAACCTGCGCTAGGCCTGCTTGCGCTAAATGTGCTTCAGTTGATAAGGTGCCCTGGATGATTGATTCATTAGGCACACGTGCTTCCAATTTCCATAGCATTAGAGCTAGAGTTAGCATTAGCATTAGGCAGCAATTGATGTAGGAGAGAGTTGAGAAGCGTTAGTGTGGTTGCAGTGTATGCCTGTGCATACATTTCAGGCGTGGAACTGGGGTGCAGCAGTGTAGCACTTCTTATAAACATGCCCAGTTTGGTCGTTTTAGAAATCCAGAACTAAACGATTGCCAAAGACAGAAGCTGGACTGCTGATAATAAAGTACTCTGTTACTTTTCTCGGGCTAACAAGGGGACTGAATCAGTGTCAGCGAGTCTTGGTATTTAATAGCAAGACTCGCTGTGTCATTAGCCCTTCATCTCAGACATTAACATGCCCAATGCTTTTTTTTTTTGCTGAGCACTAACCAAGGGGGGCTAATTCTTGAAAGTCTCTCTGTTGCTGATATAGAGAACCACAAAGGTCATTGCGCACCCAAATATGTCCTATATGTCCAAAAGGGGGCCATTTGGGATTCAGTCAAGGTCTGGCGACCTCCCAGCAGCCCACTCGAGGTCTCCATCAGCCCAGTGCCGTGGCAACGGTGTGATTAAAATGGGTGCCGCTGGCACACCCAGATGGGCCATTGTTCCATATGCGTTCCACCTGCGCCAAACCGAGCTGGCGCCAGCCTCCATGGCACAGCAGCTTCCGATTGGGTGTCGCCTAGCAACCTCGAAAACGGGCGATATTGGGGGGAGTTTAAAACCCCAACATGGGGTTGTTTTTCGCACTTCTCGCCATTTTTGCCCCTCCTAATAGTGAAGATTGGCACAGGACACTAAGTAAATGAATCACCATTAATAATAATTTGCATATGGTGCCTGGTGGAAGCGCGCCGCGCCGTTGGCTGCAGGTGAGAAAGGCTCAGCTTATCAAAGCTAATGCACCAAGCGATGTACCAGGGGAACATTAGCACACTGTCATTAACAAAAAACAAAAAGGGAGATAAATTGAGGGATCTGAGAGAAAGTTTGCAAAAAAACACCTACAAAACTGGCAGAGTGTGTTAATCCAGAGGGAGGTGTCCAGGAAATGGGCCTTTGTGACATTCACGCGCTAGCAAGCTAGTTTGCAAGCATGCAGCTCTTTCTAACTTCACCCATCACTTAGTTGCTCAGCCATTTTGCTTGCTTTTAATGACTGATCCCATTAGCAGTGGTGATTAGGTGAAAGAGCAATGCCCCGTGATCTGGGTTTCCCCTCTTCATACTAAAACTGTCAGCTTCTTTCCTCCCCAGGCTTCATTTTTTATGATTTCATTTCTTTGGAGAGTATTTTCGTGTTTTTTCTAATTCCTTGCGGCACTGGAGGGCGATGTGTCGAGGCTGTGTTCAGCACGCCTGCAGGTTTTAATAACACTATGGCGGACGTCCAGCAGCAATGAGCTCTCTGATTGGCTGAGCACCTGCGTGGGGAGGAGGGCCAGGGGGTGTGACGTGATTCAGCTGGAATGAGACTCTCCTCACCTGCATCCGAGTGGAGAAAAACCATTAGAGCTGCCTCAGGCTCAGAGGAACTGGGAAAATATCCCAATCGTTTTATTCCTCACAGATTTCATTCCTTCTTTTTTCAGGCAATAAAATTAGCTTTTGAGAAGTAATTTTTGACGTTAAACATTTTGCCAAGCTTT
>JBBJLR010000013.1:13606716-13618058 GCA_037577145.1 Brachypetersius gabonensis | reverse complement strand
CCCCCCCCCCCCCCCCCCCAAGGTATTTTGTACCTGAAAGCTGTCCAAAGAGAGTGATCTGTGCTGTGATATCAACTCTATGAGTTCGGTGATTGATTCCTTTGAAAGTGTTGTCTAGTTAATGTGAAAACCCGTTTGCTGAAAGGAAACAGTGGAGATGTTTGCATGTCCTGGTGGGGGGAAGGATTCAAGAGAAGCTCTGGGGGTAAAAATGAAATTTCGAAACAGCTGATATTGTCTGCGTCCATCATCCCCTTTTAATGAATACTTTCATTTTCAGCCGTCCTTCCCTCCGAACGCGAGATGGTGGTGGTTGAGACTTTGACTGCGTCAATAAAAAAGCAATCACTCCTGCAGAGGCCGACTCCCAGCTCAGCGCTGAAACGCCCGATGGAAAAAGTAAACTCAGGGGATGATCTTTTCACCTGAGACAAACGGAGGAGTAATAAGAAACATTTTATTTACAGAGAAAATGACAAAGACACTATAAGACGGAGAGACGGAGCGAGAAGGAAAGAGAGAAAATGTGAGAGTGAGAGTGAAGGAGTGAAGGAGGGGTGGAGAAAGAGAGAGTGCAACAGAGGGAGAGAAAGACAAGATGAGAAAGAAAGAGACAGAGAGCGAGAGAAAGAGAGTGTCAAAGAGTAAAGAAAAGAGAAAAAATAATGAGATAAGGAGAGTAAGAGAAGAGAAAGAGTTATAAAAAAGAAAGCAGTACAGTGACAGTGACAATGAGAGTGGTAGATGCTGAAAGAGAGAGAAGTGGAGAGAAAGAATGAGAGAGAAAGAGCCAGAGAGAGAGAGAGAGGCGGATCTGCTGAATGATGATATGGCTCATGTTGATGCCCCCTTGTATTAATATATGAAAAATCAGGTTTTCACAGAACAGCCGTAGCGACACGAGCTCGTAACCATCTGTTACGTACAAAACAGCATCTGATAGCGCTGCAATATATCTCACAGTGGGATCCAAACAACACATCAGCTGGCTTATGCCCACGAACACACACACACACACTATAAGCCTATTAACTGGTAAAACTCCATTTCTACTTCATCTGGTAGCATATGGTTTATACTTAGCGCAGCAGTAGCAGCAGATTAAAGCATTGTTACCCATTGTAATACTGTGTCTAAAACTGCTCTGAAAGTGTAAGGATCTCACTTCTTCACCTTCTCAGTAACTTGCGTGGATGTTTCGGCAGCGTAGTTCACCTTAAAGTGTCTATGTCTGGCTAAGGAGTGTCTACTTTCTCACACTGCTAAGCCACAGCTTCTCGCTCAGGCTTACAGGCCACAGATCAGCCGAATCTAAATGATTTATACAGCCCTAACAATACAAGTCACTTGGCACCTTCATCTAACTGAATTATTAATGCAGCTGAAATTGAACATTTAAGAACTTGCTGCCAATGATGAAGGGTGCAAATTTGGGTCGCACTTTCCCCCTGAAGCCTGTAACATGCATATAGACTAAAAGAAAAAAAATGATATTTAAGTATTTATAACCAGTGATTACTGAGGCTGCTGGAGAGGAGCCGACTCTGGCAAGAGGGACAAGGGCTGTGTCGGAGGTGATTAATCATTTTTTTAGCGTAGGAATAGGACCAAGGTGATCGAACAGAAATATATTTTCCGTGCATTTCAGTGCATATGTGTTAGCATGCATGGGCTATATTTATTGTAAATGTCTTAATCATGCATACGCAATTATATTATTGTGTTAATATCTTATACATAACATACGATAATGTAGATGTCATACAGATTTCCACTCTGTTTCCAAGTTGTTTTTCTGTTTGTTTTGTGCAAATCAAGGCTGTAACACGTTACAATAACTTTTCATAACATTTTCCCGTTCAATTTAAATCTAGATGAGATTCATTCCCTTCTGCATATAAACATAAATGGATTAAATGAGACGGATGTTTACTTGTATGTGTTACAGGTGTGGAATTATTGATATACAGTGACTGCATGGTTTGTTAAGGATGGTGTCATCTGTGACTGATTTACTCTGTGGTGCTCTTACCTTGAGCTATGAAAGGGGTGTTGTCCTCCTTGGCTGGGAGGGCCTCAGGTCTGGGAGTGGGTGCAGGGGGGCGATTGACTACAGCCACAGAGCTGCTGCGGCTCAGGATGGTGTCATACTCTTCGTTATTCATCCCCAGGTGGGCATAGGGGTCCTCTTTCTTGGCATGTCCTTCTGTCTGAGCCTCACCATGGCTGACAGAAGCCTGCAAACTCCCTGGAATAAAGAAAATACACAGTCTTTAGGTTTAATTTACTCCATGTTTATCATTTCATCTGCTGTGTAACAAAAAACGTTTGAGCCTGTCAAAGGGAAGGGTAAAGAACTGAAGCTGTATAAAATGGTAAAAATGTTCAAAAATATACAAAATATTTAAGGTCTGTACCCAAAATATTTAAAGTCATGTGTTGAAACATAACATACAAAGTTTGAATATTAGGCTTGTGCAATAACATAAAATTTAACTTGGGCACTTACCAGCACTACCCATCAACTCATACACGCCTGCGTCGTCACCGCTGTCTTCTCCACAGCTCATCGCCTTAATGGCACAGTCAGTTAAGAGTCAAATCATTTCATAAGGACTTAATTAATTAACACCTTTACAATCACAAGAGGCTTGTCTAATAATACACACACGCACACGCACACGCACACGCACACGCACACACACACACACACACACATCTTTTAGATACGAGTTGTTCATCATTGATGTAGAAAAAAAAAGTAGAAACAGGACACAAAAGCATTCAAAATGCTCCCTATAAATGATTACAGTCTCCTTTACTGTTGCAAGATAAATTTCTAAAAACCTTAAGGGATATTTTGCTTCTTGTAAACACCTCCAAATTTCAGCTTTAGAAGTTGTTTAAATTTTCTGCATCTCACGATCCACTGAAATAAATCTGGTTTGGATTTATTGGATCTAATTGTGTACATTGGCTCCACATGAATAAAATATATTACATCAACACAGTTACTGCCAGAAGAGTAAACGAAAGTTAGTAATTGTGTTGATGTAATATATTTTATTCATGTGGAACAAATGTAACCATGTGCATCAAGTCAATCCAAAACACTATTTTGTCAGTGGAGTAATCCCACTTATAAATGTGCGCACATGATATGCAGCCATAAGGCCTTCCTCCTTCATCTCAGAGGTCCAGTTCCATTGTTTCTTTTTACAACCTTTCCTTTTCACGGGAACAGCTTCTCGAACGTTTACTCATCCTGCAGTTCTGAGGTGCCTTCTCACAGTGGAAAGACGAACAGAAACACCTGTTGCCAATTTACATCATGACTAATGGACCAATTAGCACATTAGTCTCTATATGAACAAAACCTCCGATCTCTATTTAAGATGTTATTTATTTATCCATTCCATCATTTGAAAGTGCCAGCTGCTGTTTACATGGTATCAAACATTCATGACTTACATTAACTGGCCCAAAATGAACTGGAATAAAATCATCTTGTATCAGCTTTGCTTGACTTTACAGCACTCTAAAAGGAGATTCTCCATTCTCCTGTTCCTGTGTGTTTTATCATGAGATTATTTGTCTAATAAAACCAATTTCTGATTCCAATTAAAGCCCAGGCCTGTGACATCTTAAGACTCATTAATCAATACGTACATAATGAGTGCATGGTCCTCAGTGTTATTCTTAGGTTATTTAAGGCGTTCATTATAAAAATCTAAATTACAACCATCAATTTTTTTACAAAAGTGGTGATCATTAGAATACATCTTGATGTGCTGTTATTTTTTTCTTTTGCCTGATTGTTTAGGCCGAAAGAAAAAAATAATTAGATATTACCAACCGCGGACAGGCCTGGCTCTGTATCTCATTCACTGATCGCAGAGAATAAACGCCGTCCGTCTAAACCTGCAATTCAGCCGATTCAAAAATGTAATTTAGCCCACGATTCTGAGCCAAAGCTTTACCACTGCATTTGCCTGCCTATATGGCAACTAAAAGAAAAGATGTTTGAAATTTAATGTGACTTCTTGGCACTGTTTCTTTTTTTTATGTCTGTCATAGTCAGTACAGCTATTATTATAATAATATACTTTATTGATATGGCACAATTTTAATTCCTGCAGATTGAAAATGAGCGAATAATCATAGGAACAGGTAAGTTACAATGCACACACAGAACCACAGACCTTTTAACTCGTTTAATCCCAAATTTTTCTCTGATAAATTAAGCGCATGCATTTTACTCCTTAGACTTCCCTAACACACAATATGTTTGAATTTTTTCATTTCTTGGTGGTTTTGATAGTGAAAATGTAAGTTTTATACTCAGCAACAATTGTTGCCGATGGGAAACCACACTATGTGGTACATGTGTAGGGAAAGTGTAGGGAACCCCTAGACCCTCTGCGACCACTCACACGGCACAGGGCCCCCCCGGTGGAAGGCCATCCATGCACTGAAAAGATCCAAGACCCCAAGGCCCGTCCCCCAGCAGGGTGGATGCCACCACAGCAACCCAGCTGGTCACCCCCCGACAGGAGGCCGCTCTTCCCACCAAGATCTCATGTAACACCCCCTGGCCTGACCTCTGATAGTTTTAAGTTGGCCCGATTCTGATAGTTTAAAAAAAACCAAAAGATAAATAGAATAAACAGCCAAAAACTTCGACAGCTTGTATAACTAGCACCATGACTATGTATTATGCTAGCGGCAACAAATGATGCTTACATTTACTCTTCTTACGGTGAAAAGATGCATGCAGGCACATAATTCTCATCAAATATTAGTAGTAGACCCTTTTGAAAATATGTGTTCAAAATATTTTAGTAATATCTGTTAATTAAGGTATTGTACGAACTTCCTCATGTACAAATTTGAGGCAGACATCTCTTTCCAGAGGTGCAGTCTGGATATAAAGGGGCCTGGTCATGTCTCCATTCACACAAGTCACATGACATTGATACAATTTAGGGGAGACAACCTCTTTTTAATTTTTTTTACTTGCATTAGCAGCCCAAAGCCAAAACGACACTTTTAGAGCTTCCAAAATAAACGAATTGGGATTGGGATTAAATGGGATTAAATGGGTTAAATGAGATCATATAAATAATAAATACAACTCGATTTGTTTCTAATGTATTTTTAATGTAGTTAAATGAGATGTGCAGATTTCTCTGTTTGCGTAAGTGATGTGGGTTTTGTCGAGTTTACAGAATTGATCCGTCAAGTGCACAAACAGAGCACAGCCTTCGGTATGTATGGAAACAACAGACAACTCAATTCGTCTCCAAATGGATTATGCTCTGCCTGCCATGTCCTCGACACGCAACCTGGCAGACAATGGGCTTTTTCATAGCGCACGTGAAAATACTGACCACAGCTCCATGCATTTCACTCTGTTTGAACACAGAGAGGGTCTGCTGAATTGATGAGAGCGGGGAGCGCTATAGAAACTACACGCTTGGCCGTTGCACAGATTTCACCTCATTCTCTCAACGCTGTTCCTTAGCAACCTCCTGCCATTCACTCCGAATAATAACCCACACTCTTCCCCACCTTACTATTGATAATGCACATTAGCATTCAGTGTTATGAATATATTCATTAGAGTAGAAAGGGGAAATTAACAGATAGACAAGACAAGCTAATTACACACCACAAGTCGAGGGGGGATTGTTGGAGATGGTGACTTTGATGTCCGACATGATTGGAACATCAGGTTTTCCTCGAGTGCTCTCCTGCTGTGATGAATATTTTCTCTCACGGGGGGGGGAATTATGACAGGTGGACAGAATGACAGACATGTTCAAACTGGAGGATAACAGGAAGACAGTTCAGACCATCCAAAGCCTGGCAATTTATATGGAAAAAAAAATAGCAACCATCCCATGTGTTTATCCTCCAAAACATAATGACGTAAAATAATGTGAGTGAGTAGAACCTTTTTATGGTTGAAAGATCGTCAACTGTGATACCAATGTATATATTTTTTTAAATCACAGACCCAAGCCAAACATTTATGAATCTGTATAAGAATCTGAGATTTTCGGTTTCCTAAAAAAATGGATTTCTTAGAGAACCCATTTTGTAAACAAAATCTGTAAAATATCTGTACAGTTTAAAGAACCTCCATGTAGTTTTCTAAGAAGAACGTTTATACTGGTATAGAACCCTTAAACTGTAAACATTTTAAAGCTTCATCACAGTCTCTCATTTTCATAGAAGAACAAGCAAGTCAGTATTTAGAACCGCGTTTCTATTATATTTAATAGAATTGCACAAGACTTTTTTCAAATCAAGAGTAAGCGGCTTTTTATGTCGCAGTGGCTGTTTCTGTGGAGAGGTATGAACTGTTTTCACAGCAGGGACTTTTCTGGAGGGACTTTTCACCCCTCATTGCTCAGTAGGAGCTCAACACAATCTCAACATTTCACACACAGAGTGCCAACAGTGCCCTAGTTAAACTGATAACAGAGTTAAAGGGTAACTGCTGTGTTTTATTATACAGATTACAAGTATCTGAGTCAGTTCTGTTCTGGTGGAGGGGTTGCCTCTAGGGGATTCCCAGTGTGGCTGTGCCCTTTACACTGAAAGGTAAAAACCTGTAACCTTTTTACAAGCATTTTTTACTGCACAAGAAAACAAAAGGGAAGTACCTTTTTCTCCTCACTTCATGTCCCTGACTAAGCATGATTACAGGACTATACTTGAAATATGGTTTAAAAGAATTCAGATTTAGTTCTGACATGAGTACATAGTATACAAACACACACACACACACACACACACACACACACACACACACACACACGCACAAACATGGTGACCTTGCTTTTCTTTGCTGAATGTGAAACTGCATTCCAAACACTTCCAAGACTTTCTGACTGCAGCAAGAAACAAAGTCAACAAAAACCAGAGGCACAGTCTTTGAACTGACATGTGAACCGTATCACACAATAACGTTTGCGCTTTATCGTTATGTTTGCCTGGTCAGTTAACTTTCTCTCTTTGATAAATAAAGACAGCATTGTGCAAGCATGCAACATGAGCAACAGGGGACGTTACCGTAATGCGCAGTATTGCTACCAAGGGCAGGAGTATCATGAGTGCCTAAATGAAGTGGAACAAATGTAATTTCTCATAAAGTGTCTCTCCCCACACTATTTAGATCAGCTCACTGCTGTGCAAATTTATTTCGATGCCGACATTAATATGTAGTAATAATCTGCAGCATGCAGAAACAAATGGAACTTGTGAACAGAGAGCACATAAAAGAGTGCTAGGCAATGAGAAGCAAGGTGATGGTCCATTGAAATGTCGTGAGAGCTCCATTTCGGGCAGGGGATAGCAACAAGGATACTTTAAAGCATGCAAAAGCTCCTACTGCGACTGAGCGGAAAGCTCACGCTGCATTTGACTATCACGCGCCCACTGAAAGAGCCAGTGTTACACATTACCGTAGCAGACGGAGAAACACAAGCATTCAAATCTCAAACAAATCTTAGAGCCATGCCAGCACCCCGCTGATAATCATCTAGTTTCTTTAGATGCACACTTGTTCTAATAGTGCTAGGAAACTTAAAGGAAGCATTTTGGCATAATAGCAAAACATTAACACATCTGCTTTATATGTATGGCTGTGTCACTCAAAGTCAGCGCTCATTACAACCCATCACAAATCAACAGTCTAATGTTTCCAACTGCTGAGCCAAATGAACTGCTGCAAACTGGGAGACAATTCTAGAACAGTGCGAATGAAGAAAAACATTGGAAAAGAATGGGAAATGTACGAACATCTAGATTCTAGAAGAATGTGAATGGAGAACAACATTCTAGAAGAGCGTGAAAGAGGAAGAACATTCAAGGAGAGCGAATGTTCTAGAAAAGCATGAATGGAAAAGAATGTTCTAGAAGAATATGGATAGAAAAGAACATTCTAGAAGAGTGAGAATGGGGAACATTCCAGAAGATTGTGAATGAAGAACATACTAGAAAAGCATAAATGGAGAAGAACGTTCTAGAAGAGCATGAATGGAGAAGAACATTCTAGAAGAGCATGAATAGAGAAGAACATTCTAGAAGAGTATGAATGGAGAAGAACATTCTAGAAGAGTATGAATGGAGAAGAACATTCTAGAAGAGCATGAATAGAGAAGAACATTCTAGAAGAGCATGAATGGAGAAGAACATTCTAGAAGAGCATGAGTGGGGAAGAATGTTCTAGAAGAGCATGAGTGGGGAAGAATGTTCTAGAAGAGCATGAGTGGGGAAAAATGTTCTAGAAGAGCATGAATGGAGAAGAACATTCCAGATGATTGTGAATGAAGAACATTCTAGAAGAGCATGAATGGAGAAGAACATTCTAGAAGAGCATGAATGGAGAAGAACATTCTGGAACTGTGTGAACAGGAGAGGAACAATTTAATGGAGTGGGAATGGCAAAGAACAATTTAGAACATTATGAACAACATTATAGAACAGTCTGAATTGGGGCAGTCTAGAACAGAGGGAGTGGGGAGAAGATTTTAAAACAATGTGAATGGGGAGAACATTCTATAACAGTGTGAATGAGGCAGAATCTCTCCTGTGTATCTGTTCTCTTTACCTTGTTCTGGTTTCCTGTCTGTATTTGCTGGTTTTGCAGTGTTTACTGTCTCTGCCCCCGGCTGCTTCTGTGTGTTTGTTCATTCTGCGCTCCACTCTCTTGTGTCTTCTCTGTCTTGTCACCTCCTGGTCTTCTCCTCAGTCTTTTTTTCCTGTGTATTAGTGTTTCCCAGCCATGTCTTGTTGGTGCAAGTGTAGAGATAAACCTCTTGTTTCAGTGTTTCTTGCTCTGATATTGGTTGTTTATTTCTGAATGTTGTGGAGTTTCTTGAGGCGAGATGTTCTGTTTCTGTTGCTAGTTCTTCATGTCTTAGATATTCTGTGATTGTCTTGTCTAGCCTTAGTTTTTGTATGTTGGAGGCTTAGTACACTATCTTGCTAATCTTAACAATCTCTCTTTGCCTTTCCATTTCTTTTATTGTGACTGTGGTCACTGTCAACTGTGCTTGTTTGATATATTTGTTTATACTACTGTTTCACATTGCCAGTAACCATTAGAATTCAGCCTAACCCTTAGCTTTGCCAATTTGTTATATGCTATAGTCTTCCTGTTGTTTAGCCTATCTTAGCCTAGCCCAATTTACATTCAGGATAAGTGTTAGTGTGTCTGTTTTCTTTGGTGTCTTCTTGTATTCTGTTGGATAAAAGTAAACGTTTGCGTACATCCACCTGCCTCCTGCTCTTGGTGTTGGTGTATGTTTAGAAGTAAATAGAGGTAGGGCTAAGCACAGTTAGTAGAGGTAGAGGTAGGGCTAAGCACAGTTTAAGTACATTGTTAGAAGGGTGAATGAGGAAGACCTTGTAGAACATGGAGAGTATTCTAGAACAGAGTGAATGAGACCATTCTAGTACGGTGTGAACAGTGCGACTAGACGAGAACATTCTGGAACAGTGTGAACATGAATGTGAATGTGGAGAATATTCTAGAACAGTGCGACTAGACGAGAACATTTCTAGAAAAGTGTGAACATGAATGTGAATGTGGAGAATATTCTAGAACAGTGCGACTAGACGAGAACATTCTAGAGGGTCCCAGTAATCACACACAGGTATGACATGCCAGCCTGAAGTCCTGCCAACAAGGACAAATACTTTCTAAAGGCCAGTCTGTCACGAGTAAATAAATGAGTGTAGTTTGTCCAGTTACCTCAGAGCAATGTAGCATGATGCGTGTCCCCCTCTGAACAACACGCTTGTTCTGGTTACTGTTTGTCTGCACTCTTCACTTTTGCAGTTATCTCCTCAGCTGTGTCCATTGTTTTTCCAATCATGCAATTTTATTTGTACGACAACATTAGACAGCCTACTCAGTGTAGTACTTCTTATTGTGCGTCAAACCATTATTATAGCATACAGTATCATTATTATTATGTGCAATATTCTAATTATGCGCAATATCACTTCTTATGTCACTTTACTACGCAATAACAGACTCGGTATAGATCACAACACCATGATTTGTGCTAATTTATTTTAATTAGTAAATAAATTGTATTTATTTATCTATAGCATTTATATCCATTTCTCTTACTGACCACAGAATTTTATGTATATAGCATAGTGCATATAGTACAGAGTATGATCTGGAGAGTTTTGTATTGTCCTTGTATCTCTGTGTGACTGCGCAATCAAAATAAGCATTTTCTCTGGGATCAGAAAAGTTTGGTTATTCTGATTTTTGTTCAACATCTAGCTATATCTTCATCCTTGCCAACATTGTTCCAGTAATGATCAAAGTGCAGATCAATGAAGAAATGCAAGAGACTGCACAGTTTGAGAGTGAAGAGTCATCTGTAGTGCGTCAGGGTTTTTAAAGTCTGACCAGTTAAGAATGTCAACCCAAACCTGCCCAATCCACTAGTTACTGGATGACTCTAAACTATCCCTAAACTTTACCTTACCCTAAACCTGTGCAGTTTGTAATGCATTGAGATGACTTTTTTCAATTTAGAAAACTAAATTGTTTGGGTCGCTGATCTGTTACTAGTGTCTGGCTGATTTTTACAAAAATAAGAGAGCACTGCAAAATGCTGTTTCTCAGGTTTGGTCTTTTATAGGGGCAAGTCATGAACTGAACAGCTTTGCCTTTGTTTTAAGAACTGCTGACAATATTTCCAAATAAAAATATTGTTCTTTAAAAATCATTTTAAAGAAAATGACAAAACATCACAATGAGAGAAATGATGGTGTTTACAAACGTTGAATAATTCAAAGAAACAAATCTTGTTCACTCTTAAACAAAATGGTAATAATAATCTTTGATGTACTTCTAGTAGTGTTTTTACCACTGGTCTCACTGCAGTGTTTTTTTACTTTTCCTCATTAAAGAATATGTGTTTCAGGTAGGGCTGGGAAAGTTAACGCGTTATTATCGCGTTAACGCATTATTTACTTAATGCCAACAATTATTTTATTGCGCATTAATGCAGGATTTTAAAATCCTTTTATTTTGAAAGTTGGTGCTTTCACCGAAGTAAAGCTGGGGCTTACTGGGACTTTCTTTACCAGGTTGGGTATGAGCATCTGGGGCCTTTTTGCAGAACGCACAGATTGCCAGTCCGCCCCTGAACACCTGCGATGAGCTATTTAATATGGACAAAAGTAATGGGACATCTAACCCCCGCAAAAACCAACCGATACGAACGCCGCTCCCATTACTTTTGTCCATATAAGACGCCTGACCATTACACCAAATGTGACTTTAATACTGGCTCCGCCCACAT
>JBBJLR010000013.1:13559264-13573555 GCA_037577145.1 Brachypetersius gabonensis | reverse complement strand
GACCAGGGCTTGGAAGCTTCAAAGGGGTGTTTCCCCCCCCCCCCCCCCCCCGGGATTTACGCCCATGTGAACTTGGTTGGTCTGTATGCCTTCTGTATGATCATCAGTGGTAAAATTCTGGCTGATGCACAGAGAGCACAAAAAGGTGTGTCAACAATTTGATTAAACAAATCAGTTTTTATATTAAATATTTAAAACATACTCCAGACCAGGATGATGTGTGACACAGTGTTGTCAAAAAGTCTAAGTTTTGGCATTTAAAAAAAACAACAACCAAGTAGTCGTCCAAATAATTACTTGAGTAAGGGTAAGAAAGTATTTAGTGAAAAAACTACTCAAGTACTGAGTAACGTCTGATTTATTGTTTCAATAATCAGAGCATGAATGTAATCAAATAGACAACAGACAGAAAGACTTTTCCAGAACGCACAGACTGCCAGTCCGACCCTGCTGCAATGTCGACATGTTTAGGCAGACACTTATAACAGCGCATGACTCTTTTTTTAATAGGTAAACATAGACTCAATGTGAGGCCAGGGGTGTTCTGCCTTTTCTGATTCCAGTCATGTGACAGCCTGGCTCCGTTTGATTGGTGAAATGGAGTCATGAGCCTTTGAAGGAAGTCTGACAAAACAAAACAAAACAAACCACTGTGTGCTGAATAACGGATGAATAAAAATGTTAAAAGTATTGAGCGGAATGTATCTCACTGTTAAGAAGTAAAAGTAGCGTTTCTTCTTCACAAACAGACTCAAGTAAAAGTAAAAAGTATGGTGCATTATTACTACTCTTACAAGCGCAGTTTATCCAAAAACTTACTTACAAAAACGTAACAAAGCAAATGTAGCGCGTAACTACCCACCTCTGGAAATGACAAGTAATATTTTGACAAGAAATATTCACAATTCTGCATTAATAGTTCACTATTCAAACATAAGCAAATGAATAACATTGCCCATGTTATGTTTCTGATGTCTCTTACATTAAAGCATGTTCAGACAACTCAGGCTGATCTGATCTAATTAGAGGGTTCTGCACAAACTTGTGGAGTCCATGTAAGTACAAGTTCAAGCTGTCTCTGAAGAAAAAGTGGAAAACTGTACCAAAAAAACGGTAAATTTCACTTTTCACTTATAACGCTATGTACATATCATATAAGGTGAAAAAATGCATTTGAATGCAATAGAACTTTCACTAGTGTGGAATTTTTAGATCCCACTGTATGGATAAGATGGACACTTATAGACTGAACAAGGGCTTCACCCGAATCTTAAATAGCATAATAAAGCACTGCTCATTTATTTTACTCTTTGGGTTCTACTAAAAAAGAAAATAAGCCTGATCCTCTATTGCCACTCCATTGTCCTCAAGTAACCTCTCTACATTTCTCTTTCTGGCAAGAAGCATATCCTTCTCACAGATACATCACTGTGAAAGCTTTACAGCCTCAGAGAAGAGTTGCGCTAATAGATGTGCAGCCTGATACATTTATGGACACTGAATGGTAAAATCAAGCCCATTTATACATCATGCAGTGGAAATAAGCTATACTCTTACTCTTAGGTGTGATGAATGATATATTTGGCATCATTCGTTAAAACACAATAAATGTAATTCAGGTTCTTAGGATAAATAACTGTGGCATCGTGATGCAAACATTGTCTGTTTAAAGTCATTCCCTATTATGAGGTCAGGATTCATTTGATACTACATGTTAAAAATATTTAAATTTTTGTGAGCTCTAAACATACAGGCCTAATGCACTACATACTTTATCTCAGACCAGGGGTGGAATAAGATCCAAAAAGGCCACCAATGCACAAAAAAACCCCTAATAAAATAATAAATAGACAAGCAAGTATGTATTTAGCATTAAGTAAAGTAACATTTTGAGTAATGTTTTGTAAGATAACAACTGTTGCCTTTATATGCAATATTATATCCACATCATAATAGTCTGTGCTTATCTGTGTACGATTTGAAATCACAGAAGGGTAAATTCTAACACTCCTTCACAATAATCCCATGTGAATGATAGCAAATAAATCTCATGGGAATAGAAAACTAATTCATTATTGGTTTCATTTATTTAGTCATGCATACATGATGAAGAGCTGTTTGTTCATTTGATGCTCACTGCTCACTGGGCATTGCCTGCAGCCGCCTGGACAGTAATTCATTTCTGGTTCAAACAAAGTAACATAGCAGTGATCTTATAAATAGGGATGGTTGGAAATGCATGAGCATACAATTTACAATAGGATACCAAATATCTTAAGTATCACCAAAAAATCACTTTGCAAACAATCAATCAACCGCTTAATGAATGCCATAGCCCTCACACATGTAACCAGTTTCTGTCACATCCCAGATCCCCACGGAGCCTTGTGATCACCCATATGACGATCAGTTTTAAAGTAAACTTCAGTCTAATACTAACTAACAATTCATTATTGAATTTTATCATTAGGTAGTTACCTGGTGTTTGGTAAAGAAGGGCCCTCCTTTAAATCAGCCATGCTGACTGACAAGTCATTCATAAGCAGGCAACCAACAGCACCTTAAGTAATTAATAAATAATTTGATTGTTAACCATTAATAAATTATGTGTCAGTCATTCATCGTTAAACTGTGCCATAAAAGAGTGTGAATGTTTCAGAAGGGCAGCGTATAAACCTCCACAACAATCAGCCCTGTCTTGTTGTTTTCCTGCTTTTCTCTCATGTCTCTGTTACATGGTGTCATGGGTGTGGTGACTGGGAGACACATGCAGGAATTTAGGGGTTCTGGTTTTAATGTTAAAATGGTTACAAACAGGAAACACATAGGGCGAATGGAGATGGAGCACTAGTTTGTGCAGCAAAGGGTTACAAAACAGAAACCTGAAGGGCAAAGGCCCTCACAGTGGCACATACAGGAAAAAGACTGGAAAGGAACTTTTAGTAACACATCTGGGAACCAAACATGCAAAGGCCTTTTCAAGGATACATACAATGCTCATGCCGGTAAGGCCACAGCAAAACCTGGGGCCGGCCACACATGCCACCTGAGTGAAGCCTACACAAAACAACCACACAAGGCACCAGGGGTTCACCGAGGTCAAGGCCATTGGATCTCATATGAGAGACCCCTTACCCGCACCCCTACTGAGGGGAAGCTACTGCCAAGCAGCACAAAGTTCTAAGTAAGGCCCATCCAGAACTTCCCAGGAGGGGTGAGACAAGAGAGGCCAGAAAACCAACAAGTTCCTAAAGGGCAGCAGATAACGGGGGCTCCTAATAGCATTAAAGGTGGGCCATGTGGTCCTGAACAGCCAAACCAGTGTGAACCAATCACACAAGGCGCCAGGAGGAAGCAAACCTCCACCACATTGGCGACCTCCTTCACAAAAGACAGGAGCATGAGCCAGGCATAACAGAACCAGAAACGAGAACTACAAAGAAAACCAAGACATGCAAACACACTCAGGGAACAGCCAGGGAAAGACTGAGAGAGTAGCTGTAAAAGTGAACAGATACCAGCCTGATAGTAGAAGAGGCTTAAGTGGGACCAAACAAACAAGGGCCAGGTGAATCCAGTTAAGGTAATGGGCCAAAGTAAACCTGGGATTCATAAAAGGGGAACTTTGAGGCATTTTCAAATATTGTGCCCAACAGCGTTGACTTTTTTTTAACACTTCTTATGAAACACAAAACAGCCTCCATTACACACTCTGACACTTGAGACGTTGTGGGCTACAACAAACATTAGTAGTGGATTTACAGTATGAGGTAGGTGATGATGTCCATGTATTATACTCCTGTCAGCTGTTAAGGCAGTGGGGAAGAAGGAGATGTTGAGATTTCACACTTCTGAACCTTCGTTCTGAGGGCAGAAGTGTGAACAGTCTGTATTCGGGTGTGTGGGGTTATTGAGGATGGAGGCAGCTCTCCAATAGACTCTGCGGTGTAAGACGCTCTGCAGCGGAGTCCTGGTGATCTTCTCCGCAGCTGTTACCACTCCCTGCATTCTTTGAAGCCCATAGCAGTAGTGCTGCTGTACCACGCAGTGATGTAGCTGGTCAATGTGCTCACCAAAATGCCCCTCCAGTGATGCGACCATTCACTGCGATGTCATCTGCAAACTTTTCGATTATGTCTTTGTGGGAGGCGACACAGTCATGGTTATACAGGTATAGAGGGATACCAGTGTTTGTGGCAATGCTGACTTAAGTCCTGTAATGTTTTCGTCCCCTCCAGTGATGCGACCGTTACTGCGATGTCATCCGCGAACTTCAGGATGATGTTGACGTTGTGGGCGGTGACACAGTCATAGGTGGACAGGGTTTAGAAGGATGCCAGTGTTTGTGGTGATACTGGCTTAAGTCCTGTTACAGATCCTGACAGACTGAGGTCTGCCAGTCAAAAAGTCCAGGAGCCAGTCACAAAGGGTAGGGTGCAGGCCAGATGTTGTCAGTTTGTGGTGAATAAACGTGTTAAATCATCAAAGAGCATCCTGATGTAGGAGTCTTTGTTTTCCAGGTGGGAGAGGGAATAGTGAAGGGCAGCAGCAGCGGCGTCTAATGTGGACCTGTTGGGTGAGTAGGCATACTGCAGGGGGTCAAGAGTGTCTGGGATGTTGCTTTGGAAGTAGGACAGCACCACTCCCTCAAAACCCTTCGCGATGATTGGGGTGAGAGCTACTGGTTTGTAGTCGTTTGGGCAGGTGGCCCGTCTTTTCTTGGGGAGGGGAACAATGGCTGTGGTCTTGAAGTAGGTGGGAACAGTGCTCTGGCTTAGGGAAAGGTTGAAGATGGAGGTGAGAACATCAGCCAGCTCATTGGCACATGCTTTAAGGCCCTGACCAGGGATGTTGTCTGGTACGGCTGACCTCCTCTCTGTGCTAGAACGTGGTGAGATCATCCAGCCGGCTGCCTGTAAAGCTGATGGTGCTGGTGGTGGTCCTTGCCACATCCGCCTGGGGTCAGCAGAAGAATAGAAGCCATCCAGCTTCTATCTGTACTGCCTCTTGGCCGCTGTGATGGCTTTCCTCAGTCCGTACTTTGCAGCCTGCAAGAGAACGAGTATGCAGCATGTCTCGTCCCCGACTCTTAATCCAGGGCTTCTGGTTGAGAAATTTTCCGACTTGTGCAAAGGTCCGAAATGGCTTTAGTGTTTGATGAAAGCAGCAAGCTACCATTAATTTTTAAGTACTGCCCCTAGCTAGCTAATGTTTTCTGACAGTTGGATAAAACGTTTCATTCACTGGTAAAAGATTTAGCCTATGGAACTAATACAGCACCAGCATTTAACTGAAACAGTAACTGTAGCAATTTATGCAAATAAAGTGATGGAAAACTGGCAGCCTACACCGGCAATTGTAAACGCTGGGAAGGCTGGTGGTCTACAGTGTTAGGGAGTTACCCCTACAATCAGAAGGTCATGAGTTCAAATCCCAGGACTGCCAGAAGCACTTCTGGGGTACCCTTGAGCAAGATACCCTCCTAACAGGTGCTGCGGCGCTGGCCGTCCACTGCGTCACTTGGTGAATGGGTTAAATGCAGAGAAAGAATTTCACACTGCGTGCTGTGATGTGTTCACATGCAACTAAAGCGGACACTTTCACGTCTCCCACCTTGTGCCGCTTACGGCTGACCTCAGCAAGCCTCTGCAAATTACCCCTCAGAGAATACATGTGTAATTTTGCATGTGTATGATGTCACCACACTGATGTATTTGTAAACTACAAAAATGTTAACTGCAAAAACAGAAAGCAAATGTATTAACCCTATCAAACATTTTAAAAATCCCATTTTGTATTTGAGTACATTTATCCTACATTGTGCCCAGCCCTGCTAATCAAGCTATCCACTGACACAAAAACTTTATCTGGTTTTCTAGTGATAACTGACACTGGATCCCTCAAAAGAGACCACGATCTTGCCTTTCGGTAATAAACAGTGAGTCAAATGCAGATAAGACGAAAGGATGCAGGCGTTAACAGCTCACCTCGTGGGTAGAAAATTTTCTCTCACCCCACACTTTCACTGTTCATGGGTAGTGAGGATCAGAATGAAACACTGCCTGCACACTCAACAACTGTGTCTCAGTTGACAGTGGGAAAGCCTAAGATGTGTTACACAACACCAGATCATTCCCAGTATATCTTTAGTGGTCTGGATCTTATCTGAGAGACTCACTGGAGTGGAATTGCTCGTGTTTGGTGAAAAGTGGCTTGGGTCGTGCACCAGCTGATAATTGACAGGCGCTCCAACCATTGAATGTGTTTGATTTGCAGAGCGGGAGAGGGGGCTCGTCCAATAGGAGGCGTTCTCCCGACCGAGGGGGCGGAACCTGCCCCTGGTGCTGTTTGGTTGAGCTGGTGTGTGTGGGGGGAGAGATCTGTTACAGTGGGAGCTGTAAATCAGGCAGGGCTACAGTAACGAAGCTCACATTCGGTACTCTGTTTCAAAGTCTTCTCGGCGAGTGACACCGTCCTAGTCTCCCGTTTTTGGGGAAGAGTCGAGTCATTGAACCGGCGAGGAACTACACCGGCTCGTTTTTTTGAAAGAGAGAGAGAGAGAGCGAGCGAGCGAGAGAGAGAGAGAGAGAAGCCAACACATTAGACTGGAAATGTCTGAAAACAAACCGAATGATGAGGCGAAGTTATCTACGACGGATAGAGTTATTAAATGTGAGTATACTGCATGCAGACCCGGACTGGAGAAGGGCTGCTCTTTAAAGTCTGCAAAGAAACAAGAACAACAACAAAACAACCCTTCCGAACGCTGTGTGTGTGTGTGTGTGTGTGTGTGTATGTATGTATGTATGTATGTATGTATGCGTATACATATGTGTGTGTGTGTGTGTGTGTGTGTGTGTGTGTGTGTAGTAGAAAGTCGTTGGTGTGGTCCCTCTCTGGTGAGGAAAAGGGTGTTAGCCGGCTGTGCTGGTTAAACTAGGAAGTAAATTAAGCCAGTTAATACCGAGTTAACTGCGTGTCTGTCGTCCAAATCCACCCAACATATTCGTCTGAATGTCGCCACAGTGTAGCCACAGACTTTGGCCCGACAATGCCACCTTTTTGTTGTGGAAATTGAGTGTTACAGTGTAGCAAACGTCTGTTTGTTTTCCTCCGCACGTCACTCTAAACGTTATTCGACACTGGAGGAAAACACTCAGTTCTTGCACAATGCATGGGCACAGTTTGTTTGCTATTACAGAGCTAGTGGTGGATAACGGCCAAAATACGTCCCTTTTTTACTCGGTGGCGGTATCTCGTCTGCATTTGGATCACTCTGGACATCCTGCAGGTTGTGACAGGTTGTGCTCCATGTTGTTTGGAATGAGTCCCTTGCAGGGAAGGCTCCCTTCTCCCAGTTTGCCTGACTTTGAGGCGCTGGTTGAATGGAAATAGTGGCCTTCTTTGTTTGTTTGGGATTTTCCCCCACCTATAAAGACACAATTACAGTCTTCTAGTACGCCAAAGTTGTGTTGGGAAGAATAAATAACCTTATCTACTGATTACTGAGTGGTGTTGACTAACAGGGTTGTGGCCAGGCTGAAGCAGAATTCTGGATTGCCTGTTTATCCATCAGTTTATTGTCATTTTTCTTTCTTTATTTTTGCTAAACTATTTTCATCCCTTGTATAGGCTCTGTTCCAATTCAGAAGGATCCACCTGCCCAAGACAGAGAAGGTTTACAAAGTCTCCAGTACTTAACCGCTGTGTCCGCATGACAATATCAGTGTCCCCTCTTCCTTAAGGACATGCCCTCCTAATAGAATTCCATTCTGTATTTTCAGCAGGCCCTGCTGAATGTGTGCCCTTCCGATATGAATTGATTACTCTCACAAAAAGCCCTTGGAGCTCTGATAAGTCACTCACCCTCATTCATTCCATCAGCTACATCTCTTAGTACAGTGCTGTGAAGAGCAATTTCCTCTCGCTGGCCATGGGGATGCAAAAGGAGAGGACTTGGAGTGCCTTCGGAAGGAGTCCAGGCTTAAATATTTTACGAGATCATGGCACAATGTATCAACTTGATGGGGGAAATCTGTGTAATGGGTGCAGTGCTCCAGTTGCCCAGAGTGCTTAGCTGTGGTTGAAGGCTCTAAGGAGAGGAAAAGAAATGCTATGTTTTCTTTCTCACCTCATTAGCTGGGCTTGGTGTAATCTGCTGCTGTGTAGTATATGGTGGGGGAAATGGAAGCCATTTTGCTTGTCTTATGAGAAAAATGACTGCTTAGTGAAGAGGGACTGGTATAATGTAGATTTTAGTGATGCGTGATTGTGCATGTCATGCGCCGTTCACCTCCATCCATACTCACTTTCCAGAATAAACCTAAGTGCATGGAGTATAGATATTGTAGCTTTTTAAAAATATATTTTACTTTTTGTTTTCCTTTTAAATGAAACAAAACAAGTGGAGTAAATGGGGGGGGGGGATGCAGGTTCATTTGATAAAAATGCTGCATCACTATTGGTTCATTATAATGTACTGTTTATTCAGCTGCCAGAGAAGCCTCTGACTTGTTTACCCGTCTCGTCTCCTGTATCTACAACGCTGGCTGTCTCTCTGTGTCTACTGCTGGCTGCTCTCTGGCTTTACCATATCTCAACTGTTTACAGACCACTGCTTTTACTATAGGCAGGGTAAATGTACAAAGTCATTTGTTTTCATCTTCCTTTGCATATGTATGGTGCTATTTTATCCCCAGCAAGGCTGCAGGGATGGTTTCAGTCAGCTTTTTTCTGAGGAGCTTGATTTGCGCCTGCAGTTTGGCATTGATGTGGGAGAGATTTCTTTAGTAGCTTCTCTTGGCGCACACATCTGAATTGCAGTACTGTATTATCTGTCAATCTAGTCGCACTGTGGAGGGCTGGAGTGTTCAGTAAAGTGTCTTTCGTTTTTAAATGATCCTAGCAAGGCAAAGCTGTTATGTAATGCCTTGTTCTGTGAGTTTTTCCAGCCTCGCTTTCAAAGAAAAGACCCACTCCGTATGCTAATGGTGCATTTATGTGGTCAGAGAGAGAGACAGGAGAGAGAAAGGCAGACAGAGTGGCGAAAAGAAAGGATAACAGAGTGAATAGATGGACAAGTAGACTGGCAGTCGGTAAACATCTCCATCTTAGTCTTCAGGTGTGGCCCACTAACAGCTGAATTACATTCAAGCCTGTTGTTCACTCAGATATAATGTGTCTGTTCTCTGTGGAAGGGTAGATATTACTGCAGGGCAGCCAGGTCCCACTCTGGATAGTGGATTGGATTTATTATTGAGCTTCAGCAAACAGATCAGGATTCGGTTTCAAATGGACCAGGCCATAGTTGAACTGAGATGTCAGCATCACAAGCTGTGTGTGTTTATTAGTGCAGCTGTTCCACAATAGCAACTATGATGATTTCTGGATGATTTCATATAGTTTAAAACCAGAGAATAAATATATACATGATTTATACTTAGGAGATAAATCATGTAATTTTGAGTACTGGCAATATTACCATATTTGAAGTAAACCTATGTAGTTAATCTCATTGCACTAATGCAGTATTTTTGCATCTGTAAACATCTTATATTCCACGTACTTGGACTCAAGAAGGTCTGAGGTACAGAAATCTGATTCCCAGTTGTGCTTCATGCCTGTGCTCATCTTGGGAAATATAATTATATAATTGAACTGGGGGAGAAATTTTAATAAATGTTTTAATGGAATTACTTAATAAAAAGCACAAACACCTTAATTACCCCTCTCTATAGCCGAAGTGTGAGTGTGATGGGATCAGTTAGTGATCCAGTCAACCTAATCCAAGTAATCAGATGTGATTAGAGTGCCACGTACTTTGTAGCTCAACTTGAATTAATCAGATGAGCTGCTTTTTCTTTCCCTCAGTGTGAGGCCTGCTGAAAGGCACCAGGGAGCCATTGTCTGTGTATTTCACACTGCAACTGTAGACTGATAGCATGTGACATTTGACTTTTGAAGAGAGGCCCCGGCACAGTGCTGAGCGAGGAGGTGGTGGCCGTGGTCGTGCATGATCCCTGCTGAGTCATTTTTAGAAACAGAACTTTGAAGTAACACCACATACTTCATCCCTGAGCTTTCCTCAAACACCTGCAGAGAGAGAAGTCCCTCTTGTTTACTGTTCTGTACTGTAGCTTGTATGTATATAAATGTGTATTACACCACAGCACACCCTCATGCACACACACACACACACACACACACACACACACACATAAATGACAGCTGTGCTACTTTGCGTGGTTCTGATTTTTCAAAGGCAGATTAAGGCTATTAATGGACTTTAATGAACACTCTTTGAAAGGAGTTTATTCACACAGCTTTGAAAATCCGAAACCCGGTTTAATGTGAGCCTGACAGCATTTCTTATAATACCTACTGTTGGTACATGTTAAGAATAGATTTTTATTTGGCTTTTCAGTGTGCTTTATCAGACATAACCTTTTTTCTCATTTTTCATTGCATAAATGAGGTGTTTTGGTTTTTTTTACATTAATTTTTAATGTCTTTTTTTTGCCACTTGTAATTAGCCAAACATACTGATTGTAACTCTGAGCGCTTCTGAGGTGGATGGACAAAAATGCTTTCTATTCGAAAAGCAAGTCAAGAGTTTTTCATGACAGAACTTGCAGGAATGGGTTTCACCATTGTGGAGGTAGTTTGTGCGCATTGGAGTTGACTCATGCATGCTAGCGAGTGCATTCAGGTGGGCAGGCATTTGCACTGCTTTATGCTCGGTGACAGGACAGTCTCTCAGCGCGGCATGTCACAGCGTGTTTGGTTGTGGAGAGTGGTAAGAGTGGTGCTGCTGAGAGTTTGTAACAATGCCACTTCTGTCAAGAGCTGAGGGAGAAAACGAGAAGAGTGGGGGAATCTCCCTGTCAGTGGCTTGGAGGAGAGTAAACTTCCGAAAGGCCAGAGAGAAGAATGCAATGAAAGAGAGCATCAGAAAGCAGAGTCGAACAGCAAAAGCTTATCTTTGCTGTGTTTACTTCATAATCTCACTCGTACTGACTGGATGCTAGAGGTGGGCATTATGACAACATGATATCATAGTCAAGTTAAATTGCATCACAGTGCAATGTGCTGTGGACAATGGAATAGGATTTAGATATGATGCCCTTATTTTCACAAATATAGGTTAGGAACTACGGACGCTACAATACATGTACAATACTTGTATTGCAGGAAATCGTATCATTTTATCATGACAAACATATTTTCAGCCGCTCTGTAAGACTGTATCATACTGTACTGAATGGTGAATTTTGTTGTTACAGTATAGCCAGCCAATACACAATCAGTTGTCGTGACTGCATAGTAAGCTGATGTCAGGCTATTACTCCATTACAGAGCTGTAACAGTGCACCAAAATGTTGATATCGCAATGCGTAAGCATGATAGAGTCACAGAGATATATTGAGAATAGGCATTTAGTTAGATCTACTGCAGTTGCATTGTTTGAACACTAGTTTGCAAACTACCATCACCATTTAACAACCCACTCCTGCATTTGTTGTATATGATAGTCAGTAGATTTAGCCACATCTGAATAGTCATTCTTCATTCCAATTTTGTTTAAAATATTGAGAATGCTGTACTGTGTGCTCAGCAGCATGAATCCAGTCGATACATAAGCTGAATATTTACTACCACCTTGTGCTATTTTACATTAAAAAATTTTTTTATATCAGTTATTTGATAAAAAAAAACAACAATTTTCTTGTTCACAGACCTCACAAAAACTGGTATATCTTTAAGTGCCATGATTTTATATTTTTGCTGTCCCCTTAATGGGTACTCTCTACATCCTCAGAGCCTGACCAAATCCAAAGAGTGTACTCTCAGCTCAGCCACGAGCTGGTGGTTTCAGGCCACCATGCTGAACACACAGTGCACTTTTTGTCTTCTTCTCCCACTCAAACCAACTCCTCACTTGCTTGCACTCAAGTGGAGTAGCAGAAAGCGATCCGTCTTTCATCCTGTTCTTGACCTCAGACAGAATTTGTGAGGACTTTCCCAGAGGCGCTGCATGACCAGCCCAGGGGCGCTTTAGGGAGAGGAGGTAGTGTCCATCTGTTCAGCCTGGCGCTGCACAGAGAGAGCCAGAGTGTGACAGAAATGTGTACGTACACATGCAGCCTGTGCACAGTCACAAAAGACAAAGCAGCCTGTCAAAAACACACAGAACCTCCCAGGCGCCTTTTCTGCCATTGGTTCCTCACCAGTGTCATTTTGTTGTTTTCTTGTTACCTTCTAGGTTGCCACACAGAGTCTTTTTCAAAACTTCTAACGTCTTTTGGCCCATACAAGCTTGCTAATATTTGGTTGAAAAAGTTTTTAAGTAGAATCTTTCACTTCTAACATGAGGAGATATGAGGAGACTAGCACTTGAAGAGACAAACATTTCATGCAATGTGAGCGTCTTGCTAACTAGCAAGTTGCATGCATCACAGCTCTTTTACCACTATGTAAACTAACATTAATCATGATGCATGGCTTTACTCTGTTATACTAATTCATTTAGTATTTGGTATAATTGATAAGTATTTGATTTAAAACTGCTTTTCAGTATACTGAAATCTGTTAGCTATTATGTTAAGACTATGTTATGTGAAATGTGGATCTTTCTCAGTTTTTATGCCCTTAATGATACTTGGAGTTAGTTCTTAAAATTTTCTAAACTACCCTGCTCCACAGTGGCTGCTGATTAATGAATACACGCAACCAAAAACCCAGCAAAATGCATGGCATTCGCTTAAACAAGATGAAGGGTTAATGTTGCATGCTTAACCATTTTTATCCACCATTAGCCTTGAGAGAGAGGGACACACACAGATGGACAGCAGTGCATAAACAATTGCTAGGACACAACAAGGACAGCTGGGACCCATTGAAAATATAGGGCTGTTTTCCAGGACACCTGATTTGAGACTGATTCACTATTGGAATTTGCTTTTTAGTCTAGGCGTTAGATGAAACATGCCAATTGGGTTAAGCTTAGCCTTTGGTTGAAAGTAGAATGTAGTCCAGGTGAGCCTGTTACAATCTTTATGTTTCAGCTGATTATTAAATTATAAATAACTGTAGTTATTTCATTGTTCTTTTTTTAAAAAGGTGTCCAAGTGAGCTGTTTATCTATTTTACTTCCCGACCCACATCTGAAAACACAGTTCTAGCTCAAATAAACAAACCTTACTCCTCACTGCCTCAAAACAGTGCCAGCTTTTCACTGTTATTTGTAATAGCACTGACATGTCTCAGGTAAATGCATTTTTTGTGCCCAACACATGAAAACACACTCATTTCACATTCTGTTTGTTGTGATGTAAACATAAGATAACGTTAGCTCAAACACGTGTGTTAATAATTGGTTAATAATTGTCACAAGTCCACGACTAGCCCTAATCGCTGTCTAGGAGTCGAGTGTTGCTGATAACCAATATAAATAAAATGCACAAGATAGCATTTTTATAATGAATTTAGATTCTACAAAAGATGTATGTTATCCTAGATTGTATTTCAGTCATAGGCAATTTTGTGTTCTGTAATGTTTTATAATATTCTCCCTACGTGCTTAGCAATATTAGTAGTCATGTGACTTGGTACCATTTTTTTTTTTCTCTCATATCAGGAATATGTGCCACCATGTGTATTTAGCCCCTGGTTTGTGCCCAAGCTGTGTGTTGGCATCAGTTGCTGAAGTATTGCATGGATCATGACATTATCGAATGAAATACACACGCATGCACACACATAAGTACACATGCACCCTTACGCTCGTTAATACTACATTAGTGAGTGAGACCGCGGCCCTCCACAAGCTCTTATTAGATTATTCCCGCATTAGCTTAGCGCAGGTTGCGGATTTGGGACAGAGAAAAGCGGCTAACCTGCTCAGCTTATGGCCCATATAAGTGGATCAGAGGAGCTTGACTTCAGGGAATGTAATGGAATCCGCCTCTCAGCGTTAGCGAGCATACTCTAGATGCTAATTCTGGGGGAACTGGACTCCATGCAAATGACTCCAAAGGAAGCTGGCTTCAGTGTTGGTGAGTGTCAGAAGACTAGCCGTTTTTAACGGCCTGCACTGTTCTGCTCAGCTTAACTTCATGCAAATTATTTCAAAGGAAGCTAGGCCCAAAACAAGCAATGTGAAATACGGCTTTGTTGTTTGTGGGCTGCTGACATTGTGCAAGAACAGTTGCACAATATCAGGTGTGTGTGTGTGTGTGTGTGTGTGTGTGTGTGTGTGTGTGTGTGTGTGTGTGTGTGTGTGTGTGTGTGTG
>JBBJLR010000013.1:13528843-13558042 GCA_037577145.1 Brachypetersius gabonensis | reverse complement strand
GTGTGTGTGTGTGTGTGTGTGTGTGTGTCTGTGTGTGTCTGTGTGTGTCTGTGTGTGTCTGTGTGTGTCTGTGTGTGGAATGTAACCCTCCATAATGAGAGGCCAATCACCATAGGCTATAATCTATTAGACTCTCCATAGATAATCATTACAAAGGCAGGGAAGAGATATAAAGGCATTCAGCATTTGCTGTACGCTCAGTTAGGAGAGTAAGTAGAAGAAAAGAGAGATGCTGCCCGACAGACTTGCAATGTGTGTTGGAAAAGTTGCTTGCACTTGTGTGCGTGTGTGTGTGTAACCATCACCCCCTCTCATACAACTTTTTATATTGTTGCCATGTCGGACTGTATTACCACTGTTTATTCAAAGTGACTGTACCAAGCCATTACTGCCGCTGCAATTTGCAGTTGCACCTTGCACCTTTGCTTTTGCAAGATGTACAGTAAGATGAAAACACAAGATGATGTTTGAGTCTGCTTTTCCTTTAGTTTCTTCTTTTGGTGCTATTCAAACTGATGAAATGTCTTAAAACGCAAACAATAACATCGCTTGTTCTTAACAGCAGCTCTTGCCTTTATGCATTTTTTTTGTTTGTCTATGAAATGAGCACTCCAAATTTATTCAACCTATGATTGATTATCACAGACAATAATTTGATCACATTCCTCTGTTTAGTTAAACAACAGAATCCCCATCGCATTTGCAATAGAAGCCAACTAAGTTCTTCAAACCATTTTAAATTAATTTCCCTTAACTGCTATTATGTGGGTATTCATTTAGTGAGCTGGCATAAGTACTTCATAGGCAGGGGTTTGTTGCTTCATTACTGGGTATAAACAGTGTCAGGGTTAAATATTAAGTTTTTACAGGAGCTTTGTGTGACAGTTTCATTTCGACATTCCCTCGCGTCAGTTAATCATAGTTTCAGTGCTGTTCTGTGAGTGATTTGAAAAATATAATAACAATTTAAGTAGTGAATTAAGACCTTTTTTTTTTTTCATTACTCACAGAGACTTCACTGTTCTGGCCACTGTGATGTTGCTGTGAGAGGTCTAGGAAGACTGACTGAATAACTTGTGTGTACCTCCTACTGCCTGGGATGCTAATGCTAATGCTCAGTGTATCTCTTGGGTGCTTATTGCTGGAAAAAGGTGTACACGAAAAAACCATGACGGAACCTTTGTTTGACTCTTGTACCACTTGCTTGCTCCTGGTCAGAGCATCCCCAGAGAAAAGAAGATGAAACAGTTGTCTGTTTCTTTTGCTTTGCGTTGGCATTATTTGTTAGGCTTATGCCCTTTTAGATAGTTCCTATTAATCAGGAGGAGTGCAGGGAATCCCCATGCACTCACAGCCTGCATCGATTTGTTTTTTCACGCTCGCTTCAGCTCAAGTTGCAAACCAGCCATCAGCTAGCAACAAAGCGGGTCAAGCATTTTTGTACTGCTCATCATGCATTTATGCCACGTTTTCATGCAAAACACCCTCATTTGCCAATTTTTATTCAATCTGCTAATAGCTGACAGGTACCTAGTAACACTGTTCTCCACAAATGAGCAATTGTCAACTTAAAAAAGATGAGAAGGCTATATTGAATTCTGACCTTTAGGAGTGGGAGGGAATAGGCTCTTTATTTAGTCATTTATTTTTACTTAGTTTGATAGATGTGTAGGCTTTATCAGGGAAGTGCTCAGTGCATAAAATCAGGGGTGCACTGATCATGAACTTTTACGAAATATGGCGAAACTGGCAGAATTTTAGACTGATTGTCATTAGACAAAATGCAAACACAGAAACTTTATTTATTGGCTCTTTACCTAAAGCTCATACTTTGCAATCTAACTGGATGCACTGATGATAAATTTGTTTTCTGGTATAGGTTAAACACATGTTCAATTCAATTTTATTTATATAGAAGTTTTTGCAACTAATGTGATGCATGGCTTTTAAGTGCCACTTTGCTGTATTACGTTAATCTGTGAACAGACATGATAAAATAAATTGTCCAGTTGATAATAGCTGCTGCTGATCATGCAAAAAAGTAAGAATCTTTATTAATCTCAGTAGGAAAAGTAAAAAAATTGCTTCACATGCAAGGACTGTACATAAGGTGTTTACCTTGGAATCTGAAGATGAGATGTTTTCACCAGACCAGGGTACATGGGGGTAAAGGCAATGCAGGTTAGTCTAGTGAATGTTGTGAAGGAGGAAACGTGTGCACTTGTAGTGACTCACGTAAATGTCTGCTGTTTTTTCATGGAACTGAGAATCTCTGAATTTAAGTAGTTGATAGTCCGAGAACAATCATTGTTAGTGAGAGAAATCATCTTAAAAAAGTTTAAACTGAGGTTTAGAGTTTTTACTGTTTGTGCAAGTTCAATGGGGTGCTATTAGTTTCCCTCAGTACTGCGGCAAGGTCAGTACTCTAGGTCAATACTCAATCCTCAATACTCGATGTCACACTTTCATAGAAAACAGCATCTAGTAGTCCTTGCTGTAGCAGTTAGCTTGTACCTCCTGCTGTGTCGATGAGACAGTTACGGCGATAGTCCGTCATTAGATCTCCTGTAGAAACTGCTGCCGCAGATCAATCAATTGCCTTTCTACTACAAAGGCTCCTGCCCGGTGTCGGGGGTAAAGGGATCATGCCCGAAGCCTTGCACTGAATTAGGATCAGGAGCAGGCAGGAGCAAAACTATATTTTGGATACTGTGTTAAATCATCAGAATGCTGAGTCAGGACCATTGACTGAAAATTACAGCGGATTGAAAGAGAAAAGAGAGAGAAACATTCTACGCTTTATATGCTTTACTTCTCTCTTTGCAGGCGTGCAAACTACAGACTTTCCTTAGTGCATCAGTGAAGCCTGGATTCCCTGAAAAGACCTTCCTCTCTGTGAATTCGACAGTTAGTTTTGTTCTGTGTTCTGGAGAACGTTGTGTATCGACATGCAGATGTGTCTGCTCTCAGGCATGCCCAGCCCTCAGTGCTACCCACCCTCAAAGTGCATGATGCAATTCTGCTCCCTCCCTGTTGAATGAGTACTAGTCGAACTGCTGTAAAAAAAATGTTTTCAGAGGCTTCCCTTGAAAACATTTATTTTCCCCTCTCAGCTGGTGATGTGTCTAATCTGTAAAAGCAATCTTTTTCTTTGACATGAATGGTTCCATTCAAGGGTAGCTGATTTTTCACCTTCAGATTTTTTTTTTAACCACTCTCTATCTAGACATTTTTTGTAAATGTGTCTTAGCGGCTGATGGTGGTTTCTTGCTGCACACCAGGCGTTAACTGGTGTGTAGGCAGGCATGGACATGTCCCCCCTTCCCCTGGCTCTTACCACAATGTGACAGACAGCTCTGTATTCAGATGAGAGTGAGATGTGAAAAGCCAGCTGTGCGAGCCTCAGTAAACAGTGGATTAGTGGGCCGAGGGAAAGCCCTGCAGGGAGGGGTGTAGATATATATCTAGGGGGATGATGTGGTGCACTGCCATGACAGTCTGTCTTTGGAATGCAGAGAGGATGGGGGTGGAATGTATGTGATACTGTTACCACACCCCGATTCTGAATGTAGCGCTGGGGGTGAAGGCAAGGCCTAAAGCTGGGACCTGTTGGATTGTGCAATGTTGCTCAGCTGGGATATAAGCTCATGGGATTTCTTCCCTCTTGGGGTGGGTTCATTACCCAAAGCTTATATCACTGCTGACTACGGGTTCTCTTACTGGGTTCACAGTATCTGATCCCTTTTGGGACTCTTGGCTATTATAGTCATTAAAATAGACTGACATTGTAACTATGTGCCATAAATGATTATGGTTTGTAACAGAGTATCTCCTTGTAATGCCTGATGGGTTTTGTGATTGCATATGCAATATCTATATGTTTTGAGTGTACATGTTTAGCGCTGATGCATTCCCTTAGGTAAATTCTGTTTGTCCAAGTAATTCCCTTATGTTTTACCCTAATCTCATGGGATGACCTCATTAATAGCGGGCTTCTGAAATGAAATGAGACTGTTGTGAAAACCATCCCAAATTGTACCTAGAAATATTCTGCATATTTTGTTTTTGGTCATTACGTATGATTTATTGATTTCAGATGTTTACTTGGCAGTGTATATTATCCCTGTATTAACAAAACCTACAATACTACAACATGGGAAACAGTATAACTAGTTATTTATGTAAAGAACCAGTATCATGAAAATACATATTTTACTCTTTTTTTTACATGTATTCATGTAGCATCTAACCGTTATTTCATTTCAGAATGTTCCATGCTCTTCCAGTCCTTACAGCTCACGTATAGAATACATTTCAAAAACGGCTCATTTTGAATGAATGTTTTTTTTTTTAAAATGTATTTGCATACATCCATTGAACCTTCCTGCGGTATTTTAGCACCAGCCATTCGTGCAGAAGTTATAAGGAGTGTTATTTCCTGAACTGCTTTTTTAACGAAGGGTCGCCAGTCAGAACAAAGCTCATTTGCAGACCAGTCTTACAGCCACAGTAAGAAAAACAGCCTATTAAATATATATGAAGGACCCCTCGTGGTATCATGAGTGAACCCAGGAAAAAATTATGAAGTTTTTATAAAATGTAAAATCCTTCTGTTTGGCTCAATGCTTCTCTCCTTGTTTGGCCTCTTCAGGTGATGTTTGGTAAAACCAGTGGAATTGACTGTGCAACTATTCTTTCATTCTGTTATATTTGTTGCTGTTATATTTTGTATATCTTCTTCTCACTTCACTACAACTCAACCTACCATACTTCTCTTCCTTCTCCCAAAACACAGAAAAGCTGTTCAGAGTAAAACATCTCTATAGCCTACACAGTTCCATGACTGCAAAGGTTTGATTCCTGCGTGTATATTTGATTCATACCTCAGTGCTAAACCCTCATTTATGTTTTGAGGGTTTAGCAAAATGATACCAACAGACTTTAAAAGTTGATCTGACAGTGGCGAGTGGGGAAAAAAGGCTTTACCAGCTTGAAGGCACAGTGATGTAAATTAATTGGCCCTCTATATAGCCTTCAAGCAGATTATCTTCATCCTGAAATCCATGTGTGATTCTTAAGATTCACACTGCAAGGTAGCAACTGACAACTTCAGAGCTCCCGGAGAACAGGTTTTGCTAATTATTTCTGAATGTGTTGCGGATCACCGCGCGATACTGTCAGTGGTTTCTTCTTCAATGTGTTATTTCACCTGATGGGTGTGTTATTTTTAATGAAGTGCTCTGGTCATTTTTACTTATACAGTTCCTGTTCTTCCTCTGTTTTTAAAGCTCTGTCAATAAGTTCATCTGCTTTTGCTGTGTGCTTATGTCTCCTACTCAGTGTTTGGATGAATGCAGAGGACATTAAATAAAGGTGTTTAGTTTGGGCTTAATAAATATTCATGCCAAATACTAAACAGTTATATTTTCAGAATGACTGATGGTTAACCAGGACGGTTGTCGATGGTAAATGAGTTTTTAAACAAATTGTCATTATTTTAGTCTTTTTATTTGCTTATGGGATGCTATATATAACTTTAATCTTCAGATGAGATTCTTCTTGTGTCTCCAAAATGCTAAATATGAATAAAATAGGAAATAAACTAGTTTTTGGTTTTAAATAATTAACAGTTTATAATAATCCGTTTGTATTGGGAGTCCATACTGTTGGAGGAGTTATGTCTTATAGGTTAAACACAATAATGCGTTGGTTCATCTTTCCTGCGTATCCACAGCATAGTTATGCAACCGCACCTGCTGAATTAATTGGGTCACATTTACATTAGTTACACCTGCGAACATATGAAGACCTGTGCTAGGCTTATAACACTGAAAGAACAAGTGATTGATCAAGCTATTTAATTACTGCAGAGGACAGAAGAAAAACCCTCACTCAACACGGTTAGCATATCAGTTCATTAGCAAGCCAGTCAAAGCATCTAGGTGCTTACTGTGTGTGTGTGGGTGGGAGCTTGAGGACGGCGGGATAATGAGATGTGTTAGCAGAGAGTTTTGGGGTAGCCGTGCCGTGGTAGGGCCTGCTTTCACACACACAAAATAAGTGAAAAAGTAATCAAAATGTGACATCCTTTTCCAGCTTTCTTCCGGGAATGGACTTGTTACTCGCAGTATCAGATGTTGGCTGCAGCGTTTGAGGTAGAGGCGTCGTGAAATAAGACAAACGTGTAGGACAGGCATCAGAATATCTTTTTGATGTGTTATTTAAATAGCTTGGGCTTTATTTATCCAGAAACAGCACAGCAGGAGCCTCCTATGGTGGTGAGAAATTGTGGCAACACGATGCCGCCCCCTGAAGAACCTCGTCTTAGTGTTTAGTATTAAAGATGTGTAAAGTGGCTGTTTTCTAAGAACCGTTATTTTCCATTAAACACTGCTTCTCAGAATAGGCCTACTCAAAAGAAAACTACCTAGAAACATTTTTCCAAAGAACACATACCTTTCCCATTAGTTTGCTGTGAGTCCTATGAACTGTTTCATCAGTATTTGTTGATCTTCAAACTTTAAGATGGTATTAGAGGACCTATCTGGACTTGCCTTGAGTGAATCACAATTTGCTACCGCATACTAGATGGGAGGAGATAAACTAAACTGAAGTGTTGTGGCAAACACACTTTATTTCCATCACTTGTCTGAGAAGCCATTAGTGGAGACTGGATCTACCCCCTCATTTTTTTTTTTTTACATGAAGTGTGTTAAGCACTTCTTCATCTGTGGTATTATCCAACTAGAGAGAGAGGAGTTGAGGACTTGACTTAGCTAAGACTGTCACTATTGAATGATTACATTATTAATCAAGTAATCTACTGATAATGTTGGCTTGCCTTTCAAAAACTACAAATCACTTCACTGTAAACCAGTAATTAGTAGGTCTTTAAAACTCAACATTTAAAAAAGGAATGTAAATATATTAGTGTGTCTATCAGACTCTTGTCTGTTATCTGTGAACAAGATGAGAAGGTGACGTTTAAAAGAAGCATTATCATTATGAAAAATGCCGTCCAAACAAGTCATGAAGAAGACTTTAATAAATATAATGATTTTAATCCCCTCTCCCTCCTGAAACCTGAAAGTCTGCATCACCTGCAATTTTATTGAATTGAGAAGTTTTTGGAGTGTATTTGCATAAGATTTGCATGCGTTCTAGTGTTTGTTAGCTATGTTACATTGCAGGTTAAAATATAGTCTAGAGAAGTGAAATCTGGATTCCAAACATGTCTTGGCTGATCTGCTACGTTTGACATTTCTCTTCATATGTCTTCAATACAGTAAATGACACTGATCATGACATGATCGTGACATAATCATGACAGGTCCGGACATGGCTGCTTCATTCTGAGTATTTACAAGTGAGGTAGAACACAACTAGAGCACTCTTAGTTACCTGCAACTTGCCCTAGAAGCAAATGAGCACAAGCTTGTCAAGTAGGCATGATTGAATCCTTCTGCCTGTGGGCCAACTGGGAACCATCCGTAATGAAAGGCCAATCATCATAGGCTGTAATCTATAAGTCCTCTTTAGACGAGGGAGAGGGAAGAGATATAAAGGCATTCAGTCTTGGCATGTGCTGTACCCTCAGTCAGAAGAGGGAGAAGAGTTGAAAGATGCTGCAAATTGCAATGTGTGTTGGAAAAGTTGTGTGTGTACAGAATTTTTATAAGAGAAAATTGTGTTTTAGACTGTGATGTTAGAATACAGTATAACTTACAATGAACAAAACTTCACTGTTACAGGCAGACAGCACAATGACATTGCTGCACCGAAAATGATATTAGTTGGGCACTACTACTCCTGAGGTGGTTTGTGAAACAAATGTGGAAACCGTTTGGTAGCAGTGTTCTCCTGCACAGTGAGGTTTTGTTCAATTTTTAAAGTTCGCAGCTCATAGCTTCAATAGTTCACAGTAAGTCAGACTGTTTACTGAAATGACACGGACAAGTCTGTACAGTCTTAATGAAGAGCTGAATGTTGCTTGAGTAATTTGATCTTAATGATCATGTTTGTGCAAGCTGCATTTCTTTGACATATGTCCCTGACTCTGTCCTGATGTTGCCAACATCTGTGCCTCTGACCCCTAGCTCCCGCTCAGCAGTCCTGGACACGCACTGACTGCTTTTGCTTATCGTTACCTCAGTCTGGACATTAGCTCTGCTGAGTGTAATTAATACGGCTGTCACGTGTTGTTAGTCAGTAGGACTGGCAGGGTTCTGAAAGTGGGCTGTTGGGCCGTATGGCCAGGCGTAGTGGAATGTGTGGCCACTGCGGTGTGCGTATGAGAGCGGACTTGCCGCATGGACACCTCCGGTACTCCACCAGTGTTGGCAGCAGACTTTTCTTCTTTTATTATTTTTTAAATTTTAATTATAATACTGGTAATAGGCCAATCGCTGACACTTAATGTTGTCTTAGTTGTCTTAATGTCTTTCTTGCTGCCAATCTGTATACGCTCATCAGAGCTCCAAACTGTTGATTTTGCAAGTTCATGCCAGTAAACAAAGGCTTGTTCTTATTATTTGTCTTATTATCTACTCACTCAGCATTGTTTTTTGACCTGTTTTCATTATGGAAAAACACAATATATCTACCAAATATATTCTGAGATTTTTACAATCCTGGGAGAATCGTACTGTCCGAAAACAGAAACGAGTAGAATTTTTCAGCATTTATACAGTTGTGCAGAGGAGTTCAATAGACAAGTGTTACACAGTCTTGGTTTTGGAGACTCAGTACCTGGTACATTTTAGTACTTTCCTCATTTCAACCCAGGAATGTGTTGTTAATTAGATGTTCAGTCAAATCAAGTATGTTGAGATTAGGAAAACATAAATGTGCTGGACCCTGTATTTGCCAATACCAATACAAATATTACAATTTGACAGTACATGTTATTTAGAAATGTCACTTGGTTCAGGTGGGGAGATGCTGGTAGCCATAGCACTCTTATAGTACTGCAGTAACTGCTTCTAACCCTCTAAAAAGACTTTACTGCAGGGATGCCCGGCCCAGTGTTCAGCACAGTTTAGTAGTTCAACGGGTACGCTTATGCAACTTCCTAGCTTTAGCAACATGGTATTGTAATTTGTACAGCCTAACAAACTATCATGTTAATTATTGTAGTCAGTTAGTTTATATTCCATGTTTATTTCTATTAATTCTCATTCGTATGTGTTGTCCATAATAGTTGTGATGTCTTTTACAGTTTCAGTGCCTATTTATTCTTCAGCTCTGGATGATTTCATATTAAATATTCTTTAAACCTAATGTTTAAATAAAAAAATATTTAAACATAAAAAATAAAATAAAACCTTATTTTAGTTGTTCCCTGGTTAATGATCAAACGTATTGTTACCAATAATCTGTTAGCTTCTGAAAAGTGTCCAAAAATTGGCAGCAATCTTTAATAGTAAAATTCAGTTGGGGTCTAAATAATTAGACAAAAATTATGACTACGTATGAGTGAATCATCAAAATAATCATTAAAGTGCACGACTCCCAATATTATCAATAGTTATAGCCTTGTTTGGAACATTGCGGTGAGGTTTTAATTGTATTGCTTGCATTCAGGCACAAGAGGCATTAGTGAGGTCAGGTACTGATGTTGGACGATTAGTTTTGGATTACAAATGCCTCTCCCACTCATCCCAGAGGTATTGGATGGAGCTTCATCACTCCAAAGAATGTAGTTCCACAGCTCCTCTGCTCCACAGTCCAGTGCTGAGGGGTTTTATAATGCTCTAGCCGGCACTTGGCATTGGGCTGGTGGCCTTAGGCTGATGTGCTGCTGCCCCAGAGCAATTCTCCACAAAAGAAAATCATTGCCAGTAGAAGACGTGTTTGCACCTTTTGAACACCTGTTTCACCAAGTTGTTGCATCTTTAATTAGCTGATTTCACGACATATAAGGGTTGTGTGTTTTGCACATGCTGTCTGCTATTTGGTATTACACTGGAAATTTGAGTGGGGTCTGATTTGTCAGGTAGAGATGGCTTTCTTGCTGGAAACAGCTGGTAATCTTCTTTAAGCCATGTGTTGCCGGTAACCCTTCTGCCTAGTATAGCAGGGAGTTCTGTTAGTGCCCGGTATAGCTGGAAACTCGAGCTAGAGTTGGAATGTGTCAGCCTGATGGGACGGCCAAATCCAGCCCCAGATTGGCCCCTGTGTCCAAGGATTGAATGTCCCGCACTTCATATGAGCTTGCCTACGTGTAAGACTGCACTTGGACAACGAACACATACAAATACAAATGCGCACACACACACACTCTCTCTCACACACACACACACACACACACACACACACACACTCACATAAACATGGCGACGGTCTGAGGACACCCCCCCTTAGGTTGTATATTTATAGAGGACAATATGCCAGACTGAAGAAGGTCTGGCTGGAGTGTTGCATCATAGACCTTTGCGTTTGTCTTGGACGATCCACCACTTAAACTACATGTAAGGAAACCGGTCAAGGTGACTTTAGAGAAAGCAATTTCGAAGGCAAAAGTCTATGGTTTCAAATTGGAGTTTTTGGCCAAAGACGTGCTCCGACAGCTCACTGTTGTTTTTACCAGTTATTCGTTCCCTATTCAGCCATCTCACCACCCATTAGGAATATCAGGCTGCTGATGTCTCTACATTGGACTATCATATCACACAGTCACATTAATGATAGTGCAGTATTTGGCATGGATCATGCACAGTGGAGAACATAATAGTGTCTTAGCCAAAGGCTAGATCAGACAAAATTAATTTTAGCTGGTGAATTCATGTGAAAGATGATGGTGAGGGTGGTATAAAGCTAGCAGAAGCTGAATGTTGCCATTGGCCACTGACATTGCTCATGTTTAACCAAGCGAGTATTTTCCAGCCTGCCTATATTCCTCTTGCTGGCCAATCACTACATCTTTGTCTCCTCAATGCTAACTAACTGGCTCCATAAATCCTCAGCAGCTATCTTAAAATGAATGTATCTCCAGTCATAGTCATCATGTGAGTGAAAATGCATGTGACCAAAATGAATAGACCGACTCAAATCTCTAACCTGCCTGTCTGCCTTTCTCTGACTGCAAGATCCATTCAAGATCATTTTATGTCTGTCTGTCTATTTGAGTCCTCATGCTTGCCGATACTGAGTAAATTTTTTGCTGTTTGAGTAATGTCTGTTAAAATGGGTCACGGCTGTAAGATGTCATAAATGTAACAGATGTATCTGCTCAGTTTTAGCTGAAAGGTTACATAATGGCGTCTGCCTCCTGAGGCTCATCAGAAACATTTCAGTAACCCCCGGCTGATCTGTCTGCTGCGTTAAACCTCAGGCCCCGCTCAGTGAAATTCTCTCCTCGCCGTCTGCCTCTCTACAGCCCACTCTACCTTTGTTTTTCCATTTTCCTCTTTTCTTGCTCACATCGATCTTCCTCTGTCTGTCTTTGCACTACAGTTATTGCATAAGCACCTGATGGCATTCTTTTTGTACTTATTGGAAAATATTTGAATTTTACATTTATTATTCCTGAAGATGCATAGAAAATAATAGACTACATGGTACCTTAAATGCTTGATTTCTGAAGTGGCTTCTTAGTATAGCTATCAAAACATCCCCAAATCCCTGCATTGTGAAACAAAATGGTACAAAGGGTCCACACCAAGTTGCAGATCAATCTGTTTTCTCATGCAATAATGTAAATTAATGTATTTGTAGTAACAGTATGACAGTAAACAGGCTGCTAGGGAAAGGGTCTTTGGCCCCAGAGAAGGAAAGTCCCTCTCAGTCTAGAATGTCTCGTAACCATGATGAAGAGTTGCTCAGCTGCCCTGGGAAGCCTTGCAGCCATGATGCAGCCAGTCAGGCACCCAGCCTGGGAGGTCTCATAGCCACAATTAGCCAAAAACTTTTTTTATTCATCGTCTGAAGTGGTTTGTTTCTCCATGTTCATGTGTAATAATGTTTCTGACTCCTGAACTGGACGAGGAACTTCATAAAAGGTAATTCAAACATTCAAATTGGTATTTTCTCCTGTTTTATTTTTTTATTTTTGAGTCAATCAAATGTTTTCTGTCAAACAAGTTTTTTCTGTGTATACCACTAGAACTAAAAAACAAAATATGCATTGTTATGGATCACCAGTAAAGGTATCTGCCTGGGCTGGAGGATCATCTTGACCCCACAGCACTGCAGTGTGTGTTGTTTGTGTTATGCTTTAGATTCTCTCCATTAAAAGGGCTGTGCTTCATCTCTTGTGTTCGGAAGTCTCCTAGCAGTACTTCACACCACTGTATGCACCCATTCAGACAGAAGTGTCTCGTCACACACATCCCAGCACTCTCACCCACACTGTTACACACACCTCACACCTGAGTGACCCAGTCACTAACACTTTTCGGTGCGGTAAACGAGACTGCCCCTTTGGGAGACTGCTAGGGGAGCGGGAGCAGTAATTACTTCAGCTAACACGGCTGCACAGTGCTGCAGACTGGGCTTAATGTGGGTCAGACGCATGCTGGGCCCCGCCGCGGGCGCTAAGTGTGCGAGGCTAAAATAGAGCGAGCTCATCCCTGTACTATCTGCCGAGTCATTGCATTTCACACATACCACAGGAGGCGGCGAGCAAGAGAGAGAGGCCCCCAATCCTTAGGAACTTTTTCTCTCACACCCCCAAACCCATCCACCTCTCTCTCTATCCACCTCTCTCTCTGCCTGTTTCTCTCTCTCTCTTTCTGCCCCTCTCTCTCTCTCTGCCCCCTCTCTTGCTCTCTATCTCTGTCTCTCTCTCTCTCTGTCTCTTTATATCTCTCTGTCCTCTCTCTCTCTCTCTCGCTCTCTCTGCCCCCCCCCCCCTTTTCTCTGCCTCTGTCCCTCCCTCTAAACTCTCTCAGCAGAATCTGCTCACCCTCAAGCTGCATACATGTGGTATTCATGTTGTTTTCCAGAGTTTTGGCAGCTTTTTGTGTTCACCCTTATTTACTGTATGTATGTAAGTTTTGTATGTGTGCTTTGAGTGTTGTTAAACGTACTTCCAATAGCTTTTGTTGATAGACAGTTTAGCTTTTAAACTGGGGTATATTTAGAAATAATAAATGTTCAAAAACAAAATACACTCTGCTGACTGTCAAAATGCTGTCAATCAAGAGGAGACCAGGTTATGGCTCAGTTTATTTTCCTGATAACCTGAAGAAATGTATAGCTGCTGAGGAGCTTAGTGTAACCCCTCTTTTACTTTATTACAGAATTACTGGCTGAACTTTTGAATACAAAACACTAGAATGTTTTAGTTAAAATAACAAACATGTCAAATGTATCTTAAACCTGAGCCTATTAGAAATTCCATACCACAAGAATTCCGGGTAGCTCTACTTCCAGTGCTGTAAAATGTATTCAGAATTATATTATTCAATTACATTTTTGATGGAGATTTCCAACAGTGTTTCAGTGTTTGTCTTCATCAGTTCAAAAATCCATGAATCCCCACAGACAAGTTGCTATTGGTGCAATATTTTAAAATGTTCTGTTTCTAACACTCCCTATTTACTCTTTGTGGAAACTGCATCAACCAGGCATTAAGTTTTTCATAATATCTCTAACTTTGTAATTTTATAATCTGTCTTTTTGAGGTAAACCTACATGTTATTTACTTAGAGCTTCTTCAGTACAGTTTTAACAGATGGAATCTTGACCTCAATCTAAAATAGTTTCAAATCTGAAAATATGTTTTGTTACAACCTTAGTGATTTTAGTTCATGAAAACATTTGTTTAATCGCAAATGATGTTAGGTGGTTATCAAGGAGAGGTAGAGGGTTTCCTGTTTATGGTAGGGAAATGCTGCAATAGTTTTCTGCAGTGTTATGCAGATCTCATTGCCAAAATAGTGAAGTATGTGATTTTATTTAGCTGCCCTCCTGCATTATGTGTGGTAAATGTCTCAGCTATGTAATGTTTTAGTGTAGAGCTCTGCTGTTCTCTGGCATACAGAGGCGTCTTTGTGTGTCTCCTGGGCCTGCTTGGACACATGTTTTACCCTGGAGAGCTGCACTACTGACTCCAGCTGACTGCAAGATGGAGGGCATATTTGCTCCCCACAATGACTGTGAGTCTTTGGTGGGACAGATGTAGCTCTCTGCCTCACACACCCAAACATTCTCGCCAGGTTCCTCCCTTGGTGACCTTGCTGGAAGTCTAGAGGACTGTCTGGATTGAGAGAAGTGGGAAGGACATACACACTCGGTCTCAGTCTCTCTCTCTTTATCTCCCTCTCTCTCTATTGATTTCTCTCTCAATCTCTCAATCTCTCTTTATCTCTCTCTCTCTCTCACTCACTCTCACACACATACATCATATACATTTCTGATGGCTTGTTCAGTACAGTAATTGTATCTGTATCTTAACCAGCTGTCATATACTATGTGTATATGACTTTATTAAAAATTGACACTAATACATGTCAAACTTATAAACAGACCAAGCTTAATAGTTTCTAAAGAAAAAATAACAAAAAAAGTACTGAAGAAACCTGATCTCCATCTCAAACCCTGTACATCTAGAACAGTGGTGTTCAAGACCAGTTTGATGGCTGTCCTACTCAAACACATTCACTAAACCTGGCAATTAACAGGCAAGGTGAACCAGGAGTTTCTGAGCAGAGAAATCATCAAAATGTGCTGGAGTTTAGCACCACAGATCTAGAAGTTTGTTGACATCCATTCATCGAATTTTTCTTGAATGTTTTTGAAGTAAAGGGTATTAACCGGGTGTTTGTTCCACCACCCCAACTCATCCAAAAGATACTGGATAGAGCTCCACAGCCCCACTTTACACCCCTTATAATCACTGTCTAATCACCCCCATTTTATTTTTAAAGGAGACAGAAAAATGTTCTAAAATTTTAAGTGTTCTCCTCACAGCCTCTTTTCCACACAGAGCTCACTAAAATGTCAGGAAACCTGAGTGGCTATTGTCATTCATGTGGTCAAGCCAGTGCTGTCCATTAATTGCCTGTGTCGATCGAGGTCAGACCCCGACAGTGCTTTTGGACTGAGCAGTGTGCTCATCTAAGCCACATTTGCACTGCATGCTGATCTGATAGCAGACCTGCATGATAATCAGGATGGTTTTAGTTTTCACATGTAACTGTTATGCAAAACATTTGTAAAGTGGGCAAAGAAGGTTTTTTGGACCAATAGTTTTGCTTCTTGAAATAGCCTCTCAGAAGCCAGTACCTTATAAGAACATTTTCTAAATTTAAAGAACCTCCACATGATGTTATGGTTCTATTCCAATAAATTTTTTTAATAAGAGCTCTACATTCAAGCCGCTAGCTGTTTAAGAACTGATGGTTTGTATACGGTATCTTCTACAGGGCTCACTGCTGTTACACACATTCAGCTTTTGTGGCTGAATGCAAAATAACAGTCAACAGTTCATGAAAAAATATAGGCTCTCAGCTTGCCAGCTGTGTGCTGATAATGCACCTGGTCAGTGCAGTCGTAATTTGGCTGTTATGCCCTGATACACAGCTAGTTAAATAATTCACAGACTGACTGTTAATTCATTTCTATTCAAATTCCTTCTCTCCTCAAATTACCTTTGCATTTTCCCATGCCTCCTTTGTGCAGCCTTCCTGTCCCTTATGCTGTCCTCTCTCCCCTCTTATTCCTTCTTCTGTCTATTTCACTCTTTCATTTTTCTTTCTCTTCTGCTCTCTATCATTCTTTCTCCCTATGTCATTCTCTAGCTCTCGTTCTCTCTCTGTCTCTCACTCTCTCCCTTTCTGCTGAACTCTCCCTGCTCTGACTCATTGTTTAGGCTGGTTCCGCTTTAAAGCAGATTAGAGCTTTCTCTCCTAATGTCTTCTAATCCTGTGTTACGGCATTGTGGGAAGGCAACAGCAGGGATATCTGGGAATGCCTTTGGAATTGCCATCAAGCGTTTGTCACACTACACACAAGGTGTCCTTTTCACATGTTTTTCTGGGACACGTGAAAAAACATACTCCTGCTGTCTTTCTCCTTGGGTGTCCCCCCACATGCCCTGCATGCTCTTTTCTTTTACACAGTTTGTCAGACACACTTGCCTGGTTTGACTGCAGTGCACACACAGCTGGAGACATGGCAGCGCTTGTTAGTGTCTAGTGTGACCTGGAGTCCGCACTGTCTGGGAGGTGGAGTGCAGTGCATTGTCAGGGCGATCCAGCGGCTTTATTGAGGATATTTTACACTGCCATGTGTATGTATCATCTCCCTCTCTCGCACTTTATAACTGGCTGTATTAGCTGAACTTAGCATTAAGAGTCAGTTGAGTAGCAGTAATAATAATAAGTAATAAAGAGAATATACATTTTTTCAGGACATGTATTCAGTACTGACAAAAGATGCCGTGAAATCTCATCTTCTGCGGCTGATAAACATACAATGGAAAATCACACACAGGCAGATAATACGAATGTTTTTGTTTTTAATAGATATCTACTGTTTTAAATTGGTGGATTGGTGATTTTCTCAGTGTGAGTTTTGTGCAATTCAGTTTCCCTGGCAACCTGACTGACTCAGTTCCATCCTTTCTACGCTGTAATGCAGCAGTGGGGCCATTATTTCAAACAGTTGGCTTTTATTTGTTTGTTTATCCCATTTATTAATTTTTCCCCTTTACAAGATGTTGAAAGGTGGGGTGAGACAATTTACTGTTTTCCTCCTTTCTCTCCCGATGCATGTATTGTCACAAATGTAATTGACATTTGGAATCAAATCATATCTAATTTACTGTGATGCAAATTGCAATAGAAAGCATATTAAGCTGTTACCTGTTTTTTGAAATAAATGGCGTAAACATAGTAATAGAAAATGAAAAGCAAGTAATGTAGTTGCAGTAATGTTATTTCAGTATGTTATACAGGGTGGAGCAGGCTCTGATGCAGCAGAGAATTTCTCACTGTTTAGGGAACAGAGAAAGTAGGGTAAAACCTAAATCTTTGGTTGAACAGTTTTTAAGTAAAATGCTTTATCTTCACAGGGAAATGAGAAGTTACAATGACACATTTATCTCTCATTTAATAGTTTATAACTTCATTTTTAAGAAAATGTAATTAATTCAAAGGATATACAGCTATAATTAAAAAAGTCTGGGCTGTGCTTAATGGGTATATGTTGTACCCCTTAAGGGCACAAGAGTTAGAAAAAAATGGTATATTGTAAAAGTCTAACTTTAAAAATTGTAAGCGCAAATAAACTGCATTTCTACAGGAAAATGATACGCAGTCTCTCTTAGATTGTTTGAATGCTACAATGTTTAAATGGTTACAATGTTCATTTAGTTGTTACTGTTATTTTGTATTTGATGAACAGTCAAACAGCATTAGGCCTAAAAGCATTAACATGCATTAACATCATATTCGGAGGCAAATGAATGATCACCTTCATAATTAAAATTATTTAACGGTTTTAGAAGAAACAGGTGTTAATCATCTTCTTGATAAAGACGGCGTGCCTTTTTCATTTTTGGACAGGAGCTGTAGTTTCGCCTTGGCATTGTCATTGTAAATCTGTGAAAATAATGTATTGCTCATTTTTAAAACTTAAATTGAAAAGAAAACTGACAACGTTTGTTTTAAAAGGTTATTCACATGGTCAGTCTATGTAAGTAAGGGAGCACCCTGAGCTTAATGGGGACACCAATAGTTTTGGAATAAAAATATAGTAGATTTAATTTTCAGATCAGTATTTTGTTATATAAATGTTCTTAATCATATATAAAATCATATATTACTTGCAGAGAGCATATGATTAGTGAATATATGTTTATACTTACGTTTTTCTTCAATGAAGTCACACTGATGCACACAATTTTTTATGCTATGGTACCTTTTAAGTTCATGTTTAAAATGATATAAAATCTGTAAAAAAAAAATACTGCAGTCTACATACATCAATTCTCTATAGTCTGGAAATAAATGATGTACTGAACAGTAAAATACAACATATCACTTATGATTTACAACATCAGCATTGTCTAGCATGCTAACCACATATCATAGCATTTGCTACAAGCCTGTAAAACATCCTAGTTCCAACTTGTGCTCGGTGGTGTTAGAAACATTTCTCTCTTAAATTTGAGAAGAAAAAAAAAAAAATAGTGATACTTAGCCAAGATAAAGGTTAATGTATGTAAAAAATTTGATTTTCTGAGGGGTCTCTTCTGGGCAAAGTTTTTATGCGGCTTTTAAAATGGTCGCCGGGATGAGTGAACATTGGCAGGAAATTGTCAGAATATGCAGCAGCATGATTGGCCTAAAAATACAGTGAATATTTAATAATAATATTTATTGATTTAAATATCAAGCAAGAAAATTGCTTGTTTTTTCTTTACACAGTTTGTTTTCAGAGTTACAAGTGTGCCTAATGGGTACTTGAGCTTAATAGGGGTGTTTACCCTAAATAATACCACAGTTCATGCTTCCTTGATCAGCTTCTCTCACAAGGCATATAGCATGTCAGAATTTTAAAAAGGGGAAAAAGAAAACTGCCACAAAAGAATTTGGAAAGATTATAATATCTCCATTCATCAGCATGATGAGCTCATACCCTGTTAGAGCTTGAGTCATATTGGTTTGCAAATCGAGGGGCTGTATTTGTATCTCTGAATATTCAGTGACAAAAGGCTGTTGAATTTTGTTTTTGATAATAGTAAATTGCACCAGCCAGTAATATGTCATCACAATCTATATCAGCCACCATCTTTTCTTTTTGGTCATTGGCAACCTTTTTTATCTCATGGTTTATTCGTTTTGTAGACTTTTTACAGGGGGCGTGGCTTGGAGAATTTATCTCATATTTGAAACATTCTAAGGAATCATTTACTACTCAATTACAAGTTCATTGCATTCTTATTAGTTTTTAGTTGTTACATCCGTTTTAGTGTCTTCACATTGGAGAGCTTTTTGGAATGCATCATAAATCATATCTATTATTCGTGCTTTTCTAATGAAACCTTACAGCAGCTTTGAAAGGTTTAATGGGAGTGTGTGATTTGACTGTATCCATAAAGGATTTTAAGCTTCTCTCAGGCAATGCATAGTGAAAATGAAAAAAAAAAAGGCTCTACAAAAAAGAAATAGGTCAGAAGAGCTTGAGTGTTGACAGATGTAGGACAAGTGTCTAGCGTAGCCCTGGAAGCTGTTGCTTCAGGTAGACACTTTAATTATTATGGTTCTTAAGAATGTGATACTCTGTCAGGATGCTCTGTGTTGTAATGTTATTATAATCTAAAACCTATTTAGTGTGTTGTTTTCATCCAGATAGCAGTGTCTTGACCAGCCATGTCCAGCTGGACACACTCCATTCTCTCGCTTTCTCCTTCCTTCCGTTCAAATTCTGTGCTTCCTTCTAACCCGAGTGTGCCAGGGGCACCAACTGCGATGTGAGTGGGCGTCACCTGGCCCTGGATCAGCTTCCGTCTCAGTGGCCTTCAAACCTGCCAGCACGCAATAACACAGCGCCATCGCCCCACTCCGTTCCTCTTCTTTTTGCTTACCCTCTCTCTTTCTCCCTGTTTACTTACACCCCTCATTTGCAGGCCTGGCTTCAAAGCCTTCCCTCCACTCTGTTTTGGTCCTTTCCTGTGTTTTCACTCACCAACGCATGCTAAAGAAGCCCCTAACATCTAAATGACCCTCCACTGTGCGTCTTCAGCTAGCTGCCCATTTAAAGTGCTAGTGTTCTGTTGTTCTAGTCCGTTGTTAAGCTTTTGCACAGCTGAACGCTGTGGAAAAACGCGCAGCCGCCCGTATCTGTGGGCTAACGCGTCGTCCGTGCATTGTGCTTCTGAGTCATCGTGCCCTGAGCATTTGAGATAGCCTTCGGTCTTTGATTTGTGAGTGTGGGTGGGTAGATGACTGCGTGGGTGAGTGTAGGGAGCCTTTTTCCTTGTTCTTGTCTCTATGTAGATTAAAGTTAAGCATTTTCAGGCATGAACAAGATCCTACAGTGACCGTTGCCTTTCAAGCTTTTTTTTATTGCTCATTCATTACACTCTACTTTCAGTTTTCTTTAGTGGAATTCACTATTTTCCTACTTTTTTATTTTGAAGGGATTAAGCCTTGTTTCATAATATGCAAGTATTTAATGTGTTCTATTATCAGTAGCACAAGAAGTTCTGAAATCGCAAAAGACAAACCACTCGAAAGAACAGCGCACCCCAGCTTGGGATAACTTGACATTAATTTAGCAATGCTTAGCAAAGTAAAACCAGATATTAAACTGAGTAGTAATTAAACTGGTAAATTAAGAGGAGTTAGCAGTGAATGTTGCTGGGGCAGTTTCATTCAGACAGTGTTTATTGGTAGACTGGGATTTTAGGAGGGATTACTGCTCATTTGTGCTCTGGCTTTTCATCCGTTTGAACTGTTGCTAAATGAAAACTGGCAGGCGCAATCATGGCCTTCAACTAATCCTTTGTATATTATTCATGTTGCATGTACTTCCAGAGAACTCTCCAGAGGAAGGAGGGGTGATTCTAAGTAGACGGCAGATATCCTAGGAATTCATGAAACCTTCATTGGTTGCGAATCAAAAACAATTTGGGCAAAAAAAAAAAAAAAAAAAAAATATTGTTTTTCTGACTCAAATGGATGTGGTGGGGTCTGGCTGTTTAAATGACCAACCAATCCAAACACATTGGCTGCTAGTTCCAAGCAAAAGATTGTGGTTCCACCAACACATGACTAACTAAATAAACAGTCATGTATTTACAGTAGAATTACCTGTAATTGAAATTTCAGTTTGGGCAGAAGGTTTGTATGCTGTTTTTGTTGTCTTCTGTTTTTACTCAGGATTTTGCTTACTGTTGCAGGGTTTGGCTCATGCTGAATCAAAATGCTTAAACCAATTTAGCGTGTCCTGAAGCCAAGACTCTGTCTCAGTTTTAATGTCTACTGTTACACAGAGAGTGTCCCCTGTTTATGCAGTGCCCTTTTAAAGCATTTTTTTTTTTTTGTTGTTGCGAAGAACGATTCAACAGATCCCAGAGTGGTCAGTTGGCTTCGGGTTGTATTGTGCACTGTTCAGCACCAAACAGTTCAGTTTTGTAAATACTGGCATCTTTTTCAATGAAGGACTCTTGGCTCAAATTAACAATCTGATGTTTGCGCATATCCTTAAGGGAAACTGGTAATGTCTGCCTCTCGGGATCATGCGTATGTAGTCTGAGTGAATTCTTGGACGAAGGGAGCTATTTTTTGCCCATTTAACTTTGCGTAGTATGTCTCTGTGCCAGTGGCCAACAAAGTGTACTAACAAAAGTTCCTCTGCAGATGATTATCAGCAGGTGGCATAATTTATTATATCTGGCAGCATAATAGATATGGAAATTGTTTTAAACATTATTCAAAAAATATCCCACAGCGGTAACCTTGGTGAAAAGCGTGAATTTACAAGTGTTGAAATGCCATCTCCAAAAACATGGGAGAAAGAAAAGATCTTTTTACTTTTAGTGCATTAATTCATATTGTTTACACAATTGCTAAATATGTTTAAACATTATAAATGAGAGCTTCTTGTTCAAATTCTATAAAAATGAAAACAAATATACAACAAACAACAAAAAATTGGTGCAATAAGGAAGAAGAAATGAAAATATAAAAGAAAAAAAAAAATCTTGGTTTGGTTTAGGCATTCACATCACTTTACCTCTCAGCACAACTTACTGCCCCCATTACTCAAACACTGTACTTTTAATGAGAGGCTATATGTGCGGCTTCTATAGCAGCATGCTGCATGTCAGCAGCTGGAATGTTGATACATTTTTTGTTTCCCTCTACTGGATATATTTTAAACTGCAATAAAATAAACACTTTGTGCTAATTGTGCTAATTAAGTGGTAAGACATGATTACAATAACACGGATGCTTCAGCTTTTTTGGACAAGTAATATCTAATGGTATGAAAGCTTTTATGGCAAGAACATTTCTGAGCAAGGTGCAAATTGTTGCTAATTTTGCAGATGGTACTGCTCATTGAATCTAAAGTTCTGATACAATTACCTACCTGTTTATCAAGCCATTGTGATTTTGATCAGCTGTTTTGTAAATGGGCTCTTAAATAAGCAATTCTTCATCGCTCATTTGTGAGTGTTTTATAGGGCTAACAACACAGTGCCATTAAAACTCATTGCTTTAGAGGGTGTTCCTTTCTAATGCAGTAATGTGTGTTGAGTCTTTCCTGTCTGTTTCTCGCCCTTTGGCTCCCTCCGCTTCTCTCCATCATTGCAGTGCACTTAAGCTTGTGCCGGAATTGCTGGAGTGGTAAGTGTTTGTGGGCAGCAGTGAATAAGTGCAGCATTGCTCTTTCTCATCTCCACTAGATCAGTGATTGGTGTGTCTCTCCTAACCACAATGGAGAGTCTCCCCTCAGCCTTTATGGGTGAAAGCGCCGTCTGCCATTTAAGAGCTGTTCCATCCTTCCCAGTGCACACTGTTCAACTGTATTCAGTCTCTCTCTCTGTCTCTCTCTCTCTCTCTTTCTCTTTCTGTCTCTCTACCCTTTTCTTTATGAAGTGTTATTGATGTTTCTGTGTACTATAATCCTGAACCATGTTTCTGGCCCTTTTCCACACTTAAGGCTCAGGATGTTATTGATATTCTTTTACTGGTGTTACTTTAGGCTTTGCACCTTTTACACATGCATATACATGGCCAACATGCTCGTATTCATACGCAAAAATCTTGAAATTTTCTTTTTTAGTCTTAGAAACATTCTACTTTATTGAATGTAATCTAACAGTCTTTGGTAACATACCAGCTTTCGTTCACGTGTGAGCTCTCTGTGGTATTGTACTAGGTGTCATGCTGATTGATTGCAGTGTCAACTTTTCTGGGATTTAATTGATGTTTACACCTAACTTATGTGTAAAGTACACGTGTGAAATGGACTTCTTTCTCTTAGATTTTGAGAATTTCTGTCTTTCTCTCTTTCATCCTCTCTTTTGTTCTTTCTTTCTTCTAATTCCTCGCTTTCTCCCTTTCTCTCCTTCGCCTTTTCCCTGGTATAGTAGCACCCTTGTCCTGCTGTCCTGTTGGGATGGAGTGGGGATGAAGGCACAGTTTGTGAGGTTAAAGTGCTGGGATGTGTGAGAGATTTGGGAGAGTGAAGTGATGCATGGTGGCAGTGTGTAAGGGTAAAGTGTGGGACAGTGTCAGTAGTGTGGAACGGTAAAGTGCTAAATCGTGGCAGCAGTGATGGATGGTAAGGTGCTGGCATCGGTGAGGGAGTGTGAAGTGAGGGATGGTGGCAGCAGTGTAAGAGTAAAATACTTTAATCTGGCAGCAGTTTGTAAGAGTGAAATGCTGGATGGTGGTATCAGTGTTGAAGGGTAATATGCTGGGTGGTGGTGGTCATTTGGAAGAATAACATGCTGGACATTATGAACTCAGAAATTTGATGAAGGGTTAAATGCTTACCATCGGAATCAGAAAACACTATATGGTCTGCTTTGCCAATCATCAGCCTCAAATATAAGCTACACACATCTTTTGTCCAAAACCACACACTTTACTATATACTACTTTTTTTTACTTACAATTTCGAATGGTAAGCTTTACATTAATCAGTTATTTTTTTAAATCCTCTAGATTTGGAAGGTGACATTAGTTTTCAAGCTCATTTATGTAAGTGCAGCCATGCATGTAATTGCTGGGCCAGGTAGCTTAACTTTGGCATTTAAATCACTTTTTTGCACTGTAAGTTGCTGCAAAATGCTGGATAGAAGCATCAGTGTGGAAGTGTAACATGCTGAATAGTAGCAGCAGTATGGAGGGGTAAAATACTGGATGGTGACAGCAGTGTATGAGGCTAAAATGCTGAATGGTGGCAACAGTATGTGAGGGGAAAAGTGCTAGATAGTGGCAGTTTGGGGTTTGTCAGATACCCTTGCCCACTCAACAGCCCCCCTGGGGCTCAAAGCCACTTCTGCAGCCTCAGCGCTTTTAGCACAGTCAGAAGCCGCTGTGCGCAGCCATATTCACACACACACAGCAAACCACAGGCAATCACACACCACAGTCCTAAGCACTAGACTCTTTTGCCATACATCCATCTGTCCGCCTCCTCCACTAACTCTAATGGCGATGCCTGGTCATGTCCTGGTCTACTGAAATTACTTTAAGCTTCCTATCTAATGAAGCCAGGAGAACACTAATTCTGGCCTTGTGATTGACGGCCAGGCTCCGGGGGAATCCCTTGTTAAATCGTTTTTAGTCGCCTCTCATAATGTTTAGAACTGACAGTTACGAGTAGGCCGAGAGGTTGATCGTGCTTGAAATAACAAGACTGACGTTCTTCATGTGTTCTGATAACACTAATACAATAATAATAATAATGTCATTATCCTTCTGTCTGCTCCTTTCAGGACATATTATGCTCATTTTAGAGTAACCTTATATTCGGGACTTTACATGGTTCTATGACCTTTGAAGGTTGATTTACTTACAGTCACATAGCAGAGCGTTCAATTTTGCCATGCCAGACTGGTATTAGAGTCGATGATGGTGTAGTCTCGAGTAAGCTTTGATATTATCAGCTGATGCAGCATAACTTTGATGTACTTTAAATGTAAAGCAAATACAGTGAAGACACTGTGCATACATTATGGAATCCGCAAAGTAAATATTGGCTTAAGGCAGGGCCCAGAATGCAAAAGCCTCTCCCTGAGAAACAACTTAAGTGCCTTTGATAAATGACTCGGCTGAGGAAAGCGCCACTCGGCTCCGATTCAAGCCAAGCAAAGTGAAGATTCTACTAAATCTCCTGAGACTAGATGTGCTGGTTTGTAAGCAGATGCTGTCTAAATGTTGTGGTGCTGTGCGAAAGTGTGTCTCCTGGCATCTGCTGACCTGACAAGTGGTACTGGACAGTAGAGCCTCGTCTCCCTGAAGGAGCGGCATGCAGGCCACCAAGCCCTGACACTGATAGTAAAGCAAAACCTCCTCTGTAATCAAGATCAGATGATGTCATTAAACTGATCTGAAGTCAGTGACATTTGCCTCATTCTATTACATTATAGGATATATTCTTCTTAGTACAGTCTGTTAGTGCATACTTTTGAGTACGGTGTTGTCACAGTCACCTAACTCTTTATAGTAGTAAATAGTATAACAGTACTATTCTGTTACAGTGTGGTTTGCTTATTTTATACTTCATTTTATAGTTAATTTTTGCTGATATAGACAAGGGTGATAAAGACGTTTAAGACATAATTCTTCTAAAATGTTTTTGTTAAGCAGCATATTTGCCATGTCACATTAGCTGCTTTACTGAATGAAGAGCCAAGTTTCCATTACGGATGTGGTACTGTTTTTAATTATCATCTTAGTGGAGGTTTTGTGGGGAGGGGGTTTTGGTATCCACCTTAAATCGTGCAGCAGGTGGAATAGTGGAATGGAAAGTAAGTGATTCAGTAAGTGATAAGGTAATTCATTGTTTTATACTAAAACATATACAGATTTAGCATTTAGCTGGGGTGCAGTTTCTTAAAGATGAACTATCTGAATACTAAATATGGAATTGAAAACCATATATATATAAAATGAATTGTGTATTTTGTCAAATCACATTAACTGCCTATACTGTATATAGGGTTCATTTTATATTGATGCCTTGTTTCTAAGTACATAGAATCATGTGAGTGTAATTCAGAGATACTAGGATTATTTTACAGAACTTCTTTTTGTGCGCAAAACTGGATGTCAGCCCAAGGCTACTTTCATTTTCTAATGAAAACTAATGACTCATCAATGAATTTTAGCAGCTTTTGGCTAAAAGCCACTATTGTATTGGTTTCTGCCAGGGCTTCCCTTATTACTGTTACATGAGAATTCACTTACTGCACTCAGTTCATGTTATTAGATTCATGTTTACGCCTGACTGACACAAGTGGTTTTGAGAGAATGACACTTGCACCTCTCAGGCTCTTTAAACAGACAAACACTTTGCCAGCAGAGCCATTTCTCAGGCCAGTGCCATGAAGTCAATGCGTCTTCCAGATGAAGTAAAGATCTCAAGAGGACTGTTGCATCTTAAGAGACTTTAAAGCGTGGTTTTTGTAACTGTAATATTTTAATAATTGTGTTTCAAGGCGTCCTTGACTAAAAGTGTTTCAGAATCTGATCCTAAACAGATTTCACCCTCTCTTTCCAAATTAAGGATAACAGTAGATCTAGGCTAAATAACACGTAATAGATCTGAATAATATCATTGGTCATTATGGTGCCACTACAGCTGCCACGAGTTAATGCTGTTGTGTGGTCAGGAAATGTAATAAGTGAGTGCTGATTTATTCTGTTTACTTTTAACTTGCTGAAATTTCTCATCGTTTGCTTTCTATTCACAACAGCTCACTACAATTACATTGTTAATACCCTTATATTTTCGAAACCAGTTACTTACCAGTGTTACCAAAACAATTCCCCAGTGATCATAGCAATGTGATGTTCTTTCCGTGTCTGACATAATAATTATCCCACATCTCTCTTGGAATTACTGGCCTGGGCCATGACCAAGATTGTTTGGCATAATCAGGACATTGTATCAGATTTCTTATCTGCTGTAGAAATTAGTCGCAGTCCCAGGGGGGCCTGGAATAATGCATGAGCCTCTGATTGTGCTGCCATGCTAGGAGCAAGATGAGCTGTTTGCATTATGCATGATAATTGGCTCATATGGATGAGAGGCGGGGCAGCATTTTCTGTATTTAAATCTTTCTACTTATGCAGATTTTGTTATACGCTCCTTCCATGTCAGAATTCTGGTATTTAATTTTTTTTACTCCTAACAGAAATGGAAATGTCAGAGTTATCACCAGCCACAAATTGTCAAGCGAAGGGTTTCATGACCAGCTTCATTCTTGTTACATGTCCATAATTTTCCCTTTGGTTTGGTAACTTATACTAGATGAGCAGTGTTAACAGAGGATGTGTGGAAGGCTGTTTTGTCTTGCTGTAAACATTCAGTGGGTGTTTCACCGCCATGTTAGCTGTTGCGAATGTGCTTTGATGTTTTGTACATTTACATTTACATTTATGGCATTTATCAGACGCTTTTATCCAAAGCGACTTCCATTCTCTAACTACAGGGGACAGTCTCCCTGGAGCAACTTGGGGTTAAGGGTCTTGCTCAGGAACCCAATGGTAGGAGGTAGGATTCGAACCCATGACCTCTTGGTCCAGAGGCAAGGATCCTACCCACTGAGCTACCTCCACCCCCAGATGTACAGATGAAGTGAGGGAAGAACTTATGCGTGACAGGGTCAGAGATTAAGTTCAGGTCTCTGTGCCAAATACTACAGGCAGTATCTAATTTTCTGTCCGTTCTTGCCCCTCTGTCACACACGTACAAAATTATTCAGAATACCAGAAAGGCTCTGCAGTTTTGAGGAGGCTTTTTAAAGTAAAGTATTAATGGTCAAATAGTAGTAAAAATTTAAGTAGTCTTCTTTTGTTACTAGTTTGCCTCAGAATGCTCTGTATATACCTCTTGCCTTCAACTGATAGTTCCTGTCACCACCACTGTGATCCTTTTGGTAGCAACACTTTCAGGAGAGGTAACCTGTTTGCACGATGAAGGTGCTTTAGCTTTATTTGTGTTTGCCTTTGCATTACTGTCAGAGTTCTTGCATTGACTGCTTCTCCATCATGATTAGCTGAACTCTTTTTGCACAGATCTGAACTGGAACTGATGAGAAACAGTGCTCACTGTGTGCTTCAGTTTGGTCTGTTCATGTTAGCATTTTGCATGCATGTATAGGCAGAGCAACTCTGAGGGCAGCTAATGGAGAGCTCTGACCCTGAAAGCCTTTGAGTGTACACTTTATAGGACACACGTTCAATCACTAAACCAGAAGCGTCTTGATGACAGAGTGCAAAACTGTAAATGTAGTCTATTACACAGTACATGCAGTACATGCAAGATAAAACAGGTTTTTTAAATTTATTTTAATTCCTGCTCTTTGGACTTCAGGCCTGCCCCTCCGATATTTTATTAGTGGGTGATGCTGTTGAACACTACCAGTCAAATGTTTTTGCACACACTGAGATTTTCTGCCTTTACATGTTTCTCACTTAATATTTACTAAAATATTGTTTTTGTTAACAAATACATTTACATTTTGTTTCATTTGAGTACCTTTACTAGCCAGACAAATCTCCCATTTTTTTTAACATCATTACAAAAAGCCACCTAATATAATTAGAATGTGAATCACCAGACATCTGTTATATGAGCTATTAATTATTGTTTTTGAGGGGATAAAAAAAAAGTTTAAACATAAAGGATAGCCTCGAATTTGACTCTGCATCACCACACAACCAGGTAACAAGATGTCAGACATGCTCTATCACTTGTTCTATCAATTTTATTAAAGAAACATGACATTTTCATTTATAGTTGTTCACTCAACATCTTTACAATACATAACAAAAATAAATATCTGCAGTTTATGAAATAAATGGATATATATTGTATCAAAATGTTTTTCCTGGTATATAATGTGCATTATGTTCAAATATGTGGTTTCAAATTTTCTAGACAATATTTTTTATTATTATTAACTAGGAAATGGTGCAAGAGTAGTGTAAAAACATCCCAGTGGACCTCAGTTTGGAGGGAAGAAGGCAGATGGCTTTTAGTAGATACTGCTGTCTCGATGTAGCCCTTATAAAATGTGATCGTGTGATATGTAGCAGTCTTAGTAAGCAATCATTTTATGAGTGTACCATAGGGTTGGCCGATGTCAACCAATTTGGCATCATATGATGTCTAATGTGAAACATCACGATGGACGATGGCATCATCGTCTTAAGGGGCTTTCAGACCGAACGCGGCATGCGCTGCACTTTGCTCTGTTACCCATTACTGGCGCAAGTGCGCCGCAAACGCGACTCCGCTCGCCGCAGCGCGCAACTCGGCGGCCTTCTGCGCGCACCATGGTCAAAGTTGAAATTTGTTGAACTTCGACCGTTGTGCGCCGTGACGTATTTTCGCACGACCAATAGAATTATGGCATCGAAGCGGGCTAGTGTTCGGTTTGCCCTGTCTAATAGTGATGGGAAGTTCAGCTCTTTTCAGAGAGCCAGCTCTTGTGACTCGACTCCCAAAGAAGAGCCGGTACTTTCGGCTCCCAAACGGCTCTTAGTTTAGCATCATCTGTAG
>JBBJLR010000013.1:13503697-13513747 GCA_037577145.1 Brachypetersius gabonensis | reverse complement strand
GTGTGTGTGTGTGTGTGTGTGTGTGTGTGTGTGTGTGTGTGTGTGTGTGTGTGTGTGTGTGTGTGTGTGTCTCCAGAGACTCTGCTCAGCTTAATTGCTTTCCACCACAGTCGCTCTAACAGATGCTAATTGGATAGTTCTAAAAGACATTTTAACTACGTTGTGCTTTCTCTCTCTCACACACACACTCACAAATACACACACAGATCAAAGTTTATGAATCATTGCCAAGGAACCAATTTGTATCTAAATGACGACATAAGTCATCCTGAGTGGCAGCAGCATGTCATTGCTTAAGGAATCAATTTCTCTCTCTCTTTCTATCTCTCTATCTCTCTCTGTCTTGGTCTCTGTCTTTCTATTTGTCTCTCTTTCTCTGTCCCTGTCTGTGTCTCTCGCTCTCGCTGTCTCTTGCTCTCTCTGTCTATCTCTTTTTCTCTCTTTCCCTCTCTCTGTTAGAGGAAACATTTTCTCAGAATATTTGCTCCTATTAGTGTTTCTTCTAAAAACAGCTAAGAGCTATATGAGATGGGACACCTTAAGGGTGGTCTGAATCTGAGCCTGATTGCTATGTAGCTGCAGTCACAGTATTTAATATTCATTTAGAAGTCTTGGTGAACTCCGCTGCACTCTGGATCTGTCTCAGAAAACATAAGAGAAAAACTCCATAGCTGTTGATAAGAGAGGCTTGATTTCAATGTTAAGAAAGAATTGCTTGAGAAAAAGTTTGTTGGGTTGTGCATGGTATGGGAAAAATCTGTAAGGCTTTGGCCTTTTACATAATAGTCTGATAGCGAATATGACATGCCAAGACTGAACAGACTTCTGTAGTGCAAAGTAGTCTTAATGCGAGAAACCCTGTGGATGAATCATACCATAATAAGTTTTAGCAAACGGCACTCTAGATCTAATAGAGGATGCTGTCTTTATGAAATTTATTCTGATTTCATGAATGTGGAATAAAGGGGATATGACTAATGTGGTTGCCAGATTGACAGACAAAACAAAGCAACGTAAATATCACCAGCAATGGAATCAGCCAGGCTGTGCCATGTTATTAGAGCGGCGTAACGGCGGATCGAGATGGGGTAATTTATTGCAGACACATTTGACAGAAACCCTGGAAATATTGATAGACTATAAGGAATAGAAAGACCGTTTTTCAAATAGCATTTGAATTTCAAATTGATACTGTAACAGAGCCTGCAATCCACTGTAACCATGGAAATGCGTGTCCCGGCGTGCACCTACAAGACTGTTATGTCAGCCGTCTTATTGTGTGCACTTGCTTTTAATGTTGAGCATTTTCAGAGAGTGTGTTTCCCGTCAGTTATTTCATGCTGGCAAATGAAACTAACATGTAGGAATGCGCCGAAAATAAGCCTCAGGTGTATTTAAGCCCCGGTGAGGCGTCTCAGCAGTTTCACAGGGGGAATAAACCTGATGTCTTCCATTAGACTTGGATTAAACTTGTTGCGTCACCAGCCCACTGTTACGACACTGAGATACAGCAGTGATCATCTGTCTCCACAGCAGATTCATCATATCCAATTTATTTTTATTTAAAGATTTTCAGCTTCATTTGGCAGAAAACTAGTGACACTCATGTTTTTGCCCCTTTTAGGGCACCCCAGTAAAACAATGCTTTTCTGAGTACAAATAAGTCCACATCCTCTTCAGAGAACATGTCACTGTTACTGCTAATTTACTGAATTTGACATATTGAAAAATATTTGAATATGATTAAAAATGTCACCTGTGCAAAGGTTATATATTTTGTATTAAATTGTTGTTTCAATTTATTAAACTCAGCAGACAAATCGAAATGGTGCCCAGAAAAATATTCAAGTGTACATCAGTGGCATAGTAGTAGTTTGCTACAGTAAATGTTCATTTATGCGTGTTTTGTATGTGTATATGCAAGGTATGTGAGAAAAAGGTCATTGAACAGTCCAATCACTTTGCCTGAAATTTCTAACCTTTTAAAAAGTGAATTCATGTGACTCGACTGCCTGTGTTAAATGTCATTGAATTACATGTTCTCTCCATTAACCGCTTTTTCCATTAGAGACATTTAAGGGGTAATAGTGTATAATTTCTCCTGTATAAATAGACATGACTATACCTTTAGGTCATTCGCAGAAGGAATGTATGTCTTTTCAGGCATTGCTAATACAGGACAAAGGTCTAAAAGTTGTTCTTAAAGTTTACTGATACAAACCTTTGAAACTTCTGCACACTTAACATGCCAGTGGAGCTCTGCCCAGGAGCTTAGCGTTTATGACAAGAAATAATTGCTTGACTATAATTGAATACTTGCTTTAAAAAGTAGATTACAGTTTATATTCTTAATGAATAAGAATATAAACTGTAATCCTTATTAGTTTGCAGATTGAATGATACACATGTTACCCACGGGCAGTTTTAAAGATAAAGCTGCTCAAGCTTTTGACTTCCAACCAGATATGGAGACGAGTCTGTCAGGATTTCTGCTCACCAAGACAGCAGTAATAACACGACAGTAAATTAAAATGTAACTCTAAAAATCTTTGTTTAGCTGTGTGTTTAATCATTATTTTAGCTGGTTTAGGTAACCACACATGGCAGTGACAAGTTACCTCCATATTTGATAGCAGTTTGTATTGATGGGGACATTTCATATCCTATAAGAATCAACTACACTGATTATCTAGCCTATAATCTGTGTTTTCTACTTTTGTTGTCAGCCTTTTAGAAATACTGACCATGCTACAGCAAACAAATTAACCTAGATTATGCTATTTATTTATTTATTTTTTAACCTTTTTAGATTTTTAATGTCTTGCTTCAGTCATTTAAAGAAATGCATCTGTAAGTCAGTAAAATTGTGGGGAGATTATAGCACTTTCATAAGCTTTCAAATGGTGAAAATTGATTTTTTTTTTTTTTTAAATAACTACACTTTTTTTTTTGATTGATTGAAATGTAGATTACTCATATAGAACAGGAAGGGTTTTTATAGAAATACTCCTGTATATTTCAAGCCAACTATTATCTGCTGACTCATTTATAAATGATCAGAAACTGATTGTTAAAATAAAATTATGTATTTTGCACCATATTCATGCAACAATACTAATTTTGTCAATACAGGCAGGAACTACTGTTGGATCTTTCTAACAGTTTCCAACTGTTGAAGATGTTAAATAAAAACCTTTAGGAGCTGGACATGTTTTGAAACCTCGACCCCTTCAGGCAGTGCATGCACTCAGTTTATTAGAGGACAAAACAACTGAGTACCCCTTTACACTGTTGCTATACAGGGTCATCTCAATAACTGTATCACTCTGCTCTGCGCTCCATGAAAGTGAGGCTTTGCTTGGGGCTCTGGACACATTGTTTATTGTACAAAGGGGCATTTCATCCCGCAGCTCTGATGCATTTATTATTTACAAAACAAGAGGCCAGGTGACATGCTTTATTTGAAAAGCCTTAAGCACTGTTAGTTGGCAACAAGATGGAGGAAAAGCTTTCTATACCTGTGCCACTTCAAAGCCCTGACATCAGCTCTGTATGGAAATGTGCGCCATTGTGAATAGAGAACAATGCGTTGTTGAAAAATGTATTAATAGGGGCTTACAGGTGTCACTCGTTTACATGTGCTTTATCTACTCTGAATGGTTAGTTCAGAGATGTGGATGATGATGATGATGATGATGATGATGATGATGATGATGATGATGATGATGAAGAAGAAGAAGAAGATGGTTTTGATAATGATTAAAATGATATGTAACTACTGTAATAATCAATGTGAATGTCATTAGAAAAATGTAGTCTAATAAATGTACTCTGTTTTCTCAGTCATGTTTTTTCCTTCTGCATTTTCTGTTTGTAGTTTGTGGAGACATCCATGGGCAGTTCTTTGACCTGATGAAGTTGTTTGAGGTTGGTGGTTCACCAGCCAGCACACGCTACCTTTTCCTTGGCGATTATGTGGACAGAGGATATTTCAGTATTGAAGTAAGTTTGCATTGTATTTGGTCACAGATTAAAGAACTGTGCTAATGCCCTCAATTAAATGCTGTATGAAGTAATGTTGATTTCTACATTATCAAAGTGCAAAAATCAGAATATGCATCTGCATACATTGTAGGTTTTGATTTCCAATAGCAGATTGCTTCTTCCCAGCCAGATAAACAGCATGATAGCTTTTAGATCCGTACTGACTTTCTTCAGAATGATTTTGTCAGTGATACTCAGTCACAATCACCAAGTATGTGTTTGCTTTCATCTTTACGTTTTTTAGAGGTTTTACATGAATGATAGAAAGTGTACTATACTTTACAAGAAAAATGTTCAGTATATTTAAACATTATCAACAGTAACATCCCATCACTTGTTTTCTTTTCCAGTGTGTGCTGTACTTATGGGCCTTAAAAATCCTTTACCCCAAAACACTGTTTTTGCTGCGCGGGAACCACGAATGTAGACATTTAACAGAGTATTTCACCTTTAAACAGGAATGTAAGTACAACAGCCAATTCAGCACCAGAACACGCCTATATTCTGCTTTAGCGGGGTTTACTTCCCAATGTAAACTGTTCAAAATCAAAACAATCAGAGCCTGTTCAGGTCACAGGCTGCCACTTTTTTTCCTCCAAGTCTGCGCGGAAAAGTAAAGGTGCTCACTTTGATGTTTATACTCGTCACAGCAATTGCTTTTAGAACGAGGGTAACGTCACAAGAATTGCCCGTTTTAAATGCCTGCTTTTGAGCATGTGGCTTTTTTGTATTATTGTTTGTCTGTTGGATGTGTTTAGATAACCTTTTTAAGACTGTCCACCTCCGGTTTGCGCACATGACCAGTGTGTTAGTACGTTTTGATGTTTGCTTTGGCTGGCTGGCATCCCTTCCTCCCTGCTGTTTCAGCTTGGCCTTCTTTTTCTGTCCCTGACAGGTAGAATTAAGTACTCTGAGCGGGTGTACGATGCGTGCATGGACGCCTTCGACTGCCTCCCCCTGGCTGCACTCATGAACCAGCAGTTTCTGTGCGTTCATGGAGGACTGTCACCTGAAATTTCAAACCTTGATGACATCAGAAAAGTATGTATGCCCCACCATCAGCCTCATCCAACAGCATTTAAGCTCACTGCTGGAATTTTGCTTAATAGTTAGATCACTTAATGTAGATCCCAATAAGTATGCTAATGGAATAACACCTGGTTAGCCGAGGTCCTGATTAGCAGTCTGATAATAGATATGTAATGTAGCCTAACATTCAACACTTTTCCCCCAAAGTGAGAAGTGAATATTCATACATGCTAATGCACTTTGCTGTGCATGATATATTTTATGAATATACTGAGAGCCTTCTTCATTATTGCCCTTTCATTTCGGCCTTTTGCCACTGACTGTAACAGACTTTTCAATTTCCTTTACCTTCTTCTTTTTAACCAGAACTGTCATTAAGCCTAGATGGCTTTTTTCTATAATCCAGTTTGTGGATGAGACCCAGTGCAAATACAACGAGTGGAAGCAAATTTAAAACACTTAAAAACACAATTTATGCAGTGTCCTCGTCTCCACTGAAAGGATGGAGACTGTCATACTCTCCTCCCCTGTAATTGAATGGACCATATTTAAGGCCCATTGTCATATGCCTTGCTTATAAATGGTTTCTGCCAGATATGAGAAGACAAAATGGTTTGCACATCTCTATTTCCCCCAGAAGAAGATGCAGACTCATTTAGAGGTAGAATTAGGTAGAACAGAAGAACAGATTAGGGGTTTTGGACAAAACGCATCTACTATCAATTCTGTGATCACATGGATTGATGATTCAGAGTGAGCTTTTACCAAGGTCTTTACTATATGTTTATCTACATCATCTACAGATCGACTGCAGTGAGATTATTGTGTGATGCATATGGTTTATCTACATTCCCTCGACTCTCGCCTCAATTCTAGGCAATTTCCTGGCTGGGCAAAGAGCGCTAATGAAATGGAATTTGAAGTAGGAGAGCGTTTCAAATACAAGTCAGTCATTTGGAGCTAGTGAATTAAATAATCACAGATGAGGCGAGGTGGTATAGGTGCTGTTTTACACCGTGTGCTGTGAAAAAGTGCAGAATCTTCACCTCATTGTGGAGTTCATGATAACTGGGTTGATCAAGACTACCTCTACAAAGGCAGTGCGTGTATACCGTTCATTTGTTTGACTGATGCAGCACGTAGGCTTGGTAGCCCTTGTTAAACCTTTTAAATGGAAGGTGACTAGAAATTGACCATTTCTTTACCATCTCCAGTTAGACAGATTCAAGGAGCCTCCCGCGTACGGACCAATGTGTGACCTGCTCTGGTCAGACCCGCTGGAGGATTTTGGCAACGAGAAGAACCACGACCACTTCACACACAACACAGTGCGAGGTTGCTCCTACTTCTACAGGTGCTATAAAATTACACAGTACAGAACATGCCTGTAAAAAAGCAGTATCCGTGCTCTCTTTCATAGTTCTCTTCAGATTTACAATCACTTATACGGGGGTTTAACTGAAAGGTAACGCACCATATGTAGCCTTTCAAAGCTTCTGAAATATTTTAGTAGGGAGAAAAAATTAAGCTTAATGCAAAAAAAAAAAAAAAAATCATAAATGTCCATCGCTCCAATTATTTTCCTACGGAGAGCAGTAGGAGCGTCTAAAGTATTCATTATCATTAAACTATTACTATTACTTATCATTAAACTATTACGTTCATTACAAAACTGGATTTTAAAGGGTATTTTTTTTAAATTTAAAAGTTTTTGTAACTATGTAGACATAATGAATATAGGAAGTTTGCTTATTGGTGTATGATATTAATTACAGTCTGCTGTGACATAATGGATGATCTGTGGCTTGGAAAGGAAGTATATGCTGGAATTAGGCTGACATTTTGAAACTCAGATTTCAGTAGATTTTTTTCAGTAGATTTCAGCGTTTTATTGTTTATATTTTTGCATTCCAACCCCAACATGACAACTGTAAACCACTTTTAAAAACTTTAATCCAATTTTGCACAATTAAATAGTTGGGGTTGAACGCTGTCAGTTGTTGTTTGTGTTGACAAGAACATGTTCCTACACACACACATTATGAAAATGTGGTGTTTGTGAGTTAACTCCAGTAACCAGTGGTCAAATAGCCAATAATTAATTGTATGAGTGCATAGACAGTCTAACTCAGTTATCATAATCTCTTATCATAAACAAAAACATGCCTAGTAATTAAATATAATGAGGTTATAGTCAGAAAAATAACTTTTCCTCTTTTCATTCCTCACACCAGTTAGCAGCACTGGCTAAAAGATTCTATAGCATTTCGGGTGAACAGGTTATTTTAAAGTGAAATTACAATGTAAAATATTTGGCAAGCAGGAGAATGTGCCATCAGTTTCCATTAATCTGGCGGAAGCGTCAAAAAGAGAGATGCTAGATGCCAGGAAAGTACTGCATTTAATATCGGTAGACCTTGGCAGGAGCTTCCTTTTGCATCAATAACTGCCTCTCTCGCTGTCTCCTTTTCGGTCAGTAGGGTGTAATTGGAAGCATACTGCCTATGCGACTTTACGAGCCTGGCCCTGAGCAATAGACACCAAACAGCAGACTACTCCTGCCTCTTCCCCATACCGCCAGCAAAAAACATCCTGTCCAGTTCCACCAAAAGCCATTGTAATTCTTTTACTCGTGTAGCCAGCCGGATAATTGCGCACAATTCAAATTTGCACCCAACATGTTTTCAGGACTGACCACCAATCCTTTGAGGAGTTCAAGGTGGGGAAAAGAGCTTAAATTTAGCTAGACTTTTGTAAGTGAAGCACTCATTTATATGTTCAGTCAAGATCCCTTCAGCATTTTCTAGCAGGCAATATGGCAAGTTGCACAGGAAAAAAAATCTTAAGTGCAAACTGACCAGTTGACAGCAAAGAGGTGAAGGATAGCATCTCAAGAAAAATGCTTTTCACTGCATTCTCATTGAACCAATGGTTTATAGACCATATGGATCTTGAGCGTAGGAGCTGTTGAAAAATTATCTTTGCCTGGGGTTATTTTGAATGTTTTTTTTTCTATCAGGATGTTTTTTTGCACTGCAGCTAATGCAGTTCCAAATGAACCCAAATTAGCAGACAGAGATGTGTGCTGCCCTGAAACATAAATGTTTCCATTATTGAAGTTGGATGAGTATGAGGAGACACCCTGCTTACCATGGCTGCTGACCAAAGTCTTTTGAATTAAGCCTTTTGCACGCAGTCATGTGAACATCTGTCAAAAAAGCATTCATTCAACCTTTTATAAAAGACTAACAAAAACAACTGCAGCTGAGAATGTTATTATATAGTATTGCTTTTAATGAGTTCTGTTGAAAAGTCAAGATTCGGGGATGGATTTGTGGTGAATCCTCTAAACCATCCTCATATAATATAAACAATTTTTTGTGGCTTCTAGCCTTTGTGCCTTGCAAAACCAGGGAAGTAATTCATTCCTTTGGTGATTGATTCCTTATGAGAGTATTTGTGCCGGCACATACCTTCAATGGTGCTTGTTTAAGAAGTAGTTTCAGTTTTGTCAGCGTATTCGGTAGTTGGAGGTAGCCGTGGAGTAGACTCGTCACCGAAGCCAGTTGTAAACATGGAAAAGTTCCTTTCTAGTGAGAGGAGAGTTGTGGTATGGAAAAGTGCAGAAACTCACTTTTAGCCTTTCAGGATCGCTGACAGCATTTGCTTTTGGCTTCCACTGCTGATCTCATGAGTGTTGAGGTTTTCCCTTTTCAAAAACACACGTCGAATACTCTTTTAATGTGAAATTTCCTTCCTCGAAGATTACTGTGATGGACTTTTAATGTATAGTGTGCTTTGTACTGTTGAAATATATTATATCTTTTACTATTTAAATCTAATTATTTAAATCTATTTAATTCCATCCTTCCTCTGGCAACCCTGGGTGCCAGTGACCTTGCTCTTCTCCATTTATCTATCTGCAGAATGACTTAATCAGTTTAGTAAATTAAATAGTATTCCCTTTCTTCCACAGTTATCCTGCTGTGTGTGATTTCCTACAACACAATAACTTATTATCCGTCATACGGGCTCATGAAGCACAGGATGCTGGGTAAGTGCCTCATTCAGTGTACTTTCCAAGTAGAGCCAATGATGCATCAATATCACTGCTCAGAATTGATCACATTATCATAGCTTTGTTAAAATTAATTAAAGTAACCTTTGCATCTGTAGTACTGGTTCTCTGTGTTAAACAGATGTCTTAAAAACCAAGCTTTATATTTTATTTGTTTATTTTTAATTGTGTTTTCAAATGTTCCTTTAAAGTATCTGAGACATCCAGTAAGGGGACATATGATACAGTTAACACTTTTTTCAATAAATTCAGCTACAACTAAAACTGGTACACCCGTGTTGATAGTATATTATCCTATACTAGTTGTTGATGTGTTTCTTAACCAAGAAAATAATCCTACAAGAATTTTGTATATGATGAGAAGAGCTTCTGTTTAATGCTTCTGCTTACTCACCCCTGCTTTAAATGAAATTACCCTGCTCTTGCTTAGTCAGTTCATTTGAAGACTGTGCACAGCAAGAATTTCATTGATTATTGTTGAGTCATTGTTTGAGTAGCTTGGATTCCCTGCTAGCCGCATAGTCTAATAGATTATAGCAGAGAGGAGGTGAAGTGAAAACCCCACAGAGGGAAGCCAGTGTGGCCTGTTAGGAATATAGAATGAAATGTAGTGCAGAACCAAGACGAGGACAGAATAAATGACCCAGTGTGAATGTGATGTGGATGATTATGGATTCAGTAAGCTGGATAATGATGATGACCGTGGAGCTTTTGTCTTCATCAGGTATCGCATGTACAGAAAGAGCCAGACTACAGGTTTCCCCTCCCTCATCACTATCTTCTCGGCCCCCAACTACTTAGATGTCTACAATAATAAAGGTAACTGTGTCTGTGTGTGTGTCTGTGTGTGTGTCTGTGTGTGTGTCTGTGTGTGTGTCTGTGTGTGTGTCTGTGTGTGT
>JBBJLR010000013.1:13478497-13496279 GCA_037577145.1 Brachypetersius gabonensis | reverse complement strand
CTCTCTCTCTCTCTCTCTCTCTCTCTCTCTCTCTCTCTCTCTCTCTCTCTCTCTCTCTCTCTATCTATCTCTCTCTCGCTCCCTTTCTCCTTGCTCAGCCATCCACTGATCACTCTTCTGTTCTTTTTCTGTTTTCTTCTGGGGGTGTTCTTGAGAAGGACAGCTAATATATCCCCCCAAGAAAGGTACAGCCGCCCACATGCCCTGCTGTGCAGCCTTGCTACTTGTTTGTACCTTTCTCTAACGGTTTGTGCAACAACAGGAGCAAGCACTTTTTTCTTATACAGATTCATACTAACACTGCTGAATTTGGCCACCTAGATAGTTTACTACCAGTGTGAATTATCTCATGGTAGACATGTTTGTGTTTGGAGTGCCTGCACTGATTGTCAACACATATTTAAGGCCATCTCAGAAGTTAATGACATTGTATTTGCTCTAGCGTAGGCCAGTGTTGACTGTACATTAAGAGATCATACTCAGAAAGCATAAGGATGTGATCAAATATTACTTAAAAGCCATCGCATAGCATAACAAACTGATTGTTCATCAGTGGAAGTGCATTCAGATCAGTTCAGTTTTGAAGACTGTCTCTTCCAAATCCATTTTCATGTTCCATTCATTTTCATCTCCTCTAATCTCTCTTGAACCTTCTCAAACTTCTCCTTCAACCTCGTGATTTTGTGAACAAACTGCTGAAGGATATTTCAAGATAGGTTCCATGTGCTTAAAGAAGATTCCACATTTGTTTCATAATTTAATTGTTAGGATGTAAACAAAGTAACATTCTTTAAAGACTTGTTACATGTGACTTGTTCACAGTGGTGATGGGAACCAGACATCTGAAGCGATTAACACCTGGAAAAGCCACCTTACCTAACATTGCTACATTAAGTGTTTATCTATGGGAGGAATATATTTAGTGCCTGATGAGATTGTGATAACCTTTTGGCCTAAAATATTTTTTGTCAAGAGAGAGGTGAGAAAGAAGTGCATGAGGGGTGTCTTAAGGCACAGTAGTCCGCAAGGAATGTAAAAACTTATATAAAATTATAAAAAACTTGTCTAGGTCCCCAGTTATTTTGTATTGTAAATAATTAACTATACTTGTGGACATTGTGATTTATGGTTCACATCGCTACAACTGGAAATAAATATGACTAGGTACATTTTCACCCTGAATGACTTTGTTTACATCTCAGCAACTGAATGCAGAATGCTTTGATGAGGCTTTGTAGACTTATTTTGAATTGTACTATTCAAGAGGTGTTTTGCACTGTTGATAAGTCAGTCCTCAATTGTTGAATAGTTTTTACACAGTCTCCTTTAAGCTAGCATCTAAATTAAAGCAAACAGTGTTATTAATTTGAGTGTGTGGAGCGCAGTGCTGTGATTAGCCTCGATGTAACCCTGGCTACAGGAATCAATGGCAGGCTAACTGAATGCTTAGCATGCGTTTCACTTCTGAAGTCTGGAGGCGTAGGCGGCTGAAGGGAATGACTTTATTGATTTGTCTTTTCTTTGCTGAGACAGCAAATTAGACCCCATTCCCTTGAAGTAAGCTTCCTTTGGTTCTGATGGGTTTGGGTAATTGTACTCTGAGGCAGTGCTCAGTTAATGCAGCTGTTTGTCTTTTTGGATATTAGGCTAGAGCTGAGCATCTTAAATATTTTACATGGTTGCTTTTGAAGTATTTGAAGCTTTTCTGTTGTGGCTAAAGATGTTATTTTCCAGAAATGGGAATAGTATAGTTAAATGGAGGTGTTGTGGTTTGCTGCAACCTCGTGGTGACCCCATGTGTTTGTGCATTTGTGTGTGTATGTAGGTGCCACCGCCTCTGCGCGTAAAGAAGTGATCCGAAATAAGATTCGTGCCATTGGAAAGATGGCCAGAGTGTTCTCAGTACTACGGTAAGAGATGCCTGGGGGTTTCCATTCATTTTCCTGACAAACCATGTCCTCATTATGTCAGAAAAGCAGAGAAAACTGGGGTGACTTACAGAATGCAATTTTTATTTGGTTACTGCCATTAGGGTTTGAGTTAAAGCTAGGCTTAGAAAATTGCTAAGTTACATACAGCTCCGGAAATAGAGACCGCTGCATTCTAAAAAATCACCATTTCCATGAGTATGACAACCATTCCATGCCAGTGTCTGTTAAATTCCTACACAAGCACCTCGTTCTTCTTTATGAGGTACTGATTATTGATCACCTAAATCAAATCTTATGTAATGAGGAAAAGTATAAAAACACTACTACAAGTACCTCAAAGACAATTATTGCCATTTTGTTTAAGAGCGAACAAGAGGTTTGTTTTCTTTGAATTATTTACGTTCTGTGAACACTGCATCATTTCTCGTATTTTGATATTTTGTCATTTCCTTTAAAGTTATGGTTTAAAGAACAATATTTTTTTTGGGAAATTAGGGGAAATATTATCAGCAATTCTTAAAGACTAAGGCAAATCTGTTCAGTTCAGTACTTGTACCTATAAAAGTCAGGTCAGGTCAAGTCAGTGTTTACTGTCATTTCAACAAAATACATAGTGAAATGAAACAACACTCCTTTAGGACCATGATGCAGCACAAAGAATATAAACAGAAACAACACAACATATGTGCAGACAGGAAAAGACTACACAGAGTGCAAGAAGACAGTACAGTACAGTATTATGACAGATTCTGTATTCTAGCAATGGAATAATTGAATATGCAAAATGTAAAGATTAAGGTAGGAACAATAAATAATGCAAATATAGCAATTAATAGCAGCAGCAGAATCAAATGTACAGCATATAACAAACAATGGTTATTAACAATGTCAGCTTATATAGCAAGCATGCCAGTGCATACATGTATTTGTGATTGTCAGTGTAACTCTGTTTCAGAGAGGAGAGTGAAAGTGTGCTGACACTGAAGGGTCTCACCCCTACTGGCATGCTCCCCAGCGGCGTTCTCTCAGGAGGCAGAGAGAAACTCCAGAATGGTAAGACAAAAACACCTTCACACACTCCTGAACCGGAGAAGAAGCCCTTCCTGTCATTTTTAAATGCCTATAATATGGGCGACCCATGGACACCTCCATTAGGTTTTAGGTGCATTTTTTGCACATTTGCCAATGAAAAAGAGCTGAAAGAAACTGAAACATATGAAAGAAACTGGAAGTGTACATTCTGTCACCTAAATATTCTTCATAATAAAACTAGATTTTTCAATAATGCAGTATTTTAGCTGATTAAAAAAAGAACTGAAATTCTAATACTAAATAAATATATAACTGACCTAAAATAAAGTCTGAGGTGCAGACCAGCAAGGAGACCAGGAGTTAAAAAAGTGAGAATTTACTTATAGTTCTTGATTTAGCTGGATTATATATTTTTCACACTTCAGTTGCTTTAAGAATATTCATTTCTATTTCACTTCACCATGTGTATTATCAGTGGGCACAGCAGAATCTCCAGTGTTGAATGGACCCCGACAGTGTACCTGAATTTAAATGGAACGCTATAGGTGTTAATCCAACAATGCAGATTTTGCTGTTAGAACACTTGCCTGTGGTGGTCTTGTCTTTAATTGACATGAAATCCTGGTTACTGCCAAGCTTTTCTCTTATTTCAATGTAGAAGTAGGCTGTGTTTGACATGCCCACGTTCTTTACAGTGTGATCTTTCTACTTGCAAATGCAAAGCAAAACCCACTGATTGAATGGTATGTGCGTGTGTGTGTGGTGGTGGGGGGGGCAGGCTATGTGTTTTGCTCTGTATTTTCAGTTATAGTTAATATTATTCATTAAAGGTGATATTTGCAAGTGTGATTTATTTTCTCTTTTTCGTGTAATTTCACATTAATATCTCATTTTACGTTTAGACATGCTGCGTACACTGTTTATTGATCTGCCCTCTGCTGGTGGTTTGTAGAATACGCAGTTTCTCTCACTGTGAAATTTATTGCTATCTCAAATATTTTCTTCTCTCATTTTCTTCCTAGAATCTGCAAGCATAATGTGTTTTTGTGCAGTGTATCTTTCGGATGTGTTTGTGAGAAAAGCGTAGAATTCACTCTGTCTTCCTGAATTCCAAACAATCCAAAAATTTCACACACATTAGCGCATGATAGACTCAATCTTAAATGATTTGCACTCCAGACTGAAGCCTGCCAGAGACAGAGTGAATTCCTGCCTCAGCATTAGCAGAAGACTGCAGAGCGCTTCTACCTCAATGCTGACTCTTTAAGCAGCACATCAGCACAGTGTTTGTGAGAGTGTCATGAGTCTTTATCCTGTTCCCCTAGCTGCAGACAACGCCTCCTGCTTTTTTCTCAGGCTTAGCAGCTATGGAGTTTTCTGTTCTTTCATTCTCCCACCATTCTTGAGATTTCTGCATGTTTCTGTATATCTTTTCTTGGTTTTAAATGGTCTATAGTATATAATGGTTGTTGATGATTCATTATAGTTCTTACTAAAGATCAATTGAAGTGCAGTAGCAGACGGTAAGTTTAAAATGACCCACACTGGACTCTTTGGGTGTATTTTGAAATAGATTTTGAAAATCAAATGTGAAAATCTTGGTTTTTAGAGGTTTTTGGGGTTTTTTTTATTTTCCAGTAAATGTATAAGCCGCTATTCACCAACCCAGGTTCTGAAGATCTTCTTTCCTGCACAATCCATTTCCAACCACACCTGCTCCAACTAATTAACCTGTTCAGAAGTCCTTGATTGACTGAATCAGGTGCATTTGTGTTTGGTAAGAGGCATTGGGGCAGCATGTTAGATGCAGGTTGGAACTAAACTCTTCAGTGACGAAGATCTCCAGGAGGAGGGTGTGGGGTTCTGTCATAAGGTCACAGCACAAGCCTTTATCTGCAAGGGATAGCTTTAATGAATGTTAATGTAACATGTAATACTTGACTATTTCTGTTGGTCTGTTCATCATGACATGCTCACATAATGTGAAAAAACTGTTTTCAAATAGTTTTAGAGGTTTTGACGTCATACTGATATCAGGTAGAAAATTGGGCACTTCTAGAACAGATCCTGCGCAGAGAACACTTTTGCACATCTTTATTCAGATTTTAATGCAAAACTAAAATGTAAACATGTTTTTTTTAAATGTTTTTTTTTAAGCCTGGACAAAAGATATAGGCCATGTTATATCTTGTGTTTTCATTTATATAGTATGTTAAACTCTGCAATTCAATTGATACTGTGCTCTGAAATGAGACCTATGCCATATCTAGGTGTGTTCCCTGTAGGCGATGTGCACTTATTTTCACCATTAAAATTAGTCATTTGATTAGGGGTGTTTTTTGCAAACTTTTGCATATGACTGTACATGAAAGAACTATAGTTTCTAGCTGAAATATCCCTCCTGTTGTTTAAATACTTCAGTTCCCCATTGAATCTAGTGTTGATAACAAGAAGGCTATAACCTAAATCAGGAGAGCACAACGTGTATTCAAGCCTTCAGCAAGTGTCTTTGATTATGAAATGGTCATTATAACCCTTGTCCCTCTTCTTCAGTCTTCACTCCCTCCAAGTCTTCCATTCTGTGTGGTGTTTTGAAGTATTGTTGCTTTTTGTGAATCCCACCCAAACGTCACTCCATATTTCAGTACCGGACAGTTCTCTGTGTTTCTTCATTCTCTTTCTCCTCGAACATCACTGTGCCCTGGTCTCAGGGTTAGACCACTGTTTTTTAATGCTCTTATGTGTCCGTTTTGCTCTTTTTGCTGCTCGTTGACTTGTTCCTGGACAAATGTAACCTGCTCTGCTCACCTCTCTCACTCGTTTTGCAATCCCCTCCCCCCTTCTTCTCTTCAGCTACTATTGAGGCTATAGAGGCCGATGAAGGTAAATAGGACAATGCCCCCCTTTCCCCTTTCTGTTGCCTCCTTGCAACAGACAAAGGGCTTCCAGTGGATTCATCCATTTCACTGTAGCTTGTGTAGAGTGTGTTGGGTGTTTGGGCAAACAGATGCTGTGCTGTAGTGTTCAGCGACAGTAGAATTAACAAACGAACATGGTGAAACAGGCCGCGCTTGCTTTAAAGGGGAATTTAGGAATGTTAATAGAACAGTAATATTACAGATTGTGTACATTCCGTACATTTTGTGTTTTGCAAACATGGAAAAAAAAGTTAATGAGTAGACAGTCATTCTGAGATTTGAGTACGTCTTTCTTTTTCACACACGTTACACACAAAATGGTATGATATAGTAGGCCAGTGTTCCCAAAGTGTAGATAGTTTATCCCCTTTAAAACAATGGCACTGATGCAGTTGTGCTTTGTTTTTGCCTAAATGTTTAGTTTTACACACAGTCATTACAAAGTGATCACCGCAAGAACAACCTCAACTGCACTCTAAATAGTGGCTTTGGCTGCTATTTACGTCGTAACTGTTAGTGCTTAAGCATTTTCTATAGACGAAGAGGTGCCCACTGTGTCAGTAGTGTTGTTTTTATTCCATTTTATTATTATAATTATTTATTTTACTATTTAGCTTTTTTTCTTCATGTGAATAGTCTGTGGCTGTGCTGTGTCACTGTGTTTCTCTTTTTTCCGCTGCTAATAACCTGTGTCTGCCCTGTGCTATGCAGCAACGTAAAACATATTCATCCTACAACATGGCCAAAAACCTCAACCCCCACCCCTCCCCACTTCACCAAAATGGCAGGCCCAGCCAGAAAGGGATCCTCCTTAACACTTAGTTTGAGCAGTTGTGGGCAGTTTCCTCCAGTTTGCTGCATGCTTCAAACAGGCATAACGTGGTTAGCAAGCAACTTCTCAGTTGTTGGTTTCTTCAGTTTCCTGTGTAGTACCACCTTCCTTTTATGCATACATGTACTCCTTGTCTCCATTTCCCCCTCTTTATTTTGGTGGTACTTTTTTGACTATCTTTCCCTACTTTGTTTTTCTCTTACACTCTACCTGTCCACCAAGCCTCTGTAGTGTTTGTTTTGGAGTGTGGTGGGAAGCTCTGTTCTTGGTGGCTTGGCACCGTGGTTTCCACTGGGCGGTGTAAAACACTGCAAGCCTTCATTCGGCCCAATGGGAAACAGCCCTGTGCAAACCACTTCAATTTCACGGCCCTCCAGAACTGAGACAGCCCAGCATTGCTCCAGCAGCAATCTGCAATCCAAAGAAATGGTGACTAGTGTGGATATTGTGGTGTTTTTTATGTGTTTCATTACTCAGGAAGACTAAGGGGTTTTTTTTCCTCTATTTTTTTCCACAACCGTTGTATCATGAGTTAGTTTGTGTTTCAGAATCTCATGAATTATCAAGCTTTATGATGTATCATCTTTACTAAAAAGTAATCTTTATTGTAAAGTATGTATGAGTGCTAAATTAGCTGGAAACAGCCTTCAGTAATGAATGTTTTCAATAATCAGGACATTTGGATTCACAAGTTAGCATGAAACCTCACAGTTTACCTTTCTGTGGTCTGCCCACAAACACATTCTTTTTTGGCAACTGCTGCAAGGTTGGACAAGCTTTACAGAACGATCGTTAAATTATATTACAGTATTCACCGTAGCATACGACTCTAGAAATATCTAAACGTAGAGTGTGGTATTTTTTCGTTGTTTTAGTTTTTTGGCTAGATTATATTAGATTTGGCTAGATTAGAATTTCTCTTTGGGGTATTTAATTGAGTCGGCATGTGGCCGATCTCTTAATCACCAAACTGCACATTAAACTGTAAAACATTGCAGTGTTAAATGTTATTCACATTTGCAATTAGTCAGTTGTGTTCAGGGGTCGTCTTGTACAAAGAGCGTCCGAAGGTGTTAAATGCCACAAAGTGTTAACTATGAACAACACTAGTGTGTCTAACGCTATTCAGATTTAAAGTAACACTGGGAATCAGTTTCCCAGAATGGTAGTACACCTACCTATCTACTATGCAGCACTCTGAAAGGGAAATGGAGCCTAAGACTAGACTTAATCCCTGTGGTGTCCACACTGGACACTAGTTTTAACACTTGGGATCATTGTGATTTTTACTTTCTGTAGAATAGGACCATTTATTTGTAAAAAAAAATATTGTTATTATTGCTCTGTACCTAGTGTTGATAAGCTACAAGAACCTAGACCAGCTTTAAACTGGAAGCTCTACTTTATGTAGTGAGTTTAAACACCAAACTAAAGAGGATTTTTGTCAATGTTCTGTGAAGCAATCTTGCAACAGTTATGGATCGAAAGACTGCATTTGTGGGCGGAGCACAGTTAGGTCAGTTGAGTAGCTTACAAATAAGACGAAGAGGGAGTGTGTTTATGTGTATTTATGTTTGTATGTGGAGGTTTGCCATGTTCTCATGTAAGGCGACCTGTATTAACATCTCTCCTCCTCCCCACCCCAGCCATTAAAGGCTTCTCACCCCAGCACAAGATCACTAGCTTTGAGGAGGCGAAAGGCCTGGACCGTATCAACGAGCGTATGCCGCCCCGCCGTGACGCGCTGCCCTGTGACGCCAGCCTCAACTCCCTCAACAAGGCCCTGTCCTCAGAGACCAACGGCACCGAGGCCAAGGCCAGCAGCGGCAACATCCAGTGATGCGCCGGCCTGCCAGTGTCGCCGCGGTGATGAGGCCTCTCCTTCTCTTTCTTCATGCTACAGTCAAACAAAGGAGTGCAGGGTGGGTGATTTGGGTGTCAGAGAGAAGAGAGCAGTGGAAGGAGCATGAGGAGAGAGGGAGGTGACAGAACGAGAGAGAGAGAAAGAAAAAAAAAGGGCAGAGTTTTGAAACATGATTCAGAGTGACACTCTCTAGTCTTTGGATATGCCTTTAAAAAATATTTTGCTTGTAGAAACCATGAAAAGTTCTCGCTGGTTCACTCTTTTCTGAATGAATAAGTGTGGGTGTGGGGGGGTGCTCTTGGTTGTGGATGGGGAAGCAGCAGCAGGCAAACTGAGATATCTTATGTGAAAAGGCCTTTACTTATTTACTGGATGACAGATTTTGTTTCTTTTTTGTGTGTGTAACTTCTTACTAATTGTTGTACGTTTACAAAAATACAGCACTAAAAATGGACAGAACATAAAAAAAAAAACGTTTTTAACATTAAAAGGGTGTACAAACTAAATAAGGACTATTTATTGATACCTTTTTTGCTACTCTTATAAACTAGCTCTAAATTAGGCAGTCTTAAAAGAATGTTGCAACATTGTTGAAATGCCAAAAATGGAACGTTTTATGGTTTTGTACAGATTATGCTTACCTCAGGTTTCTTTGGTGTGTGTGTGTGTGCTTTGATCCTGTTTTCTGTATAATGGCTAATTAGCTCGATAGCAAGTACCCATTTTCTTGGAGCTGAAAACTGGAATTGACACCTATCATTTGCAAAGGACTTTTTTGTTTGTTTGTTTTATTCAAGATGGGGAATAGATTTATTGTGGCTTGCTGGAATTTCTGTGAGTGTTCAATTTTCTTTTTAAGTATTGCGAACAAACAAAAAATATATATATAAAGCACCTATATTCTGTACAAAAAAGACAAAAAACTAAAAGCATCTGCCTATGCATGTTTTATAAAGATTTATCTAAGGGAATATGAATGAATTACCTTGGCTGCGGAGGCCAGTTTTGATCTGTAGTGTGCTTAGTCAATATATACTGGAAATGTATACCGCCATCCTTTACTATAACACCAAGATAAAGCTTCAGGCCTTCAACTTATTTTGTAATGGAAAGCATCAGACTATTTAATATTGGATGAGGAATCATGGTTTTTATGCTTGTAAGCACACATGTAGTCCGATTTAGCATGTTTAGCTGTTCTCGTGACAAATTTGTGGTTACATGTGGAACTCAAAATGCATGATAGCTGTAATGTCATACAAGACATTTAGACATTTTTTTGTTCTGTTTTGTAAACGTGCCACAGAAAAAGTGTAATTTGATTACTGTTATTATTATTATTATAATTATTATTATTATTATTAGGAACTCTGCTTTGTATATCAGTTACCAGTTTGTTACTGCTCAATACTTTAAGAAAAAAAAGTACTCCATCGATTTTTTTAACAATTGCTTAAGTGCCCAAGTAATTCACTACACAACATTAAGCCTTGCTTTTGTAATTTAACTTCCAAACTGTTGGCAGATGACGCATGCACTCACAACTATTAAAAAGTATTTTATAATACTGTTCAATAAAAATGTGCATGAAAATAATTCTCTTCTGTATTTGTGTGTTTGTGAAAGAGCACTGAGTTGCATTGTGTAGTATGGAGAATGAAGGATGAATTAAAGTTGTTTTGCAGGTCTCTACAGAGGTATTTTTCTCATTTGTAAAACTGTAGTAGTGTCTAAGTGTGAAAGATTTAGAATTCAACATGCTGTTAGTCACTTATTGGCTTTTGTATGCGTAAATAATTTCAACATGTGTTAAACTCTTTAATGGATTAAACTCCAGATCCTCTAAAGACAGCTTCTTTCTTAAAGTACCTCCATGGAATAAATTGGAGCAATATTAACAATGAAGCGGAAATGAGGACTTGGCAGCCCTAAAGGCGTTAGTTGCTTCCTTCAGTGCTTCTGATGAACTTCATAAAAAACAATAAGGGCGACCTGTTTCTGTGTTCTGAAAACACATTTACTGAATTGCTGGACAGGATGTTTTTTTCGCAATAAATCTTCCCAGTAGAAACAGCAACCAGTCCAAGTAGCATCACAGTAGAACCTGATAGTACTCAGGTTCTGAGCAGTTTTAAAGGAAACCAGTTTAGTTCCACATAGAACACCATTTAAAAGACATAATGCATGGTTTCTCAGTTGATATTAAAAAGACTTGCCTGTTTCGAAAGCAAGTTTTGATTGTCACCACACAGAAAATATCAGCCAATAACACCATTCTTTACCTCTCCTTCCCATTACTACTGTTTGTCGCTTGCCTATATTAGAAGCCTGAGAGACTTTGAGAAGAGTTGTGATCACCAGACACCTGGGTCTTGCCTTTGGATCAGACTAGTTCGTCCAGCATGACCCACAGATGAATTTAGAGAGCAAGTCAAGAACTTATCTTCCTCAAACAACTGAGGCCACAAACACTGAACCGTGACGTTGCAGGGGACGACTGTATATCCATGTTTGTCAGTAGCAGTCCGTTACTGCTGCTGTACACAAGCTTATCACCACTTGCTGTGTGGGAAGCATACACTTTCAGTGCAGGCAGATCATTCTTTCCAGGGGAAAGCCTCTGCGCCATAGGGAAGATGCATGTTCTCAGCGAAGCTTTTGATCTTTCCACTCCTAGATAAGTCTCTTGCCCTAACTTTAGCCTTTGATTGCTATCTAATCTTCAATGCAGATGTGGAAAATGGCATCCTGATGTTAAACAGCCTTCAGCCTTCAAGTTCACATGTAACAGATGAGTTTCTGAAGGAAAGTACTAGAATCACAGAGGAAATAAAATCTTAAGATTTATAGTCGGTCCTTTCAGTCTACACTCATTTATAGAAGAAGAAAAACAGGTTCTAAGAAGGATGAACTCTTTGTCTATGTAATGTGATGCGATAGAGAGGTCTAAAAGGTTTAATGTTGAAGAACAATTTACATAAATGAGGGGTCCAGGGTAAACAAAAGCACAAGATGTTCCCAGGGATAACAAAAACAGGATCACCACAGAAACAAAGGAGAAAATAAACAGGTTTGACAAAAACACAAGAAAACCAAAACTATAAATGATCATAATAGAGTCCAAAAGCACGTTTTAGAAAGATGTTTTACCAAGAATCCACAAACACAGTGTGAACACCTGGGCAGGGACAGAGACAGGAACGAGACACAGGTGAACAGAATAATAAAGGGGACTGGACTAAGGTTGGTCTAAGACCAAAACATACTCGCATGGAACAGACAAATAAACAAAGGCATGTGGAGAATGTAAACAATAGACCAGAAAACATGGAGAACATTACAAAAAGCCGAAGGACAGGAGGAACATTACACTCAGATCTGTTTCCTTGTATAAGCACTAAAATAATCAGCTCTGCCAAATATGCAGTAAACGTTCCTAAGTTGGACAAGCTTAGCAATTTTCCACTCCACCTAATGATAACCTGTATTGGACAAATCTGGATATTTAGGGTGCACTGTAGTTTTGAAATGCTTTGTATGCTTGTCAATAGTTAAGCTTGATCTGATGTGTATATTTTTTGTTGGATAGATCAGTCATATCTGGATCAATCTGGGGTGTTTTAAAATCATGTCCCAAAAATGTCTAACAAACAGTTCTACATCAAACAAATCAGCCAAGACTTTATCTCCTGATCTACCACCTTCCACCGTTTGGTCATCATTTGTCATGGCCAATCTGTTTCCTGTAAGTTGGTATTCTTTGCCAAAGCACAACATTGATAGTTTACTCTGAAGGAGCGCTTCAGGCTTCACTGTTCTCTTGGCTTTTCTCGAGTGTACATGTAAGACAATAGATGCAGGAAGGAAGCAGAATTCTTGTATCCTGTTTTGAGTCAAGAAGGCGTTAGCATCAACTCACACACCCAGGAAAGGCTTTCGGAGTGACGTAAGCTAAATGCACCAAGTCAGAAATGGTTGCTCTGATTTTATGTTAGCAATAGCAAGGTTTATATGCTGTTCTCATTCAGACGTGTCTCAACATCTCCAGTTCCACGCTTTCTTGGACTGTATTGCAAAAGGTATAAAAATAAAACTGCTTAATAAAAAGATGAACTGGTGGTTAGGGAGTTGCCCCTAAGATCAGAAGACTGGGTTCGAATGGCAGGACTGCCTTTGGCACCACTGAGGTGCTCTTGAGTAGGGTATCATCCCACTCCCCCGGGTACTGTGTTCCTGGATGCTCACAGCTTCACTTTGTGAACGGGTTATAAATGTAGAGGAAGAATTTCACACTGTTCACACTATGTGCAGTGCTGTGGTGCGTTTATGTATGACAAAAATGTCCACTTTTAGTAATAGATTTAAAAAGAATAAAACAAATAACAGAGAATGAAATAGAATAGAAATAAAAAACAATGAAATAAAGCAGCAGAATGATGCAGTGACTTGTAATAGTGCTGTACCTCATTTAGTAAAATAACCTAAACTATTTGCAAATAGGAATGAATGACATGGTGCACATATTCTGGAAGGCCATTCAATTTGTGGGTAGCATAGTAACTGAAATACATTTTATCCTGATGGGATCTAACTGAGGGTGTTACCAGCCGACCAATTCCGAAAGATCTAAGAGGCCTGTTGGGTCTATTTCCTATTTACATATCTGCAATGTATCTTGGGCCTAAACCATTCAGGGTCTAAAATCAATATCTTAAAATTCTATGGCTGACTAGTAGCCAGCACAGTGATCTGAGTAACATATTAACATTAATGGCTTAATGCACTTTGGACTGGCCAGAGAAAAGGGCACTGCAGTTGTCCTGTCTGCTACAAATAAAGTCATGAATATGTTTCTTCAAGACACTTTTTGACATAAAAACCCCTGATGTTAGTTACATTTTGCAATTAGCATCCATGTGAATACAGATAGATCAAAGTATCATTGCTTTGACCAGGAGGAAGCATGTAGAGATTGAATGGTAGGGGACAGAGTATAGATCCTTGAGGAACTCCACAGATGATATATATCACCAGATAGCTCTTCCCAGTCTTCAAGCCTGTGGTGTACAATGGTGTTTACCAAAACTTGACAGTTAACTGTCAGGACTGCATTCTGAAAATAGAAAATCAGAAAAAACTTTTAAGATGATCTTTCCTCTCAAAGGTTAATCGTTGTTGGGCTACTCTTTAGAAGAGGCTTAACAATGGTAGTCATCAATATTTTTGAGAAAGTCTCAGTTTTAAATGATCAGGGGCTTAGCTATTAAAACCATTTTTTAGAATATCAAAAGAATCTGGGGACAGCTTTTCAACCTAAAAAACCACTTCTTAATAATTGTCTTACTAAGAACCAATAGTTAATAGCAATTACTGTGCATGAGTTATTGGAATGTGACTACCTAGCACTAGGTATTACAGAGGTATTAAATGTAGGGTAACGTTCAGAGTAGATTTCCAGTCTGTAGTGAACTTTTCCTGATGACGCTGTGGTATTCTCCATGGTGCTTTTTGCATACCAGACGACATTTCGAACTTGACAGGTGCTAAAATATCAATAACCTTTTTCAAATGATGAAGCATGACATTTACTGACTCAAGCTGAAAGAAATGAAGCTGATTTCACTCTCACTCACAATGAAAGGGTGTATCCTTTTACAGTGTGGGTGGGCCCTTTTACATGCTGGACCAGTTCAAATTGGTCAAACAGCAATAACAGTTCCTTAGCAAGAGTATCACATAGATTGTCACATGGATTAAAACTGCTAGTGATAATACACGGGTTAAAGGCTGTGGATAAAAAAAATCATCAATAAAATTTCCATAAAATTTGGGAGGTATATAAACAGTTAGATGGAAACCAAGAGGCAGTGAATTGACTTGATTCGATGTATATTATTTCCACGTGAAAATAAAAAATGTCTTCCACTCTACTAGCTTTTGGCAGTAACTGTGTTGACGTAGTGATGTTTACAGAGCTGAAACACAATGCATTTCTTTTTTCCATTACACTCCAGCCCTGTAGTCCCAATAGAGCTCCTCCTCAGTGGCTCTAAATGTCATATCGCAACGGAGAATCATACAATGTGCTCTTTCTGCATCCTGACTGAAAAGTAATGTTAAGTGTTTGGGGCGTAGAATTCTTACATAAGCAGCTCTCTGTGTAGCTCCTGTATGGCAGAAAGGAGGCTATTTGCAACTACACCCACTCTACAAAACAACACCACACTAAACATGGACAACAGCAACCTGTGATCCTCCTCAAGCCAACTTTCAGTGGCATTAATCATATCAAGCTGTACTTGTTAAGCCTCCGAATCCCAAGGCTTATTATTCAGACTTATTACTCACTGTCTGCTGGGGCAACACTGCTACCCCAACATCCCAACAGTGCAAATATACCCTAAAAAGAGTTTAAAAAAGGAATAACAGTTTCTTTCCCATATTTATTTCTCATAACTTTTCATAAATAGAAGAACTCTGAAGTCATGACTGCAATAATAAAGTAAACTTTGTAAAAGTAAAGTGGCCCCTTATCGTCACACGTGAACAGTGTGAAATTCTTTCTCTACATTTAACCCATTCACCAAGTGAACCAGTGGACTGCCACCAATGTGGGGCGCCCGTGGAGCAGTGTGCGGGGATGGCACTTTGCTCAAGGGTACCTCAATGATGACACTAGCAGACCTGGGCTTCGAACCCACAACCTTCTGATTGCAGGGGCAACACTCTAAACATTGGCCAAAATCTGCCCACTGCTCGCCTGTGCTGTGGTGTGTTCATGTGTGACCATAAGAGGCCACTTTATTTTACTTTAATGGAGTCTCCACTTAGACCTTTTTAAACATTAAAAATGGTTAACATTTGTTTTTAAACAGACCAATATTTTTCTTACCTTGAAATTTAAAAGTCACAAATATTTTTCGTCCTCCTGTACAGTCACGTTTTTATGTAAAAAATATAACTGTAACGGAACATGGTACAAATTTGTTTCCCAACCGAAGGCACTAGAGATGTGGCCTAAAGCACCACTGTGGCATCAGTTTTACCCTGAAAAGCATGAAAGTGTTATGTAAGCATATTGAAAAACTGATGAACCAACTACCCCTTACGAGGGGTTTTGAAGGTGGAACATCTTTAAAAAAAATCATTTGAGATTTGAATTTAGAGCTAAAGATAGTACTCAACAAATGTTTAACAAAACTTCCTGAAGGGCTCCATTGCCATCCTGAAGTGACTATGTCTGTCCGCCTGTACGTATCCTGCTTCAGTTTACAGGATGCAAAAGCGACTGGCAGTACAAGGTACCGGAAAATAAGTCATTTTTTTAACCCTTTGACTAATTATGTAGATATCTTATCATTTTAGTAACTGACTTAAGTAGTGACTGCCATGAATCTCTCAAGTTTTGTTCTTATGAGATGGACTAAATAACTTACAGACAGGCCCTTAGGGTTTAAAGGGTTACGTCACCTCTGGGGCAGACAAGAACAGGTCAGTTTTAGCAAGAGGGAAGGCTAAAAGGAGGCGCCCACTAAAAATGCAGCCATCCGGCCTTATTTCATCCGACATGAGGTGTGGGCTCCGCCTCTATAAATCAAAGCTGCATCCTCTTCCATCTGTGGGGCAGTCATGACCCAACACTGAGACACTGGACCTGCTATGAACATTCCCAGCACATTTAATCGAGTTTTTAGGTGTTGGACTTTCCTGTAGACCACCGTGAGCCCCACATGGCCAGAGCATTCACACAGGCTGGCTGGGACAGGAGTAAAATAACAGAAAGAAACTTGCACAAACACAGGGGTTGATGGCTGAGTTCCTGTTCGGAGGGTTTGGAATTCTCACCATGGCTGAACCACTCCCCAGCAGTACCACCTCCCATCCAGTCCACCAGGCCTCCTCCCAAGTGGAAGCTGTTGTATTTCCTCTACTTAACTAAAGGAAGTGCCAGAATAAGCAGCTGAGCAGCTGGATATGAGCACCTCTGCTTATGACCGTTGGCCCTGTTGAACCTTTCTGAAGCTGCAGTGTGATACTATCACACCTCTGGTGCACCATCCAGAAGAAGAAAACCATGGCTACCAGGATCGCTATCCTCCTCTTCTTATGGGCTCTGTTCTTAGGTGAGTTAAGTATCTCTTGTTAAGTGTTGTGTAAGGTACGAGTTTATTCACAGGACCACATTTTCTTTAGGATGCAAGCTGTTGCATGTATATATGATATATTCTTAAACTGAAATATAACATATATTCTTAAACTGAACGGCTAGTGCCAACCACTTTGCCACACCTTTTAGCGTGGGCTTCAACAAAGAGCAGTTTGAATGTGACAAAGGCGTGATGTGTGAGTGTGATGAAGATTTTTCTACTTTAAAGAACCATCACACATTGTAAAGCTTCTACGTGATTTTTATTTTTATTTTTTTGCCTAAAATTGATTTAAAAGAAAAACTTTAAATCTTTATTTTTAATTTTTGATGAGGAAATGCACTGGACGGTTTCCTTTAAAACGAGGAATCTAAGGCCTAAGTGCACCTGTACTGATACACAATTAAAAAAATGCCTTTCAGTGCAGCTACAATGTCACTGGCATCTTAATACCTTTACCTTTCTAAGTTACGTTGACTCCAGCTTTACTTTTTGCTTGTATTTATCTACCTAAAAATGATAGGTAATGAAAAGGTACAAATATACCCTTTTCGTTGGTAATGTATTGTAAGGTAAAATATGTAATGTACCTTTAAAACTCACTGACACTGCACAATCGGACCTTAGGAACCATCCTGTTTGATCAACAGGACATTTAAATTGTTTATACCTTTGGGGTAATCAATTGAACCTGGACTCTGTACTGTTCTCTGAGAGTCTAGTGATTTCAAAAACTCTGCATGAACCATTTTAAAATGTATTATCGAAATCATTAGTTAATTATTCATGCATTGCATTTGTTCTTGATCCAACTCAATGGAAATGGGTTGCCTGTGCCTTTAAAGCAATCTTTGATTAATTCATAGGATTCACAACATATTCGTCAAATCATTCCTTGTGCTTTCTGAATGTCTTCACATGGTTAGTAAAATATCACCATGAGACATTTTTGCGGGTCCCCATAAGAAAAAGAATTGAGTTGGTGGGGGGGGGGGGGGGGGGAGGAGGGGGGGGGGGGGGGGGGGGGAGGGGGGGGGGGGGGGGGGGGGGGGGGGGGG
>JBBJLR010000013.1:13448187-13458724 GCA_037577145.1 Brachypetersius gabonensis | reverse complement strand
GTCCTGCACTGTGGACATACTGTTTGTCCTGCACTGAGGACATACTGTTTGTCCTGCACTGTGGACATACTGTTTGTTTACCGAGTTTTGTTCTGTGGATTTGTTTGCAATGTTAAAATTAAAAATTTGATTAAAATATTAAAAAAAGAATGCCTGCTTTTGTAACAGAACTAGTTCACAAAAATATGCAATTATGGGGCTTCACATAAAAACACTAATTGCACAAGGGTTTATCAACTCACAAAGCATTCATATTTGCCAAGTTAGGCTAAAATACGAGGCCACGGATGATGCTAAACTAAGAGCCGTTTGGGAGCCGAAAGAACCGGCTCTTCTTTGAACTTCCCATCACTAGTTCTTTGGAATAATAAATCACGATTCACTGTCTGACAGTATGATAGACCAAGTGCCAACAACACAGTTCGGGCTCGGCCCCCTACTTCTAGCAAAGAAAACGATAAATGCCACAGCAAAGACATTTTTGACAATTACAAGTTTCCAACTTTGTGGCAACATTTTAGAGAAGGCCCTTATGCACAAGACAAGATCCATGAAGACATGATTTAATGAGTTTGATGTGGAGGAACTCCAGCGGCCTGCATTAAGTCCTCAACATAAACAGCTGCGGTCTAATAGGAATTTTTCAAGTGGCAGACAGAAATTTTACCAACTGAAACTGCCAACTGTTATTTTAAAAACAGGAGAGTGATTTTAAAAATGCCAGAGTGGTCACGTCGCACTGTGGTGTGGCAGATAGAGTCGTCAGCTATAGTACTTTGTTTGGGCAGTTTTATTCTTCTCCATGTCTGTGCAAAACCGATGGCAGAAGGTTACTCAGAGTGGCATGGTTTTAAGTGTGGGGCTACGGGCCAGGCTTCTAGTTTTGACAAGCCGAGAAATAGAATGTGTTGCAACTGAACACCTTAGGGATTGATTGGAATGTCAACTGTGAGGCAAGCTTTCTCATCCAACCTCAGTGCCAGACCTCACAAATGCCTTTTTGCTTGAATGGCCAAGCCTGCCATGAAGATAAAGCTGTTTGTGTTAGCAAATAAACAATTCACATAGCCATTCATTACCATCATGGTAATGGGTGCCGGATGCAATTTTAATGTGCGGGGGATGCAGGGCTCTACACCTCGGCTGTTGTCCGGAAGGGGAAAAGTGGGGGGTACAAAACGAATGATTTTGAAAAGTTGTTGAACATGCTGTAATGGTTCCAATGCCCATGATCATGGTAGTAAATTAAATACAGAAAAAAAACTAATTACAAGGAGTGCCTGTTGTACACTGGTCAGTATTCTGCCCTACAAAGGCAAAAGACCTTAACTTCCCAGAGTGTGAAACTGTGGGAGCCAAATGTCCAGCCAGCTGTATGAAAGGTAGGACACTGAAACTTTGCCAGGTAGTTGTCATAATGAATACATTTATCTACATGAAAAAATTAAGCTCAAACTTGACCTTTAAAAAACTTTAAAGTCATTTTACTCAGTTTCACACTCTGGGAAGTTAAGGTCTTTTGCCTTTGTAGGGCAGTATTTTCTAGACTTATTTGGTCTGTGTATTTTGTAGTCTAATCCAGATTCATTTTCTAAACTACGCCTCAAAAAACAGGGACAAAAAAAAGGCAAATCTAAACTCTAGCATGTGTGTGTGTGTGTGTGTCAAATCACCTCTGCTAGCACAGCTGACAGACACCAGAGCTGATCTTACTACAGAGAAGCGGTTTACACCAGCTACTGTGGTGGCGAGTCTCTTTCTGTCTGGTTTGGACAGAATAGTTAATATATAGCACAATACAAAGGCCTTAAAATGACCCCATGTTTAAACTTGCACCTCTGTGAGAAGGTCTCTTCAAACACTGGACTGTGGACTGTCCTGAGCTTCACAAATCTTGAATTTATGACAGAGCTGTGATTTGGGAATGGCTTCTATCTAGGGCCAAGATACAAAACTGGCAGATTAAGCACAAGCCAGGAAGCGCATCATCTCATTTTATTAACGGCTCTAAATGCAAAAAAAAAAGGAACATGTTCTATTTTTATTCTTACATGTGAACATGTCTGGAGAAAGTCAATCATATCTTCAACTTACAATGTCTGTACTGAAACCCATCCTGTGAGGGCCATTAGGTCTGATAGATAGTCGTATAATGACCATACAAATACAAGGCCATTATACTGGAAAGCTCCTGCTGTGCAAACCCAATCATGATGCTGCATTCTCTTAAGCTGATAATGGTCCTATACACACTTAGCTGCAACTCTCTGTGTGGAGGCAGAAATGGGTCAGACCGTTTAGAGAATTCTGACCTCCTAGTAAATGTCTGTGAAATGTAGAATCAAGGTCTCAGGTTCCTCCCACTTCTTGTGGGCAGTGTGTGTATGTGGTGTGTGTGTGTGTGTGTGTGTGTGTGTGTGTGTTTGATAGAGACTCACACTGTATGCTCAGTCGGATCAGTATAGGATGGCTAAATCTTTCAGCAGCGCTGTGCAGCTCTCACTGCTTCAGCTATGTCTGTAATTCTATGCCAGCTATTTGCCAGTAGCAGATTTCCCCTCTTGCCCTGAGTGGTATGTTATTAACCTCTTCTGATCTACAGCGCCAACTGTATACAGACAAGATGACGAAAAAAAGCTTGCCACTATTCAATGAATTTCAAAAACTCCAAATTAAAAGTAAACAAAAGTAATAACTACATGGACAAATGCAGACATTACAATTGCATTCCTAAAGCTTTGTTGACTTCATTTAAATTGAGAGACAAATTCAACCCAGTCACATTAAAAAGCATCACAAATCACGTTGTCTGCAATCATCTGCTGTCTGATGCAACATCTGAGAAATATTGTGAAGAGAGGAGTGTCACACTTCCCAGTCGTTTCAGAGTATAACAAATGTTATGTGTGTGAGAGGGTGTAATCTGTCATGTTGACTATGTCTGCAGATGGTCTCGAAAGGATTTGATAAACCATGCATGGCCTTTTGACAGCATTCCAATACATGAATTATATTTTTTTATCAGAAAAAACCTCAAGCCACAATCCTCCTAAGCTTTTGCAAACTCATGTCTCAAACGTGCTTTTTCTGTTGCACCGCTGCAATGTCGCCTGCATCCAAGTGTGCAGACAGCCACCTTGTGGGCATACGACTGTAATGCTCAGCACATTAAAGGAAAGGATTATATATGGCCTTTTAACACAATCAGTTTACTCCAAATTTTAGACAACATTTTGCAAAGCTATACAAAGTTTTGTTTATATCTACGAAAGAGAAATTCACCAGCATCTAGAAGCTGCAGAAGCTCAAGATTATCATGACCACAGGTCACTCACAATTTAATAAACTCTTATACTACTGCCACACTCCTACAGACAACATGACGCATGGACAGACAGGCAAAAAAATATTGTGCATATAAGAAGGGCCTATTTCTCACAGAGCACAAGTACATAGATGCAGCATCACTGGTAGCTGATAGCAAAGGAGAAGTGAGAATGGCAGGAATAAATGTCTACAGGGATGTAGAAGTACTTGCCAGTGCACTGCAGAATGAAAAAGTGTAACAGTGTAAACCCATTTACTGTTACATTCTCACGGCATGAATGTTGTTGCTTTTAAATGAAGGGTGATAAATATAGAATTCATTGTTTAGGTTTAATTATGATGAAACATCAAAGTTTTATATTGTAGCTCATCCAAAAAAGAGGCTAACACTTTATTAGTCCCACAGGTGGGAAATGTACATTGTTACAGCAGCAAAGTGGACAGAACAAGAGCAGAAAGTAAGCGCAGGACGACCAATTCGACCAATTCGAACCAGCAGAATATAAAAAGTACACTACACAAATAAAACTAAATTATAAATATAGAAGTATTTATGTGTGTATGCACACATTGGAGTACACATCTGAGATACTGATGCAATGTGACATTCCTTTTAAGTTACAGAAATACTTTCAGATCGAGACAGCGGTACCCCGTTACCAAAACATTCTTCAATTTTTTTGTCATTTTTGTGCATTTTACTGCAGTATCGAGGACCTGACAGTTCTTTGCTGTGCCTGTCATGAACAAGGAGCTTCAGATTGTATTAACATCTAAAAAAAAAAAGGGGGCTCTGGAGACATGGTTGTGTCTGATTAATGTTTAATTTACTGTGTGGTATCATTTTCAGAGTGGAAAGCTGACCAGAACAGCCCAATCAAAACAGTTTTTCAGACTTTCCTTTAGCACAAAGCTAAATATCATGACATACTGCGATATCATTATATGTTTGAAAACTACTGTGATCTTGAAATTTGTCAGTATTGCTCGTTACTTACTGCTGATCACTGTGAATCCGTGGGTCCTATTGTTATTCAGATGGTCTGCTCCTCCTGTGCAACAGGGCCTGCCATTTCACATGAAAGAGCTATTGAGAAGCTAAAGGGCAGAATAAAAAGGTGTGAAATTACCCCAGTATGACTGTAAGTCTTTCAGTCGCTCTTTTGGTGTCACGTTCTTGTCTGACGTGTCGTATAATTGCTGCACTGTTTATTCACTGGAACCCCACCCTGCTGTGCAGATAGCTTTAATACAAACTGGGGGAGTTGGGTGCATGCTTTCTTCCTTTTGCATTGGCTTATAACTTGATGAAATGTCAGTGTTCAGGCAATTAAACACTAGTATTAAATTTTAAAAAGCCAATATTAAAATCACACGTACATATACAGTGAAGAGTTGATTTTACACTAGAGACCACACCATGAGGTTATCATCACACAAATAACTGATATATTATATACATTATCTAAGATTTGGTTCTAAAAGGGTCTTTGCAAAGCTGCCAGAAAAGCTAATTATGTTGTCTAAAGCAAAATAAAGCATGATAAACAGTGGCAAATGTGACTAAGTAAAGGAAAACAAATAAAAACAATGTTCTCTCGGTTGACATCAGCATGAAAACCCAGAAACTACACAGATTTTTAATTTTTTCATTGTTGTCGATTGTGTTGCTGTTGGCTGTCACCATTCTGTGCAAAACAGATCAGTTATACTACAGTTTCTATTGCTGCACAAATGTTGACAGCTCTGTTATACACTGTAAATAATACCTTTATAGACATATATTCTGCTCAGACCCTGTATATTTGTATATATTCAGAGATTCATTCAATAGTTTTCCATCCTTTATTTTCATTTTATTTTATTTTATCTTTAAAGCTATGCTGGTGTCATGCTATTATACATTTCCATTCTATGTGTCACAGATGATCTCAGCCATTTCTCTTCTACTGAATTAATAAAAGGCTGAAAAAAATATTCTTGGTGCAAAAATTCAGAGAAAGCTCTTTTATGAGATGCATTTAATAAAAATGTTAAACAGTAATGAAACAAATCATTCAACTCAACTTCAGTTGATTTTATTACTAAACCACATTATCATCAGTCTGTAAAACATTTTGAGCTTCTTATTGTTGTCGTCATCCAATCAGATTCTGTGTGAGTAAAAACATCAGACGAACTGATAATGATATTTTCGTTCAGAACGGGTTTTCTGGTAAAGAAACGTTACATGAAAGTACTGAAACTTCTTTGTAACAGTGAACTGAATTGCTGTCTTTTAACAAAACTCAATGCGTTTTTGTTGCAGACATACTGCAGTGCAGAAGAGGTTCGTTAAAATTCTAGCAAATCAGTGTGCAAGTGTTCTCTCACCTCTAGCACACACACACACACACACACACACACACACACGGTACAGACAGCTACATGAGTTGTTCCACTTAATTTTGCATCACTTTGGAGCAGCAATTGCTTTTAAATCATGTAATAACTGGTATGGCCACGTTTAATTTGTTTTCAATGTAGAAATAACAAAAACGTCTCCTTTGTGCGTGCACGGGGATATTTTTCACCCAATATTAGCCAATTTCTTGGTATCGGAGTGGAAACGTAAATCAAAGTAAATTACACAGTTGAACTACATTATCCGTCATTCTCATCAGGACCCTACGCCCCGCCTCCCTACACAGAGTAGCGTTGTATGATTGGCTGAATTAAGCCTCGAATGCTCTTAGACCGAAGCTTGTTGGCTAGTTTCAGAGCTCCGTGTCCCGGATGTGCGGTCTGGTGTGATATATCTGGAGCTGAAGGCGCGTAACTCAGTTTGAAACGAGGCGCTTTGGAATTGTCTGCTTGCTCCACGACGGTCACAGAAACACGATGGTAACGATTATGTGCTTCTTTCGTTAAACATTCGCCTTTGGATCACTGAGAATAATTCATAGAAAAAACACTGTATATTTTCTGTGGTTTACCTAATTTGTATCCCGTGTTTGGGACTGTTTTTAACCGTTTAGCGTTGAAGCTAATAATTCAGCTAGCTGATAAGCTAAAGTTAGCTCTCCAGTTAGCCTTCTGTTTGAGAGCTGGAAGCCAAAGGCGTCGCCTAGATTGCTGTGTTTTCACCATCCTACGCCCTCATTTTAAATACTAGAGATATAGCCGCTAATGTGTGTTTTTCTGTTCCAGGCTGGAGGAAAAGCTGGTAAGGACTCGGGGAAGGCGAAGGCGAAAGCAGTGTCTCGCTCCCAGAGGGCAGGACTGCAGGTTTGTAGCGCGGGCGGACTATTTTCCTCTCCCATCCCCGAACCACTGGAGTTTCACTAAAATATTGTAACTTAAAAGTATGTTCTAGCACACTGAGACTTGGTGGGTGTGGGGATTTCTTTAGACTAAATTATTTTAAATGCGAAACTAGTAACGGTATACTTACTGTAGTTAATGTGCTACTTTACCTGGGTAGTCGTCAGTTGTTAAGATCTAACCTAGCTTGGAGAAACTTTGTGGGGATGTTTGTTTTTCCCATGGACTTATTTCTGTGTAATTATTGTAGGGAACTCTGTGCTTGACCTGTCTGTTCATTGTGAATTGTAATGATGTTACTTGGCACGTGAAACGTGTTGGTGTTGTGCTTTGTCTTAGACTGACTTGAATAATGTGCAAATCTAATTAGCCATTATGAAAGATCTCTTTAGGGTGTGGTTGCAAAGACTTAATGTTTTCTTTGTTTGGCTTGGCTTGTAGTTCCCTGTTGGACGTATTCACAGACACTTGAAGTCGAGAACCACAAGTCATGGTCGTGTAGGAGCCACTGCAGCTGTTTACAGTGCTGCTATCCTGGAGTACCTTACTGCTGAGGTAGGGCTATTAAAATCACTACTGATGCATGTGATCTGTAACACAAGTGTGTACTGTTTTGTTCTGTCAGGTCAGCTTTTAGCTTGTTTGCTTTGCATCTGTATATTAGTTTCATGGCTAGTTGTACAGTATTCCCCCGTCTGACTGACTAATTTTTCTCCAACAAGGTTCTTGAGCTGGCAGGTAATGCCTCCAAGGATCTGAAGGTGAAGCGTATCACGCCGCGCCACTTGCAGCTCGCCATCAGAGGTGATGAGGAGCTGGACTCTCTTATCAAGGCAACCATTGCTGGTGGTGGTAAGTACTGCTTATGTGTGACTTATTTTAAAGTATGTTTTTTGTTGAGTGTACATATAAACGCTGGATTGGTTAGAACACTGGAAAGTCTGTTAAAGCTACAACAGTCTTTTGAACATCTTAACTAAATGTCTAGATCTTCAGAAGAAACATCCATATACTGCATTGAGTTTTATTTAATTTGGGGGCTGTTTATTCATTTCTTTCCTTTCAATTTTAGGTGTTATTCCTCACATTCACAAATCTCTGATTGGGAAGAAAGGACAGCAGAAGACTGTGTAACCTGTCGAATAACTTGAATGGATCATCTCAGGACATGTTCTGAAAAGATGCCAGTGTGTTTTCATGTAGATCAGTATAGTTTCATTACCTTGTGTTCAGCTTTGCATTTACTCATTTCTGGGGTATTTTTTTAAAACATGGCTTCAGAGAAGCCAACTTTTATTTTGTTGGGTATAAACTGTAGTGTACTTTGTGACTTTTTTTAAATTACAAGATTAGTTGTTCGCTTTGAATCAGTGGATCTTGAGGGGTTTTATTCAAATAAAGCTTAGTGCACTGCATTACCTGTCCGTTTGATTTTGTAATTTTTAAATAAATTTTTTTTTTTTTTAGAGACACTTGCAGCACTTCTCATCTGATTCCTCTGGTGTTATGGCAAATGTATTTTGACGTTGTATATTGGAACACTTGGCTATGTTAAACTACCACTTCAGTTTCATCCCTGCACATAAAGACAATTTTAATAAATAATAAAAAAAAATGAAGCCTGCGGCAGTTAATGAAGAAACGATGTCTTCAAACGCAGCATGTGACTGTTTTGCGTAGCACTATATGAATAATTTTAAGATAATGCAAGTAATATGGCCTTACAATCTGCTTAGATCATCAGGGGGCCACACTGCCTAGCAGTTTCTTTGGAGTTGAGCTTATAGTCTAAAGAAATCGTTCACTTCTAGTCCCCCAGATTTTTTATGGTGTCATTTTCATCTAAATGACCGTCCCCTTTAGTTTTTTTATTGAGTATTCCTGTTTGTATAAACCCTGTCGTCTTGGTCGTGGAATCATGCGGTGTTGTGTCCAGATTTGTAGAAATAAGCAACGCTTGCTGAAAAGTGGAATTAAAATTTATATATTCACACGCCTGCAGTTTCAGTACCGCAGGGCTGCTTGTGTTCACTCACACTGGAGCCGTGAGGCTGATGTGTTTATCCTGTAAAGAGAAGTGTCAGCCAGAACTGGTTTTACAGCTCTACTGCAAAGACAAAATCAAAATGTGGAGCAGCGATTTAATGAAGGCTTTAATGGCCCACCTGAGTGCAGTTGGGTTTAATGTGTGTGTAAAATGTCATTTGAATAGACCCCTTTAACTCATTCGCCAAGTGAAACAGTGAGCCGCCACCAAAGCAGCGTGCGGGGAGGTACTTCACGCGAAGGTACCTAAGTGGTGCCACTTGGTGTCGTGGGATTTGAACCCACAACCTCCTGATACCAGGGGCAGACCTATTCACCAGCAGTATTTTCAGCTCATTGCTGTTGAAATACAGGGTGTGTTCAGATCATTCTGTGCAAAAGTACTGAGTAATCAGTAATGAAGCACTGCCACATGTCCTCCAATGTTTCCAGCTCTGCTCTCAGCCTGCATGGAGAGTGTGTTCCATCTACTGGAGGTTAGGAAAGTGTGTATTTGTAACACTGTCTGTGTTACAGTCCTCTCTCACAGGCAGAGTGCTTTAGTAGAGACTTGATTTTTGTGCTCTGACCACTGAAACTTTAAATAACTTTTTTGTAAAAAGGATTGTGTGGATGAGAAACACTTTTAATACTCTCAAATAAAAAAAGGACGATCACATACCTTTCTGTTTAATTGTATTTGTTTGTTTATTAATTTATTCATTTCTATCTATCAGTCTACGTAATTAATTCAATAACAATAACTCATTCATTTTCTTTAAAATATTTCATATTGATATATTAATACTATATTTTACCTGTTTGTATTTGCATTTTGTTTGGTATATTTTATTTCATATTGTTTATTGTGTTATTTATTATATTTTAGTTCATTTGGACAATTGGATGCGTCTCAGTTTTTTTAGTATTTGAAGGCAGAATGCTAATAGATGACCTTAATCGAGTATTTAAATTCAGTTGATCAAAATCTTTATAAAAATGTAATCAAATCTAACAGGACTCAGGGGTCAGCACAATCTTCCCCGAACAGTCTCTTATTTATACAATGAAAATTGTTAGTGTCTGCATTCTTTGTACATTTATTCATCATTGTCCGAAAGCTGCTTTATTCTGTGTAGTTTTTTTTATTCTAGAAATATTGGTGGGGTGGTCTGGTGGTCGAGGAACCCTGAGTTTGAGGATATTTTCATATTTCGTGATATTTAATCACATAAATAAACTGAAATCAGTTTTTTAAAAATCTGATCTCTCAGGTCTTTTACTGTGGAGTGAACCGGATCAGGAGCGAGAGACTTTTTTTGTTTTGCACCGGGAACATACAGAACGCAGCACAAAACACACGGAGAAGCTGCAAGACTGCAGTCTTTCTTGTTTTTGTGTGATTTTCGCAGGGCTTAAAGGACATTTTACAAGTGCAGGTGGAAGTTACAAGTACACGACAGTGAGTTTCTGCTCCTTTAGTACTGATATAGGAGAGTTAAAAAGGGGTTTTGGGGGTCTGTGCTAAAGAGCTAGCTGTGATCTGTAGCTCTCTGGTTCAGAAGCAGCAGTGTGTTTTCTTGACTTTTTAAAAATAAACACAGTGAGTTTGTATTCGAGCACAGAGCGGTCTTATTGTGAAGCGATGTCTTTGCTAAACCTGTCTTGTTCTCAGCTGGCCCCCCCGCTGCCCGTCAACATGCCTGCTCTTCTGGAGAGACCCAAACTGTCTAACGCCATGGCTAGAGCCCTGCACAAACACATCATGAGGGAGAGGGAGAGGAAGAGACAAGGTAATCAACTGGACCAAAGTTAATGCATTAACACACAGGACATTTAGACTGAAACACATTAGCACACACATTATTTATGTATATATATA
>JBBJLR010000013.1:13415476-13447866 GCA_037577145.1 Brachypetersius gabonensis | reverse complement strand
GTGTACACAGTGCAGTCTGTGCCTCTGATTGGCTGACGCTGACACGCGTTCCTTGACTTCACCAATCACACTGCACATGGAACACTGTATGAATGGAATTCGGCCGGAAGCAGTAGGTCATCCGGGTTCTTCTCGCCTACTGTTGTTCGAATACTATGAAATCGGACATATCACTCGCCTCGCATACTGCTTTTCGCACTATATAGTATGGAAGTATGCGATTTCGGACGCAGCTATAGTTTTAGCATTGCTGCACCAAGTCAGAACAGTTAACTATTTACTGACCATGTATTTAATCACATTTATGCGTCTCATACACTGTAATAATAGTGTGCCTTTCTAAAACCCAAGGTCACCTTACAGAGAAAATAAAACAATAATTAAAATAGAAAAACAATAAACAAGATTTGACGACAATTAAAATTAGTGTTTAAAGCAAGTAAGCCACTTTGAACAAGTGTGTTTTGGGCTTTGACTTGAGGAAAGAGAATCTATAATCTTAATGACTGGAGGAAGTGAGTTCCAGAGTCGAGGAGCAGAGCACTAGGGCTGACACGATTATTCGAGTAACTCGAATGATTCGATTACAAAAAATCTTTTAATTCGTCACCAAAGTCCACTTGCTGGGGGGCGCGTGTGACCCGGGGAACATGCTATTTTTGCCGCAGGGAGTTGGGTTTTGTGCACCGAAGAAGAGCACACAGCTCCGAGCAGGAGATATGAAGTAAAGCCCTGTGCAGGACTATTTTTTACACTCCCGCCTGATAAATGTTCTGTTATTGCGATCAATGTTCTGTTATTGTATGTTAGTGGCGCACACTGGTTCTTTCACACTGGTTGTGAAAAACGAAGAGAGCCGCAAAAAGCACCCAGAGACCAGCTCGACGTCTTCATTCCTGTAGTGGATGGAAAACGTGCTGAATATTGCCAACAAGAAAAAATAGGGCGGCAATATTGTTTTTTAGTCTGGAGCAGAAAAGTGCATCAATTTGCCTAAAAATTTAAATAAAATTTTATCCGTATTTAAATTGTAAACAAGTTTTGACCGTTTAATGCTAAAAAATATATATATAATCAAATAATAATTCATTCAAATTAATCAGCAACATTTAAACTCAGGAGCATCATAATAATAATAAAAAGAAAATATTTAAATATTAAAATTTTTTTTATATGAAGTGCATACAGAGAGAAAATGACAAAATAACTAAATAACAGGATGTTTTTGTTTTGTTTACTGTTAATAAGGATACAATGTACATCATAAATGTTTCCCAGAAAGGTTAATTAAATGGGCTTAGTTCTGGAGTTCTGGAGCCAATAAGCCAAAGCTTTGATCTAATAAAAGTGTTGAGTCTGAATAAAAACCTTTTTTTATGAGGAATAATGGCCAATTGCTGCTCATTTTAGAGGCGTTTCATGTTGCACAACCCACTATTGATGTAGTTGTTTAAAAACACCGAAGTATGATTTATCCGATTACTTGATTAATCAATGAAAAAAATCAGCAGAATACTCGATTCCAAAAATATTCGATAGTTGCAGCCCTACAGAGACCTACTAAGTCCAACAAAATTAAGTGTTTTGCTTTTGATTTTCATTTGTATTTAATGTCTGGTGCATCACGTTGCAATGTCCAACAGTCATAAGTAGAGAGTGCATGTTAAAATGAGGTGAAGCGGTTGAGAACAGAAAAAAAAAAACTTTCACAATAAGAGTGATAAAAAATCTGCGTTAAAATGCATTAAATGCCGTCACTGAAATTGTAACTGTAGAACAGCTTCCACTTTTCTTGGAAGTTATTCCATGAGATTTTGGAGTGTTTCTTTGGGAATTTGAGATCATAGAGCATCATAGAGTGTGAGGTCAGGTACTGATGTTGAACGAGAAGGCCTGGCACTAAATCTGCATTCCAGTTGATCCCAAAGCTGTTGGATGGATTTGAGGTCAGGACTCTGTGCAGGTCAATCAGGTTCTTGTGCGCCGAACTCCTCCAGCCATGTCTTTATGGAGCTTGCTTTGTGCACCGGGGCTCAGTCATGCTGGAATAGAAAAGGTTCTTCTCCAAACTGTGTCCACAAAGTTGAAAGCATGGCGTTGTCCAAAATGTCTCGGTGTGCTGACGCTTTAAGGTTGCCCTACATTGGAAGCAAGAGCCACCTGAATGTGTGAACACAGCACAGATTGTCCCCAGAGTGAAGCAGCGGGCAACTGACAAATGTTGAGGGTTTTTTTATTAATTTTTTTATTTTAAACACCTTCCACTTTACACTTGAAATGTTTTTTTTTTCCTTGTCACGTCTTTAGAGGAAGAAGAAGTGGATAAGATGATGGAGCAGAAGATGAAAGAGGAAGAAGAGAGAAAAAGAACAAAAGAGATGGAAGAAAGAATGTCTTTGGAAGAAACCAAAGAGCAGGTGAGAGGAATCTGTTGCAGGGTGAAAAAATGTAAGGTCTTAACAATCTCTGTCTGATGATAAATGTCATTGACAAAGAAAAACATTTAGGGGATTCCTTTACATGCATCCAAACATGTTAATTAAAATAAGGTTTTTTTTAAAAAAAAAGATCAAAGTTGCCAAAAAATAGCATTTCTTCGATTAAGGGAAAAAAACGTTTCAGTACTGATCACTCCAGTCTTCTCTCAGGTTCTGAAAATGGGGGAGAAGTTGCAGGGCTTACAGGAGGAGAAACATCAGCTGTTTCTACAACTTAAAAAGGTCCTTCATGAAGAGGAGAAGAGACGAAGAAAAGAGCAAAGGTGGATGGAGAAATTAGTTTTTTGTTGATCCGGTAGTGAGTGTTTGCAGCAAAGTGTCTGATAACCTCATAACTTACTCACATATTATAAACCACATAATTACTATACTGTTACTGCCTTCCTGCCCCTCACCACCTTCATTTGCTGTTTTCCTCAGTGACATTACAACGTTGACCTCGGCCAGTTATCAGCCCAATTTACCCCTGCACTCCGGGCAGCACCTCCTTAGCTTGCAAGGTCAGTGTTAAGTAACACAGGTCAACAGGTCAAAATCATCAGAGATAAGTTTATGTGGGTTTTGTAGTGTTTTCATGCTGATTTCAAATCTGTGTTTAGTTTTTCCTGCACAAGTTTTTGTGATGAAGGTAGTTATATATTGCATGAATGTTGGTTTAATTAGCATAAAATAATCATATGCTAAGTGTTTTTGAAGAAACAGTGGTAGCTGACTGACACTGATCATTATATCTATGCCACAGTGTGCGTCTATCTGACTTCACACTGAAAACATTGAAACAGTTACTTGATTGGTGCCTGTGGTTTAATAAAAAACGCATGCAAGTCTATTGCAAATCTAATATTACTCATAATTCAAAAAGCTGATGTGACTGGAAAAAACTGAAAGCAGATGAAATCTGATGATTAGAAAAGAAAATTGTTGACCTGTGTAATAAAGTTATCTCTGTTGTGAATGGGATCATATAAACTGAAGACTTAATCAGAATTTCTTTTACAGGACATTCCAATTTAAAAGCGTGATTGAAGACAAAAACGAAGGCTTTTGTTTGGTGTGTTTGATCTGTATTGGCAGATTCCTTCATCATATGCTCGACCAGTGTGAATATTTAGATTTTGTTTCTGTCTGTTATACAGGCAGTGCAGTGAGTCACAGTAGGTCTGGAGGTCTGCTGGCAGAACGTGGTAAACAGTTGTTTCAGACACCAGGCATCCCTGTGAGTCGAAGCTATATTCTTGCAGTTTCATCCTTTGCACATGTGCGTGTGTTTGTGCGTGTGTTTGTGCGGGTGTTTGTGCGTGTGTGTGTGTGTGTAAGATGTTATAATTAAGCAAATGGCCAAGTGGCCTTGATTGTGTCAATATTAGGCTTTATGCATAAAGGTAACAAAATACAGTGATGAAATAGATATACTGTAATAAAATAAAAAATACAATGTTAAATACATAATTTAATATTTTAATAGTAATAACTAATGTATTATTCCAAACTATGTAGTTTAACAGCAGGCCACAGTGCACAGTGAGCCCACCCTGTTCCGTACAGTAACTAATGAGAAGCTCTTCACCTCAGGGACCACTGAGGTAGCCTGGAGTTTCTAAGTAACATTGTAGTGGTGCATTGTATGCAGTCATGGGTATATATCATGTATTTTATGCCATGTTTGAATATGACTAATGAGATTGTAAAACTGAGTCTGTTTGTTTTTTACTTGTGTGTTAGATCGAATATACTTAAATACCTCAACAGTAAGGTGTACAGATGAATTAAACAGAAAAAGAAGAAAAACATCAAATGCTCAATGGTTCTATGAGGCCATGTCCAAGCAAAGCTCAAATGTTACTGTTTCATGTGATTTCGTTCAACTTAACAAGCATAAAAGTTTGTGTCTATTTTAGGGACGTCACTTTCCTGGCCAGACTGGTTTCACATCAGGCTCTGCTGAGCACGGACAGTTTTCAGGCAGCCCTGCATCGCACGAGTCATACGCAGTCACACAGGGCCAGCACGCCTCCTCCTACGGCGCAGGTGCATCAGTTCCCATCAGCTTTTCTGGCAGCTCTCAGATCAGAGGTATATTTTATTTGGTCGCCTAGATTGTTTTATGATCTTGCTCATGTATTTGTGGAATGGCCTTCAGTAAATTAGACACCGTCAGCCGGAGTCACAGTTTCTCAGCAGTGGATTTGTAGAGTAGAAAATGTTGTATAATTACACACGTCAACAAAAAAAAGGTTTTGTAATCATCAGAAACCACAACACTTTTCTAAACCAAGTTTTCATGCTGATTTCACATCAACTTTTCAGTGCGAAGTCAGACAGGCCACACTGTGGCATAGACATAATGATTAGTGTCAGTCAGCTACCACTGTTTCTTCAAAAACGCTCAGCAGATGATTATTATACGCTAATTATACCAACTATCATGCAATACATAACTAGCTTCATCACAAAAACTGTAAGTGCATGAAAAACTAAACACAGATTTGAAATCAGCATGAAAAACAACACAAAACCCACAAATGTATCTCTGATGATTTTGGCCTGTTGACCTGTGTTATCAGTATCACTGTAACAGTGGAGGGTGCTGGATCAAACAAACACCAGAACACTTTCTGCAACAGCACAGAATTTGACAGAAATAGAAACTTTAGCAGATAATGAAGGAGAACGCAGCTCTGCAGGGGGACTCATGGTTTCTGCTGGTAATTCTGCAAAGCTAAGCAAAGATTTGTCCTGAGATTCCGTGAATGTTCGGTTATTCACAGACTAGCAGTTGGATATTTGGCTTACATTCATCTGTGTAAATTCATGAAAAAAGATTAATTACACTGAATGAATATTTTCCTTCCAGTGTTTGACTGCTGTGTGTGGCTGTTTTACTCTCTCTGTAGGTGCATCAGCTTTCCAGACCATGCCGTACCTGTCCCACCAGCCACAGGGCTACGCTGTCCACAGCCACTTCACCTCCCAGCCAGGTGCGCACACCTAATCAACATTATCTCATATTGCTATTAGCCTTATGAGTTATATTCTCTTATTTTAGTGTGTTCGTTGTTGGCTCGTCTTTTCAAATGTGGTTTCCTGCTTGTTTTCAGTAGATAATGGCTAGAGCCCTAATTTTTACTGTCTTTCTATTATTCTTCTGAACACCACAGGCTTCATCCCCAGTGCCAGCATCCCTCTTCAGAAGCAGTTGGAACATGCTAATCAGCAGTCTGGCTTCACTGATTCAGTAAGTGGGTGTTTGATTTACTGTATTCCACAAATGATCAGGAATTGACTCGAACAAAGAAGGTATTATCTAGAACAGTGGGGAGAAAACTTTGGGTGGGGAAAATAATTCATAATTTTTCATGTGTCTCAGTTTGCTTAAGTATTAAGTATTTATTTGTTAATGGCTGTGATGTTAATGTCCCTAATTGTGAGTTTTTGGTATCTTTGTGTTGCTTTAACTGTGGAATGATCAGAAATATCTCACACACACGTTTTTCCAACATGTTAAAGTCTGTGTTCTCTGTAGAGGATGTGTACTTACTTTCACTTAGGAAATCAACGCTAGTGCCAAAACTGTATGCTGTGTATTTTACAGGGTGCTCTGAGGCCCATGCACCCACAGGCTCTACATGTAACTGCTGCTGGACTCCTGTCTACACCTTCAATGGCAGTTCAGATTCCCACAGCAAAGGTGAGGTCCATCACTGATGCTTTTACCCAATAATAAATACTGTAGGACTATTTAACTAATTTATTATAACCCTTGCCAGCCTGGTCTATTTTTTGAGTCTTATTTATCCTCATCATTTAGTTTCTCTTCCACCGTACGTCCACACAGTATTGGTCATGTGTGTATGTATGATTAATGTTGAAATGTACTTTCACTTCTACAGTAATACATATAAAGGACCGTTTTCTTTGCACCATTTCATTATTGTGTGTTTTTAACAGGCAGCTTTCCAGACTTCTCCTCAGCCAGCTCCTCGTCACGCCTTCCTTTCCCACCCTCAGGCTGGACAGAGATTCTACCACCATAGCAAGTGATCAAGGTTACGGCACTCAAACCTTGTAAAGACTCTGTAAAGGTGGCATGTAACCAAAGTTCCGCACACATTGGGAGATTGTATTTTAGTATATAACTAACCTTTTCAAAATTGGTGAGAGCAACGTTCTGCCATAGAACAGAATTTTGATTGTAAATGAAAAAACTTCATATACTTTTGCGGCATTAAAAAAAAAAAATAGGTCCAGTCAGTGTTTTCTAAAATAAAGTTAAAATGTTTGTGTTTTTTTTTTTAGACTGTTATGCCGTTTCACTTTCTTATTGTTTCCTATGGCTGGATATACTTTTGGGTATTCATTGGTCTTTGAATTAAAACATTTGTTTAAACATAATGAAGCCTTTATCAGTTTATTCTGAACTGAACAACAATAAAATGACAAGAATTGTAGTGGTTTTGCTTAGTGTTTTTTGTCCCACTATGAAATCATTATAATAAAACACATTTAGATAAAATGATTGATTTCCCTTGTAGAGAAAGTTCATAGCAACATTCTGCTTTTTATATTTTGTTTAAAAAGTTTTTTCATACGGTGTCTTACAAGTTTCGTCCGTTCTTGTCCTCTGACCAAAAATGTAAAGTTGATATGACCAAGCGGATCATACCACTGCTTTTTATTTCACTATTTCAGTTGATTTTGAGTTTCTTAATTACAATAATATCTATGGCCATGGCTGGGGCATATGGATTAAATGTTTAAATGTCCCAGTACCTGCCCCAATAGAATATATCCCAGCACTTACAAGTCAGTTAAAAACTTGTGTAAATTGGACCAGACAATGTTGGGCCCTGAGGTCTAGTTTATTATGCTGAACTTTTTCAAAACAGCCCAAAATATCAAGGATTTGCATATTCCATGCATGGCAGTGGGTATAGTGTGGCTTTCTTGGCACATTCTTTTCATGTATTTTTTTTTTTTAAAGCCAATGCCGGAAAACTGGTAACACATGTTTGATTTTGTAGATCAGGGGTCACCAACGTGGTGCCCCCCCAAGGACCACATGAGTAGCCCTTGGGCCTGTTCTAAAAATAGCACAACTCACCAGTGAGTAGCATCTAACATTTTATTTTATCCTATTTCTATTCTTCTTTAATCACATTTGCATTCATACAGGTTTGAAAATAACTAAACAAACGTGATTGTACATGAAGTTTAGATAAGTTTAGGTAGACTCTGTTCTAGTGCATTTATATTGGTAGCCCTTCGTATGGCTCAGGACTCGTGAAGCAGCTCTCAGTTTCAAAAAGGTGGGTGACTGTTGTAGATCATTCAGTAAGGGACCTCCCATGTAAACCCTACAGGGAGCTGACCAGTACAATGATATGATCTAATGGTGGATTTGAAAGTTGCTTAAAGAGGCAACAGATGTTTTATCACTTGTCAAAACCATAGTTATTTTCCAATGATGCCAAATTTTGGAAACGTTATCATTACTACCCTTTAGACAAATGTCATTATTTTATAGGCTACTATCTTTAATTCACTTTCTTCATAGAAAGACAAAGATATCTCCAACATAAATAAACTAGAATGCGGCCAGTGGTTCAATAATTGTCTGGGAGAACAGATGTAACTGCTTTGTTTTATTTCATGTTCCTTAAGGGTTGCCATACCTACATTTTTGAGAGAAAATGTGTTAATAAAAAAAGCATAGGCAAAAAAGTTCAACATGTTTTAAATACAGCTTTTTTTTTTTTTTAATAATACAGGTTTGTCTTCTCTCCTTCAAGGGTTTCTGATCATTCTAGACAATGACAGCATGTCGCTGTGTTGCAATGAATCCCCTTCAGACACTTAAAACAAAACCAAAAAAAAAAGGCAAGGTTTATGTGCTCGTTTTTAATCGTTAGGGCGAGGGTTTCTCTTCGTTTCATACAAATTGTTTATCACAGTCATGGAACACATTTTGCTCATATGATACGAAGGTGTAGAGAAATGATTTTGATGCCACCCTCAATATGAGCTACTAAAAAAAAGGACAAATTAAAAAAAAAAAAAACTCAACCCTTATGGGCAGATTCATCAAATTTTAAAATTGTTCAATACAGTCTTATATGAAGGATAGCCTATGCAGCTGATGGGATGTAAATAAATGGCAGTGATTGGATGTCATAACATCATGATAAGCTCAATAACAAACTGAGGCCGACAGTGTCTTACTAGATTCCTGTTGGTTTCTTTATCTCCCCCCACCTGTTATCTTTTTAGTGTAATTCTTTGCTGAGACGATCATTTTACACGAAAACAGCATATTTACAATGTGTAAATGGAACATTATCGAAGAATTTGTGACCTATGACTAAAGATACCTGTGTCAGGATGGCACCCTCCATCTGTATTTTGGCTATTCTGAGGTAAAGGTGGGAGACGTCTGTCCTCCAGTAAAGTCCAACTACACATGGCCTTTGTTTCTGTCTTGAACTGTAGAATGTGGCTTTTGCTGTGTTCGGCAATATAAATAGCCACCCAACACAGCTGTAGCTATGTGCTCGAGATCCCAAATTCAAAGTAGCAAAGAAAGCATGGAGGGTGGAAACTGGGACAGATGGAAATATTTTTGAAAAGAAACAAAAAAAAAAAAGCCAAGCAAGACTAAATGAGAAGACCGTTATGTTAGGAGCCTCTCGCGGGTGGGGGTGGGGGTGGGCGCATCTGCTGTCCTGTATTTCTTCTCTATTATATACATTCAAAATAGCACTGATTAATGTATATTCAGTATATTTACAGAGATGTTTTGTCCATTTGCAACAATTTCCAATTATTTGTTTTCCAACCCAAGGGCTATTAAGTACATAAAGAGAGGGAGAGATCAGAAATAAAGGATGAAAAATAAAGAGAGAGAGAAAAAAAAGAGGGAGAATAGCATTGCTGAGGTGTAATTCTCTCCTTCTTTCCAGGTCCAGTGCATCTTGCCAATACCTGAGAGAAAGGGAGAAAGCGATACCAGAGGAAGGACAGGTGGGAGTAAGTGGGAATGAGAACAGGGGAGAATGCAATTGAGAATCAAAGGGTGAAAAAAAGGAAAAAGTTCATATTTTGATGAGAAAGGGAAGGGAAGACATGGACAGAGTGAGTAACTGTAGAAACGGACCAAAGTCTGAACACTTTAGTGCGATCAGAAGTGTGAACTAGATTACAGAAATGTAACTGTTCATAAGCAGAATGCGAATACAGAATTTCAGGTCTAGGACAGCTGGCTGGGCAGTTACCTGGGAATATAGTGTTTTGTAAAGGCCCACATCTGCAAGCAATTATCAAACAAACAAAAAAAAATCAGTAAGTCAACACCCTCACCTGCTGTACTGATATATAGTATACAGGCTTAATGCAATCTGGAAATAGGCAACAGCTTTGTTTTATTGTTTTACAATTTAGCCCCATTGTGTTAAACAGGACAAAACGTAGTGCAGGTAGTACAAAATACAGTATAAATTTTAACATGAAATCCTATGTACACTTCATTCATGCATGGAGTAATTTGTCATGTACAGATCAATAATACAAAGGCTGCATCTCGGACTATCTGTGTTACTGTTAGCGCAGTTGCCAGTGTGCGAACAGCAAACTGTTTTTCGTCTTTTATTTTTTTTAAATAGTCATATTCATACATTAAATATTACAGAAGAAACAGAATACATAACCAAGAAACACATTTGGACAGATTGAAGTGCCTTTAGGTAGGATTTTTTTTTATTTACTGTTGTATTTACCGTTTTCGTTGGTGATCCATGTTGGTACAGCACACGTTCAGAAATCTATTCTAATAGCAGATAAGATAGCAGCGTCTTCCCGAGGGTTGTGGTTATGCAAGAGCAAACCGTATTTAAAATAAACTCACTCCATTCTGTGCTTTGGACTTCTATTTAAGAGTCAGTGTTTTTCTTTAAAACAGTTTTTAAAACCAAAGGAGATACATTTCAGTGAAACATTTGCATGGATAGTTAAAGAATCTTGTTAGGGTTTTGTTTTGTTTTTTTAACACGATGTAAACTCTTGGATTAGTGCTTTGCTGTTGGCACACTAGCGTCACACAGTCACTCTCAGGTAGCAGGTGAGCATGAACACGAGTGAGAGCTCCATGTACCTGCTGTGTCTTATTTAGCCATGGCTTTGATGGCCACTGCAGCCTCCTCGTTCATTGCAGACAGGACAGTGATCTGAAACACACACACAGAGGGAAAATTAGTCCTGCATATTATAGAATTATTACTGTTCACAAAGTGTCTCACAGTATAAGGCTCTCACCAGGATCTCCTCTCCAGCATCGAACTTCCCCTCTATCTCTTTGCCCAGGTCTCCCTCTGGCATTTTCAAGTCTTCTCTGACCTCACCGCTGTCCTGAAGCAGAGACAGGTAGCCATCCTGGATGCCGATCAACTGTGAGAAGGGATCGATTTAAAGAAATGAGGACATGGGTGTCATTTACTGCCTTGAAATGTGCACGCTCACTAAGTCCTTATCGTATCCAACACGACGCACTATTCTGTAAACACAGGCCCAAGACCTTCATGGCATCCTACCAACTGACAGTCATACCTGATAGTCCATTCTCTTGATGTTAGGAACGTCCATATTGTGAGTTGAGGGACAGATATCCTCGTACTTTTTGCCAGTGAAGATATCGATGCCAACCATGTGGACCTGTCAGATGGAACAGAGTCACACTGTTTACTCCACTCCTGTCCAAAGCTGTTCATTCTGCACCTTCCCAGCCATGCCCTATTGTGGACAACTCTTTCACACAGCACTGTGCAGAGATGAATGGCACCCGCATCACCAAATTCTGGAAGCTGTTTGTGTACAACAAAGCCATTCTCTAATTTAGTTGAATGCCTGGTACCTTTTCCAGTATCTAAATGAAGTATCCAAATAAAATCTGGAACCCACACCTCTTTAGTCACCTCACCTTTGCGTGTCCATGCTTGCCGGTCTTGGAGGTGGACATCTCCACGATCTTACATGGTCGTCCCTTCAGCACCACAAAGCCGTTCTTGCGCAGGGCAGAACATTGCATGGGGTAGGTGGCGGAAGCCCCAGCATCACCTGTCGTGAAGTCCAAATCTGCATCTGCCATCCTTGTCCTTAAGGGGTGAAAAGCATTGGACATAACATTTATTTCACACCAAGATCTTTAGAGGGGCTTACTAATGCTATAATGCCCATTTCTGAGGAATTGGTAGAAAGCAGAAAAGTAAAAAGCATGCTGAGATGACAAATGCTTAGACTTTACATTACAACTGAACTGAATCTTAATCAAATACAATGTTAAAGCCGAAATATTTGAGAATATAAAAGGCACCCTCCTGGCTTGCTGGTTTGCAAAGGGAGAGCTAAATAAGGTAACAGGAACATGGCACCTGTTATTCCCACTACTGCTGCTCGAACCAAGCAGTGGAAATGTATAATTACTATGAATGCAAATCGATTATAGGGACATACTGGGTTAGGCATTCTTAATATTTGATTTGTAGAGGTGATATAGGGTTTTTCTGGCTTGTGCTTTCGTTGCATGGTGGATGCATAGTTCACGTGGAAAGGCCCAAACGTCAAGTCATGCTGCCTGCATGCATGCGAGAGAGGCAGAGACACGTCGCCCGTTTTAGCAGGTCTGCAGCTCCAGACGAACCAAACTCAAACACGAGGGGCTCTGACTGGGTGTTAGAAGTGACAGTCTCACGAAAGGTTTCTTTTTTTTGTTTCCTCGGATCCCGAAAAACTGCCCAGAGCTTGTGTTTTAGCTAGAAAGCACAGAGATAATCCACCGGTCCCGGCAGGCTAAGGCTACCACGCTCCAGGAGGGTTTCGGGCGTGCAGCCTTCACTACAAACTCCCAGCATTACAGCATGAACCGAGATAAAATCTGAGTCGTTTTCTACTTGTCTTGGGCCATATCTCGAGAAGACACCCCCTTTCTCCGCCCTGGACGTGCTGAGGCCTACCCAGCCGGGACAGGAACGGAGATCGGAGGGCTAACCTCGGCTAACAGCATCGAGGACACGCCTGAACCCGGCCAGACCTGGACCAGATCCACCAGACCTGGTCCAGATCCATCAGACCCCTCTACTATGCTCCTGTAACCAAGACAACACGCAGCAGCCGCTACTCTGTTACAATTAAATGTAACATTGTAACAATGTAGTGCAACAGTGTAACATAAGCACTTATTCCAGCTCAGAGTTCTGATGAGTGATCTGATCTCTCTCGTCAGCCACCACGTTCAAACCTACTCTTCCTTTGTGCTGTTCGGTTCCGTAAAGTTGCCTCCATTTACAAAGGCCCAATCTTCATTTCGTCCTGCCGAATTCCTGCAAAACCCCTGAAGTATACGCAAGAAAATTATGGCTTGCGTCAAAAGAGCTAGATCTTGCTTTTAAAAACAAAAATGACCACCGTTTCCTCCGGGATCAGTAAAGTTTTCTAATTCAGATTACATCACGGTTCAGTGTCACAACGAAAAAAATACATCATAATGACGAGAAAAGGATGAAGAAGAAGAGGAGAAGGGGCAGCAAAAAAGGAGGTAAATGGGTAGGTTTATTGGGGATAACTCACCTCGTTCAGAAGCTTTTCCCACTCTTAGATGCTTGGGTGCGATCCGATGACTGAGTCTGGTCCCGTTGGATGTGTGGTTGGAGCTGTTTGGGCTGATGGTACTGGTTCTGCTGCCTTTTGTGCCTTTTTTCACTCTAAATCAGCTCTGTGGACTCTCCCGTCATTCCAGATCTTTCGGTTCCTCCCTGTTTCTGTTTTCTCGAGGGCACACACGCAGGTTTGAGGCTGACAAAGTGTTAAAGCCCCCCAAAACGGTCTGTCTGTCGGTCTGTCGGTCTGTCTGTCTGTCTGTCTGTCTCTCTCTCTGTCTCTCTCTCTGTCTCTCTCTCTCTCTCTCTCTCTCTCTCTCATCCGCACCGACTCAGCCACACATACCCACCGAGACAAGCCTCGGACGCGTCCCCTCTACTACGCCTGCGCACTCGCACCTCGCTCTTTAAATTCTAGGGCGGCGCGGGGGCGCGCACGGAGCCTCGTGTCCGTCAGATTCGCGTCAGTACACACGGCTTCTGATTTTTTAAAACATGTGATTCATACTGAATATTCGCCCATATTTAGCTTTGACGGTCTCCATTCTTCATTTGTAATCGAAATATCTTAAGCTGAAGCGCCGTTTCCCCTAAAAAAAACCCGGCGCTAATCAATTCCTCCCATTCCTTCTGCCAAAAAGGGTTCAGCTAGGTTTCAGGCGTACAGCGGTATTCACCAAGAGCCTGCGTAGCCCTACGCACAAACCTGATCCATGCTATTTGAAACACGCTTTAAACAATTATTCAAATTCTACATACTTTTATGTTTGGGTTTCACAGCCCGTTTGGTTCTGAGAGTTTTGGTGCCCTTTGTAATGCCTAAGAAGGACCATGAAAAGAATCATATTCAGTGACAGGGATCCACACAGGCCCACAGTGCAGGCAAAAAGAAGGCCCCATCTTTTCAGTCAGTGTAGTCGTTTGGATAAATATAGCCATGTGAAACATGAATCTGGTGACCTATGAGTAGAGTAGGATCTGGGGTGGGTGTAGGGGGGGTGGTGGTGGTGGTGGTGGAGGGTCCAGGGCGAGGCAGTGAGGCCTAACAACACAGGGGCACAAAACAGAGCAGGTTTTTCTCCGACAGCCCATATGAGTTGGCCTGGTTTGCTCTCACTGGTTTTAGCCTGTGATCTGTGTGTGTCTGCTTTACCACTGGCGGTTACACAAGCTGATATATCCCCAACAGGTGACAGGTGCAGGTCCCAGTCAGAGAGAGGACCATGTTACCATATATCTGCTATCTGTGTTTCAAACCTCAACAATAGCAGGGCAATATCATGTAATCAAAATATAATTTAATGCTAAACCCTCTTAGATCAATAATCAATAAAGACACCATGTGAAATGTACCTCATATGTAATAAAAAGTAGGAAAAGCAATGATTAGGTCTATGACAATTTAGAGAACAATTTATGTATGTATGTATTTATTTATTTACAGCAGCAGGACATTATCAGGTAATACAAATATATTTTAATACCAAATCCATTTAAGTCAATAATTCATAAAGATACAATGTGAAATGTGCCTCATATATATTAAAATGTTTCTTTATTAAAAGCAATGGTTATAAAGGAGTCTGAAAACTGAGAACCGTTTGTGTGTATGTATGTATTTATTTATTTACAATAGCAGAGCAGAAATTTTGATACAGCATCAAAATATATTTGAATGCTGTATCCATTTAGGTCAATAATCAAAGAAGATACATTGTGAACTGTACCTCATTTTTATTAAAAAATATTATTTTGTAAAAGCAGTGGTAATATAGAACCATGACAACTTTTTTTGAACATTTATTTTTTCTTGAACATTTTTTTTTTTATTTTACATCCTATGTTGATCTCGGAGGAAATTACTTGAGTCCTCTGCGTAGTTTGTTATAGTAGAGTGTAGCATATTATATTCGAATATACAGAGGTTATCAAACACTTCTTTTATTATACTTTTATAATTAAACACGTATAATATGCTATAATATGCTATATCTATAATATACTATAACTAATAAAAATACTTCTATGTAGCACCAAAAAAGCCCTATTTTAAATTTAAAAAGGCTTTTTTAGTACCTAGTATGCTTTTTTTTGCTAGGTGTATGTGAAATGCATCACAATTCAATTTCTTCAATTCAAAACATAATTCAGTTTCAAAGTGGGTTGATGTAAACATGCAGTTTACTGATCATTTAATTATGATGAATTAAAAGGTTTGTTTATAACTAAGGGTTTCGCGCGAGCCCGACGGAGGGCCAATCAGAGAGCCGGAGGCGCAGCTCTAGCTCACTGATTGGTCAGAGGTTGAGCCAATCAGAGCGCGGCTCAGCTGGCCATGCCCGTCATGGGCTCGGGATAAAAAGTTTGAGGTGGCGGCTGGAGCAAAGTTTGGAAATCGGAGGGAGGGGAGAACCCTGCTTACGATTTACAGGGCGAGAGAGAGAGAGAGCGCGAGAGAGAGTGTAGAGAAAAAAAAATGACCGACACAGAAGCGAAAGGAGCTCCTCCGGCTGTAGCAGAGACCGAACAGGCTCCTCCACCGGAGAGGAAAGTGATTGGTAGGGGGTGCTCTCAATTTATCACACCAGACACCTGTTACAGTTCTCGCATACTGAGCTTAACAGACCTCTAGACTCTTCTGTGGCGTCTCTTTAACTGGTCAGGCTTCCCACAGGTCCTGAGAGCGTTGGCGTGCGAGTTTCGTTTTGAGGACCTAACATGCTGAGCCACATTTCAGGAATAGCCACCTTCCACGTGTTTACAGTTTTTTGTTTTTTTTTGTTGTTGTAATAACGACAGTTTTTTGCTGTCTGTGTATGAATTTCTTTATAAATGTATTCACTTATTTCCTCATCATTCAAATCTGAAAGCTGACGCACCATTTTTCTCCCGTTTAATAATGGTAACGATGGTCATAATGCAATAAAATAAACGGCCTATATTGTACACTTCAGTGTACTGACTTTGAATCAAAGAGGTTGTTCTACTTTTTTGGCGTGATCGTACGGCCTGTTATTTTTTTGTCTAGCGCAGGTGTTTTGGATTGTCTTTTTAGGTGAAAATATGGGGCACGTGGCAAGCAATAACTCGTGATCTGTAATCTGTGTCTTATCTGTAAATGAAGACGTGTAATCGGTAGTAGGGTCAAACTGGCCTTCGCACTGAGCAGAGAAAGTGTGTTTGGAGTGGATGGGAGCAGGTCGATGTTGGACAAACGCATTCCGGAGACACACACGTTGTACTTGTTCTACTTGACCTTATCCTGAGAGTGGTTTAGAATGTATTTTTTTTTCCTGGTTAATAATTGACTCGCAGGGCCTTCAGTCCTCCACACCGTAGGCCTGATCAATTCAGCCTTTACGCGTTTGAACGTGGCTTTCAGTCACCACACCTTCACGTGCTGCTGAGTCTCATTAACCCACCTTCACTCTTCTCTCACAGCCACGCTGGTGCAAGGAACTGTAAAATGGTTCAATGTGCGGAATGGATATGGATTCATCAACAGGTATGTGGATCTTGGACAATGAATATGCATGATTTTGGTTGCCGCTGTGGCTCTGTCTGTTCGGTAAGTTTTAAAAGTTTACCTGGTGCAGATGTCCCTCCTTTTTTTTCCCCTGTTAATTCTACATGGTCTGACTTTCCTTACAGAAATGACACCAAAGAGGATGTGTTCGTCCATCAGGTAAGGAGAAATGAAGCTTCTGTCGACCCATGATACGTGGACAAAAGTATCGGGACGCCTGACCTTTACATAACACGGCCTTCTGTGACATTGCATTCAAATGAATAAACTTTAATGTGGATTTGCCCCCCAAATAATGTATGTGAACCTGAGACCATATGAGTAACAAATGCTTTGTTTGCTTCATAAAAACGGACCAGAATATAGCAGCTTTGTGTGTTCTCTGTTAGTAAAGTATAAAAATCAGGGCATGTCTCCAGAAATACTCCTGTGTTGGGTTTTTATGGTCTAGTGCCCTAATAAAGTTGGATGGGGGGGGGCGAGGTGTGCGGGTGGCTATAACATATTTGTGTTTTTAGACTGCCATTAAGAAAAACAACCCCAGAAAGTTCCTCAGGAGTGTGGGAGATGGGGAGATTGTGGAGTTTGATGTGGTTGAGGCAGCAAAGGTAAGTCCTGGCATGAACACTTGTATATTTTTTTTGTGTATTTTCAGTTTATTGTTGAGGTTAAGTCTGTTTGTCTTCTGGTGTCATTTAGGGATCGGAGGCTGCTAATGTGACTGGCCCAGGTGGGGTTCCTGTCAAAGGTAGTCGCTATGCCCCCAACAAACGCAGGTTCCGTAGACGCTTCTTCCCACGTAATATGCCGCCTCCTCAAGGCGAGGGGGTGACCGGGGACAGTGCTGGCCCAACTTCCGAAGGAGAAGGTGGTGGAGAAAACGATGCCACTCAACCAGGCGTGCGCCGTCGCCGCCCACGCAGGAGACCAGTCTCACAGCAAGGCCTGGTCAGACCTGGTTCCTTTAGACTAGACCTAAAGTGTAAATATGTACCGGGAAGCTAATGAAACCATTTTAATAGTACTTTGACCTATTAATGATTTAGGCTTCATCACAGTGAGGTAGGACTTTTATTTGGGCCTCAAGTTTTGATCAGAGCCACGTAGAGCCTGACCTGAACTAGTTTTCAGACCAAAACTGACCCGAGGTCATAAATTGTCCTAAACTGACCTGAGGTGGCACATGGTCAACGGCGTGCCAGGCCGCATACGAGCATAACAAGGTCAAGGATTGATAAAATGGCCATTATCTACAATAAAGATTTTTTTCATTAATTTATGAAGCGGTGCTTTTGAATATTCCAAACATTTTTTTTTAGTTTGGAAGAGCTTTTCAAGCAGTACTGTCTTCTCCTGGTCATGTTTTTGCTGTAGGAAGAGTCAGAGGATCAGAAGAATGAGGTGGCAGATGGTGAACAGCAGAGGCCGCCACCGCATCGGTTCAGACCTCGGTTCCGCAGGTGAGCCTTGGGGCAGATTCTAATTTCCATCTCCATTGCAGTCCACTGCAAAATACCGAAGGAGATTTAAAATAGATCCCATTTAAAGGAACAATCCAAACTCGAGGGGTTTCAGAAATATTTCCAGGAATACTCTCCCACGTTTTGATTGGTTTTATGGTCTTGTGTCCTAATCAAGATTAGGATCACCACTCAGAAGCAGCAGCTGGAGTGGGCAGTGTAAAGGGGGGCATGGAAAGTGGACTATAGAGGATTGAAGGAGGTTTAAAATTGAATTCCTTTTGAAGGAAGAAAACAAACTACAGGGGAATTAAAATGTATGTGTAATAGTGAATAAAACAAAGTTTACCCATCAGATGTTCTTTTGATGATTAAGTGTATTACAAAATAAGAATAACGCATCCATGTTCGCTTAAACGTCCTCTGATCTGTGTGTAGGAAATATAGGGTGCGGCTTAAGGACGCTGTAGTATGGAATGCAGTCTTACTGGGCTTGTTTGAGATGAACTGTACCTCACTTCAGCAGTCGGTGAAGTTAAGAGCTGGGTTTTACCGACAGCACCTCTCTCATACTGCAGCTCTTCCCTTGTTCTCATATCAGATCTATTTATTGGAAGAATATTGATTAGCATTCATGTCATTGATGAACCCAAACAGCACATTTAATGAATGCCCCCCCCCCCTCCTTTTTTGTGATTGCACCTAATTGTCAAAGAGGATTGCGCTCAATGACCAATCTGTCTCTTCGCTCTTTGCCGTCTCTTGCTGCCAGAGAAAGTGGAGAGGGGCTGCTGGTGGTGCTGATGCAGGGCAAACCCAAAAAAAATATCAAATCACATTTATTTTACTGAGTGAAGTGGCAAATGTTGCAGTTAAACAAGTGTATTGTATTCCTAGGTTTTCTAGATCTGTGTCTTCAGCTTAAATGGATTCAGTGGTGTATTGGAGTGGTTTATACGCTTCTTAACCTACAGAATTTCAGTCTTGTGTAATTCCTGATCCTCCTATAGGCTTCGTTTCTAAACAAGCGGTACTCAGTAGCTATGCAGTATTTTTTTTTTAAGCAACTTTGGAAATCTGTTTTTGAAATCCTCAGACCTTTCCGTCCACGTCCACCTCCTGGGGAAGGCCAACAAGTGATGACACCTGAGAGCCAAAAGGAAGCTCCAAAAGAAGGTCAGAGCAACGAGGAGCAAGCTGATGGACAGAAACCACGCCGGCAGTTCAGTCGGCGCAGGCAGAGGAACTCTGACTCCACTGCCTCTAAAGTAATGAAATGGATGATTGTTTTGTGATATTTGGAATGTTTTTTTTTTTTTTCTTCCAGTGGTTTAGCACTTAAATGACTGCTGTTTTGCTTTTCCCAATTGTTTCATGCTAAGGGATGTTTACATTAGTCTTCTTACATTAAAGAAAACTACACCATGTTTCTTTATCTTGACAGGATGGTACGATTAAGTCTGAAACAGCAGAGCCTACGGCCACTACTCAGTCTTCTAAGCCAGCTGACGTGAAAGATTCCCCCAGAAGTTCTCCAAAACAGTCCCAGAAAGCAGCTTCTCCAAAATCAACTGAGGTGAGTCATGCGGCAGGTTGTGCACTTTTAAACTTAAAAAAAAAAGTGTGGCTTTTTTTAATGCCATTTACATAAATTGTTAATGGTCAATCTGGTTATTCATAGCTTGTTTCTTTAGTATTGTGGGTGTTTTTTTTTTTGTTTTTGTTTGCATCACACTCTCAACGGTTTCCTCTTAGGCTCCTGCCCCTGTGGAATGACCTCAGTGATCTGGACTGAATCAGATGATCCTGGGAAGAGGTGATGTCTAAATTGCTTTTGTAATTTCTTGACCTTTTATGCAGTCTTTTGGTATCGCAGGTACAATATGAAGGGCGAGGGCCAGTGTAGTTCGTAAAGTAGTAGTTTCAGACAAAAGCATTATTTTACAAAACCTGGGGCAGCTGTTGGCCTAGTGTTCATGGGGTTTCCCCTGCGATCAGAAAGTAGCAGTCGTTGTATTTGAACCTACGAGTAGCACTGATGTTCCCTGGAGCAACACACTGCTCCCCAGGCACTGTGTTCCTGGCTGCCCGCTGCTTCACTTGGTGAGTTAAATGCAGAGAGCGTTTTAGGCTGTTCACACTGTTCATGTAGGACAGAATGGTCACTTTATACTGTCACATGAAGTCTGATGGCTTGGCTTGACCCCCATATACAGACACCGAACGGTTTTGGCCACACAGTCTCCGCTACCACCCTTGACTCTGTGGAGGTAGCCTCATCACGAAGAGTGACGACTGTGTGGTTTGGGGGAACTGGCTCTGGGGCATGATACAGCAGGGGCCCACGAAGGGTCCTTTTGTGTTGCATAGCTTAACAGGACCGCTGTAAAATCTGTGTGGCCACCGCCTTGCATTGCATTGCTTCCCACGTTGCGCTTGTCTCCTTCAGTTACACACTACCTCAGCTGTTGCGGTGGATACGATTTAAAAATTGCCCTGTGTATGTTAAGATCTTGCTGATCAGTCACCATGTTGAATTGGAATGACTCTCATAAGCGGATGAAACATAGTTTTAAGCGCATAGTATCTCAATGGAAACCCAGACCACTTGTTTTAGGGACTGGTTCCAAAAAAACCTGCCTAACTTCCTGTTCTTCTGTTGTTCTCTAGGTCCCCAGGTGGCTTAGCTTGGGTGGTTGGACCTCATCTGTCTCAAAAATGCAACCGAAGTGCACACAACTCTTCCTGCTACCTCTTCTTGGTACCCTTTAGTCTGGCAAGATGGCGCGAGGGAGGGGGCAGGAGGGGTGCTGAGTATATTTTGGACTTCAAAATCTTTAGGGGGATCTCACACACAAAAAGATTATATAGACTTGCTCAATATGCCCAGTATATTTGCATTGTCTCCCCCTGTAGTTCAGAGAAATGGGTGTGAGCAGTTGAAATTGAGAACCAGTTTGGCCCTTTAAGTTTTACAGTCAGGGGGAAAAAACCTATAAGTGTAAGAAGGGTTGTGTGTGTAGTGTCTTCACCACCCTTTAAAAATGCCTAGGTGAGAATCACTACAGGCCCGTTCTTAAGAAATGAACTGGTTGTTTTTGTGTTTTCCTTTTTTTTTTTTTTTCCTTCATGTTTTTCTTTGGAGGGGATTATGTGCAATGTCAAAAGTAAACTATCTATAAAAATAATTGCAGAACAAGTTTGATTCTTTTGTGTGCAGTCACTTGCACTTTGTTCTACATATAGCTGTGTGTGGCCTTAAAGCTTGTGGCATCGTTGATGTGGATTTACTGTTTCATTACTACTTTAATATGTGCTGTGAACTGCAGTCGTAGCCAATTTAAAAGGGGAAGGATAAACCGTTTATTGTCAAGAACATTGGCATTAATTAAAATGAAAAGGATTAATGGTCTGGGCAGAGAAAGTAATCTGACATGCAGAAACCGGTTTGTTCTGTTCAGATTTGGCCTTTGTGTGCAGTTGCATGTGTTTGGAAAGCATGGAACTGGAAATGCATATTTTCTGAATATACCTCACCCACTTATGGCGTTACAGGTTGAGGGTCCAGTATTAAATATTGTTATAAAAAGGTTAGTGGACTGTTATTTATTTTAGCCACCTGTACACGCAGTTCTTATTAAGTTAGGGATAATAAATCTTGGGAAATTGTATTTTCACCACAAACAGACAAGCTTTCTGAATTGCAGAAGAAAATGGCAAAACAAACATCGAATGAAACATCTTTTAAAAATAAAAATCACTAAGACGCTAAACCATGGGTTTAAATTAAGTCACTCTAAACATTAGGCACTCAGTACAGGTTTTTTTTTTTCAATGATGCAAAATTAGCACTTTTGTATAAACATGCATCAAAATGTATAAGAAAAATGCATTTTCTTGACTATATTGGTTAAAAAGCCTAAAGTATTGCTAAATATGTATCATGAATCTGACCCAGCAAGCAGCATCTAGCACAGAATTGTCAGTATAAATATACAAATATAACTTTTTTTTTTTTCATCTCAACACAAAAACATTGTGCAGATAAAGTGCAGGAATCCAAGTCTCCACGTTTGTCTCTCCCTGAAACACTTTGTCCTACAGAACTCTGTAGCAACCAGCCAGTTCTCCTTAAATCACCCCAAACCCTGATGATCAAGGCCATTCATCACTATTGCATTCCCCTTTTGTCTTCATTCTTTTTGAAGGGTCTTCCTCTGCCTCCTGGGCCTCAGTGGTCTGTCCCTTCTGCTCCTAGGTATTCCAGCTCTGTACAGGGCTTGTCTAGTTCCATGTCCAGAGCCATGTCCATCATGGTTTGTGGATAACGGTGGAAGTTGGTGGAAATCTGGTCGAAGGTCTTTCCTCGTGTCTCAGGAACCCGGAAGAAGGTGAACAGCAAGAAGAACAGAAGGAGTGCAGCAAAGATTAGGAAGACGTATGGGCCACAGAGCTCCTATAGAAAGAAGAAAGTAGATTCATTCTATTAATGTGGTAGGGTTGTAGAACAGGGACAAAATACTGAACTGTGATTACACTGTTGCATATTTCAAACGTGATTTTCTTAGCAACATTTTCAAATAGACCCTTAAGTGACTTGGGACCCTGCTGTACAGTATTGTACAGCCAGTATACTGAACAGAAAACAGCAGGCCAACTCTTTAACTGGTAACATCAATGTTAAACATTTACAGTTTTACACACTGAGTAAAAATATTTTATTTACTTACAGCAATGTACTGGAAACCCATGCCAACAATGAAGTTTGCAGTCCAGTTGGAGCATCCAGCGACTGCCATGGCTGCGGGCCTGGGCCCTTGAGAAAAGAGCTCAGCCACGAAAAACCAGGGAATGGGTCCTGGTCCCACTTCAAAGAAAGCCACAAAGCCAAAAATGGCCAACATGCTGATGTAGCTCATCCATGGCACTCCTTCCTAGGTAACAGCCAAACATTTTAAATACAGAAAAAGACCAAAGTGAACAGACAACAATTAAAAGTGATTCAGAACATTTCATTCACCATATGGACAAAAGTATTGGGACACGTGAGAGTTACCGTTTCTATTAATCCCAAAGGTGTTGGATGGGGTTGAGGTCAGGGCTCTGTGTGGGTCAGTCAGGTTCTTCCATACCCAACTCATTCAACCATGTCTTTATGGAGCTTGCTTTGTGCACCGAGTCTAAATCAAACTGTCACCACAAAGTTGGAAGGATGGTGGTGTCCAAAAAGTCTTGGTATGCTGAGGCATTAAGATTGTCCTTCACTGGAAATAACGGGCCTAACTCAAACCCTGAAAAACAGGTTTGTCCCAATATTTTTGTCCATATAGTGTATGTCGGTTGTACTACTGAAAGCCACAAGTTGGGAATACTGTGAGCAACTGCTAAGGAACAAGGAGAGAATCAAGAGGCTGCTTCTCTTCACTGAGGCTGAGAGAAAAATGTGAACCAAAGTTTAGTCTAGATGGTTCAGATAAACACAAATACTTCACTTAGTTCTTAACTAATGAACTTACCAATAAGCTGAGGGCAACTGTCATGACAATTGCACACACACACATTCCAGCCAGTCCTAGCATGTGCAGAGTCCGTCGACCCATCCTCTCCACCAGGAACAGCTGTTGAAGAGGATTCATGAGTAAAGTATTGAAGAATTTACTTAAATATAGGAAACAAATACATTTTTACTTTTTATCTAAGTTCTCACCTACATGCAAAAGCTGTTCAGATCTTGTGTTCAGATTAAAACAGGCTACAATAAAATTCTACCCAGAATTTTCTGCATTATTACAATTAGAACAACATCGAGCCAAAAGGCCTAAGGGATGAATTTCCATTGTTATTTTGAATTAATGGTGCTGCCTCAAATGTGGTTTTGAAAAATTTATACATCAGGTTACAATTATTGATGAGTACTGATATAATTATCATGATTTAAAACGAGTTATTTTACAGTAACATTCGTTAAAGTCTAGGACAGTTTTTATTTGCGCCAGAGGGGGCGACAAGCCCGTGACCTTTTCACATCTAGAGTTTTACATAGCAAAATATACATTATCTGTCATTTAAAACATAGAACTCATTTCTGTATACTGCTTGTTTGGATCTTATTTTCTAACTATTTGTGTAAGCATTTAATAAAAGCCCACCAAGGCTTCAGTGCATTAAAAATCACTTTTTGTGATTTGTTTGAATTGTTTCAATTTGTTTGAAAAGGCCAGATGTCTAAATACTAAACAAACTTTAAAAATAAAAAGTGCTGTTTGTGATGGGATTGTTTCTATTTAGCCTGCAACAGTCATTCATAGGCTTCTCACAACTGTGTGTGTGTGTGTGTGTGTGTGTGTGTGTGTGTGTTTTAGATCACTAATCAGAACACTTCACACTTTCAAAAGGGAAAGAGAAAAAATATGTACAAAGATTTCATGGCTGATAACATGAGTGATTATTTTAACAATTTCATTTCAAAATTATTATTACATACGAGTCTCTGAACATTTCTGTATGTGCAGTCTACCGCAAATTAGTCGGCTTATGCAAAGGCTCTTATGCAAAAAAACTGGTGTTCACACATTTACAATGCTATTACATTTTACTTTTAAAATATGTTACAACTGTCCTGTAGATCTCGTTTTGTAACCTGGACAGTATCAGTATGTTCTGAATGATTCCAAATTCTTAATAATACTTAGTTATTTAGTTAGTCTAAAACTTAGTTATGAAGAACGTTTAGCATTGCCCTCTCTGTTTGTTCCTCATCCAATGACATTAAGACGCTATGACCTAGTAACGCGGTAGCCACGTTGCCCTCTTATCTTGTTTGTTCTTAGATAAAACGTGTTAAAGAGTAATGGAACATGGGTTTCCTCCCATTACCGAGACTACAGTGAAAGCACAGTTGACAACTCCTGCACCGATGGTGGCGTAGACTGGACTCTCCACTCCGGCCTTCTGGAATATACTGGTAGAATAGTAGAAAATCTGCAGGGACAAAAATTACAAATATGCTTTTAGAAATATGTATATGTAACAGTTGTTGGACTTGACCATAGGTCTCACTGTTGTTCCTCAGGACCCTCCATATCTCTAATACATAAATAGCCATTTCTCAAAGTAAAGTGGCCCATTATAGTCAGGTGTGAACACAGCACACAGTGTGAACAATGTGGAATTCTTCCTCTGCATTTAACCCATTCACCAAGTGAAGCAGTGGGCTGTCACCGATGCAGCACCTGGGAAGCAGTGTGTGGGGATTGTACCTTGCTCAAGGGTACCTCAGTGGTGCCATTAGCAGACCTGAGATTTGAACTCACGGTATACTGATCACAAGGACAACCCCCTAACCACTAGGCCCCAGTCTGACAAAAAAAAATTTTTTGTTACGCTGAGCAGTTCTGGATTCACAAGGTCCCAATACAGCCACATTGTGATCCCATCCTTTATTTTTATTAGTGGAAGGAGCACCTCTAGAGTTCACAGTATCAGTCACAGTGAAATCCTTCCATACCAGACCAGCTAGAAGAAACTAGAGAGTCTGAAAAGAATCTAGGAGGAGCAACAGACATGATGCCTATTTCGGGCCATTAAAAAACAGGATTACAGATATGAGTGACGACATAATACTTATAAACCATTATGGGTCTTTTTTGTAAAGAGAAAATTCTGATACTCAATTTTGTCCAGACATTGAGAGCCTGGTCATTTAAAAGAGATGCGGTATTTCTCAGATTGTGTAAATAACACACACTCCAGCTGTTTAACAAAGCGATGTGTAATGTGGTCAGTGGTGTGATGCCACAGTCCAGGAAAACAAACCACTGGGTGCTATGCATCTTAAATGAACCTTAACGGGTGGGCACAAAATATAACACTCTGGTCCATGAAAAAGACCTGTATCATAATATTTAGTTCCTCTAATGATCACAAACCAATTTGATTGAAAAAACATACCAGCAAAGCAGGTTAATATGAAGACATTTAATATAAAACAATGGCTTAATGGGCTGGTATCCACTTAGCCACTAGTGTCTATGTAGTTTGTTAATGTACACTAGTTGTTTAGGGCTATGGCTAACTTGTGTTTCTATGATTCATGCAGTTTTTCAGTGTTCCCACTTGCTTGTTTAGAAGCAGTTGCAGGCATCACTTACAGCGTTGACTCCTGACAGCTGCTGGGAGAGCTGTAATAGAATGGCAATGATGATGGGCTGCCTGTACAGTGGAGAACGGAAAAGCTCGGCAATAGACACTTTCCTCTCCATGTCCATCCTCCTCTTCTCCTCCTTCATCTCTGCCAAGTCCTCACTCACCTCCACTCGCCCTGTCAGCCGCCTCAGGCCTGAGCAGAATATAGCACATGTGTGTTCAGTCTCTTTTGATGTAGCTTTGGGTGTCACTGGGCCAATGTAACACACACCTAAGCCATTCAGCTATGATTAAGTTATTTTAATAATACACTATGAACAAAACAACAGTTTCCATCAGTTCTAATCTAAAAAGTGGTTAATACTTCCCAAAGTAATACTAAAGCCAGCATTTATATGATTTTAAATAACTTTTTGAGCATACATTTGTTTATGCAGCGCTCAATGGAGACAATGACACGGCTGAGGCAGAACCAGATTTGCTTTTATACTGATCAGACACCAGTTTTTAAATTGAAAAAAGAAAAATACTAGATGCATAAGCAACACGCCAGGCTCTGAGAGCTCTATGCCTCAGTAAATGTTGAGGTGGAGTAGGGGTTGGAGGTGAATCCTTAGTGAGAGTAAACTGAGAGGAGGACCAAAATGTGAATATAATATCGATGGATTTACAATATCTACTACTTCCAGTTTACTTACAAATTAAGAAACGGAATTATACACCTAGCACCCTAGAGCTGGGAATGATGAAGAACATATTTAAGGTAAACCATTCACTGGCTGACAGTTAATAGAAAGTGAGAATTAAGAAGATGAGTGATTAGTGTTGGAGTTAAGTGGGATCGGTGGGAAATGACTAAAGAAAGACAATTAAACCAAATAAAAGAACTAATTCCGCTATTTTTTTAAACATCTAATCGTGTCTTGAACTGATTCAGGAAAGCAGCTGAACACAACCGTGACATTAGAAACAAACACATATCTTCATATTTTGGGTGCTGCTTGGATGAATTTATGTTGAACCGAGGCTTTATTTGGCAGGACTTCCAAACTCCTTTTTAGCACAGTGTGATTTATTCGGTGTGTCACCTCACCACTCTTGGCGTGGTGCTCCTGGCAGCGGATGATATAAAGGAAGCGTGGGCTTTCTGGACAGAAGGGCAGCAACGCCATCTGCAGGACTGTAGGGATCACTGTGATACCCAGCAAAACAGGCCACAACTCCTCACTGCCCAGCAGAGACTCCAGGCCTAAAATCTGGAGAGAAAGAGATCTTTGAAATAGACTAAAAAAAAAAAAGACTAAACAAATCACTTGATAAAGCCTTATAGTACAGAATTATTTTGCAATAGGTGCTAAATCATTTGTAATAGTCTTACCATAAAAAATATCACTGCTTATGTCAATATTACTACTATATACTACTGATATCTACTCTATGCATACTCCTAGCCACTATTTGTTTTATTAATAAGTTACTTATCTATAGTATTTATACCCAGCATTTGTGTTTATATTATAGTGTATTTCATATTCAGTTTTTTCAACCTTTTTTTCACTGGGCTTGTTCCTAGACTACACTCATTTCTTGTCTTATTTTCTTGCGACTTTAATTTATTTTTATCTATTAGTTTTTCTATTTGTCTTCATCTACTTTCCCCCCCATTTTATGATCTGTTTAACTTGTATGTAAGCTGTGCTTGAGTGCCTTGAAAGGCCACTTTAATAAAATGAAATTAATAATAATGTTCAGTTCCAGGATAAAAACCCTGTGCCTTATGTGGAGGTTCTGTAAACTTTTTGAAATCCTTTTGGTACTTGTATTATTAAGAGTGCAATTTAGTGAGAAAGAGTTAAGGCAGTGTACCTGAGCGATCAGTATTCCAGTGACGATGGCTAGCTGGTGCAGGGTGCCCAGAGCTCCTCTCAGATTGGTGGGTGCAATCTCTCCTACATACATGGGCACCAGCCCTGACGCCAGCCCTAGAAACAGATCAACCAGAGACGCACTGGTTTATTCCAGATGTGTAACGTATGTACAGTTATGTATAAGTTGTTTAAAGCCATTTATCTCAACAGTATCTTTCCATCTTTCTATCAGTGTCCTTCTGCCAGCTCTAACTTTGGAATGGATGCAAACCAGAAAGCAGTAAGAAGTATTTTTTGTTTCTTAAGTGTTGTTTTGTGAGCTGGTTAGAAGAATACAGGTTTCTCATCTAAACCTCCAGCCATTGCTTGGGTTTGGGAGATTTCATAAGAAGCTCACTTTAATGTACTGAAGTACTGATTGAGTCAAATCAGCTATTTGATGGTAACTTCAAGTAATACTGGGCTTTACAGTTGAGATCATGGTTATACAAACACAATAACAAACATGAAATCATCATTTACTATATTATGGTTTTTAAATTATAATACCAATGAGAATAAAATACCTACTGCCTACCAAAACAGCCAATAAATAATTTTCTCAGGCAGCTAAGACTTTTGCACAGTTCTGTAAATTCTCATGAAGACTCATGAATACATATTTGCAAAATTGGATCATTTTTGTCTTATTTAAAAATACTGGAATTAATTAGAATGAGAAATATGTAAATAGTACTAAAACCAAATTTAGATGTTTCATACAGTCTTGTTTCTCTGAAATATTGGAAGATTATAATATGATCAGGGCAAAAAGAAATAAAACAAAATATAATTTTCATTTAAGAAAGCTATAAGTCATTTAACACTAGCGTATTAAGTTCCTGCTCTGTGTCCTGGGTGGTAGACTGATCGCATGTTCAATGTATTTGCGTGGTTCTCATTAGAAAAAAAAATTGATGAGAAATTAAATATAGCCTTTAAAGTATAACACAAAAATGTCTCTAAGCAGACAAAGAAAGGGTAATGGGAGGTGGAAGTGATGGTCAGTCTCTTCATTGTTTGAAAGTAAATACTTTCACTTGTATTAGAATAAAAAAAAAAGCAGGACTCACCACAGTACGCCCCGATGACGAAGCGTCCTAAAATCATCATCTCAAAGGACTGGCTGATTTTAGACATCCCCATCAAGCCTCCACCAATGAACGCCAGGAGATTATTGATGAGCATTGCTTTCCTCCTGCCGAAACAGACGCATTTGTGGCTTTGATTATACTCTACAGTAGACAAATAACTCTGACTACAAGGGTCCGCAAATAAAATCTCTGCATTTAGCCCATCCACCACCGAGGGGCGCCCAGTGAGCAGTATGTGGAGACGCTAGCTTGCTCAAGGGTATCTCAGTGGTACCACTAGTAGTCCTGGGATTAAAAACGACTTTCTGATCGCAGGGGCAACTCCCCAACCACTAGGACACCAGCCTCCAAAATATACTGGGTCTCCCAATCAGGGAATCGAACCCACGTCTACTGCATGACAACAGTAACAACAATACAAGTAATATAATATAATAATATTTCTACCATATCTTTGGGATCTAGGCTACAGAGAAGTGTCAAACTGCCAAATGTGTCATTGTCAATCTCTTTGAAACTGAATAAAAAAAATACAGCTTAAGAGGTAAGATTCTGAATTTTGAGGAGCGAGAGCATGTTACCTTTATGTTTAAATGAATAGATCACAGTTCTCAAAGCATGTTTCACAGTCTTTTTTGAACATCTACTCCACTTGGCAATCAGTGGTGCCAAAGGAGTCACAATCCAATCTGATGTAAATGTGGTTCAGACAAAAGATTAAAAAAAAAAAGAAGCAGAACACAGGTGTGATGGGGAACGTCACACTGCTCTTGGTCCTGGTTGGTTGAGGTTATTTTTAATCAGGTGTTAAAATAGTATCATTGTGTGCAATATCTTATTATGAGCTATAGTCTTACCATGTGAATGTTACTTCTTATATCATGTCAATATAGCTTCTATATACTACGGATCTATACTACGTGCAATACAGTAAGTACTACTCTTAGCTGTAAGCTTTTGATCTATAGTATTAACACCCTAGCATTTGTGTCTACAGCAGTGTTTCTTTTTTTAATTTTCTATTACATTTATTTTTATTACATTTATTTAGGTATTATATTTGGTATTGTTCTTGTTTCTGCATGCAATTTCATATGCAATTTCCTCTGGGATCAATAGAGCTTTCTAATTTCAGGGTCTGAACACTACAGAGTTGAATTTGTAAACACTACAAAGTTTGCACCTCCTTGGAAAATGTTTGTTATTTCACACTAATTTAAGTCGACCCAGGCTTCAAAGTTTGCAAAGAAGCTGTTTATTGTTAAATAAACACATATTTATTATGAAATATGTGTGCTTCCTACTCATTGCAACATTTTACAAGTTTATAACCGCTGATGGTGTTTCTTCAAAAAAAAAAAGTAGGTTTATTTAATGGCTACATGTTTTTAATCTAAAAATGTAAAAAGTCACTGAATACTGTGTTCTTAGTAGGCGATGGGAAGTGAAAACTGGATTTACTATTCCTGTTTGTGTTTCACTGTGCTGATTTTTTATTTATCATGTCAGGTTTAACCGTACATTTTGGAGCAAAACAAATGAGAAAAGATTTTATCTTTATTTTCTTGTGTTATGTCTTATTTTGCATATTTAAAAAAATACCCTAAAAAGCATTTTCTTGGTTCATTGAAATGAGACTTGCCATAGGCCTAGAGACCTAGACTAAACCTAAACCTAGAATAAATGAGACTTTTGGGGGGGAGGACTTTTTCGGAACTGCAATTTAGTCTAAGTTTGGCTTAGTCCAAGCTCAGGAAACAGTCCAAAATGTAATAATGTCTTTAGTTTAGACATTATAATGTCCTAGATGGCTATAGATGAATTCAGCTACTGAGTACATGCATTATGTTAAGCTAATATGTAAGCAAATTAGCTTGCAACTCTGAACACTTGTCATTGACCTTTCCACCGTGAATAAGCTGCCGTCATTGCAGAAAGCCGATTCCGATTTGTGTGTGTGTGTGTGTGTGCGTGTGTGCGTGTGTGCGTGTGCGCGTGTGCATGTGTGTGCACAGCTTACTTGACTAAATGCATACATAATTTTCCTAAGAGTACATTACATCAGTACAGTAAACAAAAAGACAAAACATATGGAAACGATGTACAAATAGCTGAAGGTCTCATATAATCAAAAAAATCAACGTAGCTGCCAAATACAGCTTGCTGGAAAATAAACAACTAACAATAAAATGTGAACCTCACATCAACATTTACACGCTTTATTGCAATGCTAGTTTACGTCCCTGGTCTCATTAAGTAAAATTTCGTAAAATTATTTCTAATTATCAATCAAAATGTAAATTCTTAAGCTGCCTCAAAAAAATAAATAAACAAATCAAATCAAGAGGAAATAATATTGCTCTACCTGTGCTATTATTTGCTACAACATTTTTTCACATTATTGTATCAAACCGACGATCAAAACCTTTAACTTCCTCATTTTATGTGGGTGATGTAAACATTAGATACAGTACAGATAGTAGTTGAGCTGCACCTGGTTTGGTCAGAATACCCGTTGACGTCACTAAGCAAGCTTTCTGATTGGCTGTGATGGTTCAATAACTAAACAAGCTGGAGTAATGTTCTGGCTGGAATCAACAATTCCAATTCAAACAAGAAAGTGGAATTGGAATTCAACAACAACCACAGGAAACTGAATTGTAATTAAATTGGAAGTGGAATTCAGTTTTAGTGAAATTATCTATTACTGTTATATATATATATATATATCTTAGTGGTGGGCCGTTATCGCCGTTAACGTGCTGCGTTAAAGTGAGACTCTTGTCAGGCATTAAAAAATATATCGCCGTTAATTTATTCACAAAGTTGGGTTGGGAGCTGGGTCTATACTACACAAGGTATGATGACTTTCACCTTGATATTTAAGCGCGGATGTATGCCTAGCCGAATTGCACTGTAGGGGGCGAGAACAAGTCTTCGAACCTGTGTGTATGCCTACTGTGAAACAGAAACGTCACTAGGACGGAAAGACAAGGCGGGGTTAGACCCCAGGGCTGTAGGAAGGAATTAGTGTGTACAGAGAGCTGAAAACTTTTCACCAAACCTTTCCTTTCACTTAAGAAAACAAGTAAAGTTAAGCAGTGAACAGTTATGGACACT
>JBBJLR010000013.1:13394698-13410084 GCA_037577145.1 Brachypetersius gabonensis | reverse complement strand
TTGGATCGACCGTTAGTACTGAATTTGTTCTCTATTAAAATTAATCCTCAAAATACTCACTTGCCTAATAATTGTGCACACAGTGTAGTATTAAGCGAATAGCATTGCAACGTAACATTATTAAAAGATTATTTAAAAGATAATCTGTTTAACTTAAAGGTGTTATGTTTAGGCTCTCATATATAAATATATATGAGTAACAAGCTTTACTCTCTTCAATGCTTGTTTGATGGATAATCAGGAAAACTGAGAAAGGCAACAGAAAAACTGAACTATTCTGCTTGCTTTCAGATGGTTTGTGTTATTATGCTAAAACGTCTTTTATGGTGCCATTGTTTCAACTTTCTCCTTCTCTCGCCAGTCTGCAGTTGATTATGGCCTGTGTGCCTAAGTGCCTGTGGCCAGAGATCATGCCTTCTACAGCATTAGCATTCCTAAAAAAACACTTACTTCAAATCACATTTGTTTAATGTCATGTCCTCCTTAGACTACAGAAAGTTTCAACACCTCTTACTAACCACGAACATATTAACTCCAACTTGGCAGGAGGGAGCAAAACCTTTCAGTTTCTGCCAAACTATGTTCATAATATCCCATGCTATTATAACATGTTTTGGAGAACTTTAAAAGATAATCAGAATTCACTGTTTCGTTACTTCAATTTTATAATTGTTTATACATCATTTCCAAACATAAAAGGGAATTTTTGAAATGATTTTGTCTAAGAGCCATTATCTGTATCCGTATAAACCTTGTAAAAGAGATGTGTGAGTGTGAAGATCTTTTTTAGATGCGAAGCACCTTATGAAACTGGCCTGTATTCACTCACACAATGTTTCAGAGGCTAAAACGTCTTGACAAGGCCATCAGCAAGCGGAGTACTTTCGTTTTTTTCTATGTACACAACATGAATTATATAGGAATTAGTACTTATAAGTGAGTACAGTACAGTGATTCTGTATAAACCAAGCAGCTGCTGATGAAGTTATACATACTAAACTTTACCTTTCTTCATGCAGATTGCTTCACTTTTTTCAAAGTAAATTACCTAAGTCTGTCATTCAATTTGAAAGTAAACTTATACTCAGAATAAAATGTTTGTATATCTAAGTAATGTTTACCAGAACTTTCAGTTACATTTGTTTTGAAAAAATTGCAATGTTTTTTTGCAAAAGTAAATAACATGAAAACTATTACAATTCAATTCAATTTTATTTATGTAGAACTTTTTAAAACCAAGTTGTCACAAAGCAGCTTTACAAAGTTTAGGTCCGAGCCGCTAGTGAGTAAGCCAGAGGCGAGGAAAAACTCCCTCAACTGGAGGAAGAAACCTCGGGAGGAACCAAGACTCAAAAGGGGAACCCGTCCTCCTCAGGTCGACCCAGAGAGAAAGGAACGACAATCTTTATGGGAATAAACAAGAGAAGGCCTTAATGAACAAGATTATAGACAAATAGGCCCTCTATGGCTAACAGAGTTGGTTTCTCTAAGTGTCCAGAGAGGTAAATATTGTTGGAAGAGAAACTGAGAGTCTGTAGTCCATAAACATCAGGATCAGGACCAACAATCACCGCCGGAGCTTTAGGCAGTAGTTGCCCCGGCTTGGGGAAGGGCCCGAGTGGAGCCGGGATCAGTCAAGAGCGATTTCCCACGGAGATCAGTCCGGCAGATGTGCTGCAGCTCCCCTTGGAGAAAACAGAGGAGAGAGTTAGTTCTGTTTAAATTAGCAGAGGATTGTTTACATCTGTGAGGAGTGTAAGTTATGACTCTGGCATATCTTGCTAAAGCAGCCTAGCTAGAAAGGGCTGATCCGAGAGGTATGATGGGTGTGAGAGCGCCCTGAAACACTGGCACCTCCACTCTACCTCTACCGAGTGAACTCGAGGACTGGTGGGGCAACAACACCGGTGTCCCCGTTTACTTGAATTCTCTGTGCCCACCGCCTCCCAGCTCTACACCTTCCATCTAACAAGAAAAATTAAATACAAAAAGCCTGACTAAACAAGTATGTTTTCAGCCTGGACTTAAACACTGAGACTGTGTCTGAGTACTGAATGTTGTTTGGTATAGCGTTCTAGAGCTTGGGGCCTATATATGAGAACGCTCTTCCCCAGATGAAGCTTTTATAATTCCGGGTAACAAGTAAGTAGTCAGCACCTTGAGATCTGAGTGTCAGCGAAGGTTCACTGTAAGAGATAAATTCACTGAGGTAATCGGGTGCAAGGCCATTTAAGGCTTTATATGTCATTAGTAGAATTTTGTAGTCAGTACGAAATTTGATCGGAAGCCAATGAAGTCTAGATAGTATTGGGCTAATGGGTTTGAATTTCCTGGTTCTACTGAGGACTCTAGCTGCCGCATTCTGGATGCGTTGAAGCTTGTTACACTACAGTGTGCTTATTAAACCAATCAAGTTGCTTTAATCAGTTCAGTTGTTTTCATTCATACTTTAACTCTTGTATATGTGGCCAAAACACTATACATTTTCGACCCATATAAGAATGACTGACCACAAACTAGGGCCATTTTCACAGAACTCTGCCTGCAGTGACAATTAGCACTAATTGGGTGAGGGCTTTGAAACTGGAGAGCTGATCTCCAGACTCTGATCGTGATGAGTACAAGAACTTCTTTCACGTCATTCACAATACAGTGTGAGTTACTGCTTACTAAGCAGAGCTCCATATCGAGAGCAAAGATTAAAGTCTCAAGGTTTGAGAAAAAATATCCCTTTGCTCATTTGTTAGTCATTCTAAAATTGTGTTGCTCATTATTACCTTCTGCTGTTCACTGTTGTTAACTGGGAGGTTAAATCCGACTTTGTTAGCATCAGTGTCCCCTGAGGCCCTGTTCTAGTGCAAAATGACAAAGCGGAAAAGAAACGGTAAAATAATGAGCTTCTTAATGAAGTTTGAAAACTCTGGAAAGTTTCTAAAGACGCAAGTGGTCATTTTAGCCTGTAATGGGTTGTGTCATCTTAGCCACAAATGTGAAGTAAGAGTACAAATGTTGGCCTATGGAGCCTCTTGCATGGAATAAACTTCTGGAAACAGTCTCATTAGCAGCTTCGTTTGATCTTTAAAGCGCAAATTGATCCAAGGTGAGGAGCCACACTATGATTGATGCACTCAAGAACAGGACTTGAAACAGGACCTCGCACATTCATTTTCAATCCAGCCCACTCACTATTTGTTGCATGTGTAGGTTGCATTCATTCACATTTGACAAATCCTCATAATAAAACCTGTCACTTTCAAAATATCCTTTTTTCAAAAGAGATGGAGAAAAGTTCTAAAATATACTTTAAAGTAATTACATTTTATTTTGTGATGTTTCTACTGGTTCATTCATCATGAAATGTTCACATAATGTAAGGAGCAGCCAAGATTTCCAGTGTTTCAAGAAGTTATGGTATTTTGATGTGAGCAACATTATAAATTATGAAAAAAGCATGTTCAGTGAAAACAGTTTGTGTGCACTATTAGCACAATGGAGGTTCTTTACAGAATTAGTTAATTAAATGTATTTTATCTGTGACATCTCTCCGTGAAAAATGTATACTATATTCTTTAAAGTGATGTAGCACAGAGAGATCAAAACCAAAAATTACAATTAAAACGATTCATACACAATCTTCATTACAAATTGGTTCAAAATCCGTTCATCGGGGACTTATTAGAAAAGATAATGGTGCTTTATTGCCTTGACTTTGACTGTTTCTTCTCTATATCTAGTTAAAATCGTAGCATATTAAAAGTTTTGCTACTGTTGCAAGTAAAATAACCATAGAGCTGCATAAAACCAATCTTCCTGAAGTGTAAGTCTGTCAGTTTATCCACCCTCCTTTGCCAAATTATATGTTTGTACAGATTTTATTGCATTCAGACACATGAGTGTTAGTGAGGTCAGTGGTTAGTTTCGCAGCACAAACACCACTCCAGCTTATCCTAAATGTATTGGATGGAGCAGATGGTTGCTTGGTGATGGGCATAATGACCTTAGGCTCAGGTGCAGTTGCTCCAGAGCAATATTATTGGTATAATTGGCAATGCTTTTCAAGTATGAGCTGTGTGTGTGTTTGTGTGTGTGTGCAATGGGTTCACCTTAAATATTTTACAAATGGTCAAGCAATGACATGATGAGCAAAATTACAGCCTCTTTCTAGAATGTGACTGAAAGTAAATAAATCTTATTCCCCTTAAATTACCTTTTGTACTCAGCTCATTTGCACTTAAAAGGGCATCAGTGTAGGAGAACTCCATGAATAAACTCAATAAATAAAGCATACATGATCTGATCTTTTCGCACTTAGTGTATCCACTCTCCCTTCTTTCAAGTTGCTTTGGAACTGACTGAATGCATCTTATATGCATGTGTGGGCTTAAGTGCCCCAGAGCGCAGTAGAGAGACGTGTTCTACTTTAAAAAGCTAATTTTGCATTTTTAATAATTTGGCGTATGGTTTAAGTGAGTGAAAAGCACTTACAGGAATACGCAGTCACACTGTGCCGAAGACTCTTCTCTCACCACACATTCTCCTCTCACACACTCCTTTTATTCATCCATTTTGACAGATAAATGAAGTTCAAGCTTTACACATGGGTCTCATTTCTGCACGCTGGCCCACAGCACAGTCTCCAAAGTCACTAGTAGAGGTTTTCCTTCATCTGTTTCTTTGGTGAAAACAGTTCAGAACATTTCACAGAACTGTGACCAGACTCTCTGGTTCAACAATTTTCAATCCAGAGTCCAATACACTTAAAAATAAAGGTGGTGAAAAGGGTTTGATAGAACAATTCCATCATAATGCTCTAAACCACCCTTACTGCTCTTAAGATCCTTTTAAACAATGGGTCCCCTAAGAAATACTTATTTGCCTGAGATATAATGCAGTTGAGTTAAGTAGGGGTTTATTATCATGTCAACCATCTACACGGTACACAATGTTCTTCCAGGACCATGGTGCAACACAAAGAACCAAAACAAACAACACCAAACTACCTAAGGCAGGACAGGACTACGTAGAGTGTAAATAAGAGAGTACAAAACTTTTATGTGAAAAGACACACACACACACACACACACACACACACACACACACACACACACACACACACTCACATAAGCATGCACACACACAAACAACATTTCAATATTGAGGGAAAGGACAACAATGCAGCTGACAGAACCAGGAACAGTACTAGTGTGAATGAATACAGTAATAGATACTGTATTATAACAGTAGAGTCATTAAATATACAATAAATGCTAACATTGCAGTAGGAGGGGCACTAAGAATTGTGTGAAAATAGGCATCAATAGTAGTAACAGGATTAAATAAAGTGTACAGTTTGTAATAAATAAATGCTATGTCCATGGACTTGTACTAAGATGTTAATCTATCGTATGTCACAGATATGGAGGTGGCATTCTTATGAAGCATTGATCCTATCATAAGGAAGTCATGAGTTTGGTCCTGTTTGATGCCATAGCTGTCCAAAGTTCAGGATTGTCCTCTCTCTATATATATATTCCTCAGGGCTAGTCAACATGAGCCCCAGGTAGCTGGCATGACAGAATTGGCATTTAGTGTTCTCCTCCAAAGTGTGTAACTGTCTAGTGATGTTACTGGCGGTTTGACTTCATGTGACTTGGAAGAAGCACATGCTAGCCTTCACCCTCCTAGTGTCTGTAGTATCATGTGATTAGGAGAGAACTAGGTAGCGAGTGGAGCTGGACATTTTGAGTTTTTTCAGTCTTGTCCAGTGAATTTGATACTAGTTCTCTTCCAAATCAGAGAACTGAGTTTATGTGATTTGGAAGAGAACTAGTATCAAATTCACTGGACAAGACTGAAAAAACTCAAAATAAGAGAAAAATGCTGGAGCACTCTTTTAAAGAATCTTGCATAGAAAGGATTTTTAAGAAACTTAAACTTGTTCTACTATTGCAATTTTATAATAGAAACCTATTTAAATGTGCCCCTTTTTTTAACGGATACAAATTAGATGTAACTTCAGAATTGAATAATTGGGCTCCATGTTGTTTTTAGTCACTTTCGCTGGAAAGGCGCATTCTAGTTTCCAATCTTAACAATGTCAGGCCTTGTCAATTTTGTGGGTGAAAGCACAACAGCAGGATTATCTCGTGTTATTTTAAGTTAATACAAGATTACAGCTTAATTGGATCTGTGAAATCAAGTGTTAAATGCAGGGCTGTTTTCTTAGATAATGTCTGCGTTTTGTGCGTGTGTGTGTGTGTGTGTGTGTGTGTGTGTGTTTTTGCATGTCTGGAGATGGGGGTTGTTGCTCATTTATCTGCTTGTTTTATTCAACTTTCTTCCCTTCTTTCTTTTTTTGTCCTATTCTGTTTACGTGCTAAAAATTCATGGTACAAAATAGGGGCAAAGTGGCTGCTGTAAAAGGCCTTAGGCTTCAGTGCTCACACACTAATTCTATTATGCTAATTCTATGTTGCTGGGGCACAGATCAAGCATTAAACACTTCTGTTATGATCTACAACACGGCAGACTATGTTTGTCTGTACAGCACAGCTCAGAATGAATAAGTGGAAAAGGAAAGTGGGTCATTAAATGAAAGTGTATAAACAGACATTGTCCATTTTATAGACATTTCTGCAGCCTTTCCAACACCTCTTCGCACATTACTCAAGTAAGACAACAAGCAGTAATATACTAGATCTAATACAAGTGTATCTCAAGCCTTCTATGGATTTTGTTCTAATGAGACTATAAAAAGCTGAACAAACATGACAAGGTCATAGGCAATACATTTGGCCTCTGGGAAATTGTAAGAAATCTTCTTTCTACTTTCTAGGACAAATTCCCAGCTCAGAATTTCAGTAGTTAAGTCGGAGTCTGTAGTCTCTTCAGGAATATCAATGCATAAACAAAACAAAGGAAACAACAAACAAGCAAACCATCCATACAAAAAACAGTTCATACAAAACCCATGGTGTTAGCATTCAAATATTATGGTCAACCCCACAATATTTTTATACAAGATCCTATAGAAGAACCTCTTTTGGTCCCCCTAAGGGATTTGTAAGTGGACAGTAATTTAAAAAAGCATACAGTTCCATAAAAAAATAAGAGAGCACAGCAAAAATGTTCAGTTTCTCAGGTTTTATCTTTTATAAGTGCAAGTATTGAACTGAACAGCTTTGCCATAGTTTTTTTTTTAAGAACTGCTGACAATTTCTCTTAACTGCCAAATAAAAACATTGTTCTTTAAAGCATAATTTTGAACAAAATGACAATTCAACAAAATAAGAGAAACGATGCAGTGATTACTGAAAACAAATCTCCGGTTCACTCTGAAATGAAATGCCAATAGTTACCTTTGATGTACTTCTAGTTGTGTTTTGCCATCCAACTGGTCACATTGCGAGAGTAGAGTGTTGATTACAGCCGTGTTTTTATACGTTTCCTCATTAAATCAAGTTTGATTTAGATGATCACCTAATCAGTACCTCATGAAGCAGAATGAGGTGCTTGTGTAGGAATGAAACAGACTCTGGCATGGAGATGCTGATTTCAAAATTGCAGTGGTCTCTTTTTTTCCGGAGTAGTAATTGTAAACGAGCTCAGAGTGTGAGAACCTCTTTAAAGTTTAAATAACCTCTACATGATGAAATCTTTATTGCTAAGAGTAACATTTTTAAAAGACAATTACCTTTTAAGTTCAGCCTTGAAAAAAAAACAGGACAAAAAAACAGGAGACCGGGCACACCTCAGGTAAAATGCACACAAAGGCCCTGACTAAAGGACCAAAGAACCCTGAGAGCATATATTGATCTGGGGTGACATCTGCACATTGAGCCATGCCCCAAACCAACGTCAAAGGGCTTTAAAATGATTAGCTAGCATATCATGTGCTATCCAGAGCTTTCAACATCACTAAAGACTTTAAGAAATATATCATTGCATTATTAGATCAGTGTACCAGAATGCCATATTGCTTTTGACGTGTAATGCATGCTTAAAGGTCATGCGCAGAGGATTAAGTTCAATTAACATCTGCATGCGGTGCAGAAAAAAATGCTCAAGGGTCTTTAGGCAGGTTTGTTTTTAGCATAGAGTTCAGAGTTTCTTGATCTATATTATATAATTTTAGAAGTTCAGAGGTGGTGGTCTAAAATTCTAAAAATACATTTCTAATATATTTTAAATACACAAATGAAATACAAGAAAATGCAAAAGCCTTAGAGAAAGCACCATGGCAATTAGAGCTAAACACTGATTTTAGAGAACTAAGACATTTTTTACAAATATAAGTAGAAAATAAGTAGAAAAATAAGTAGGTGCTGATACACACACACACGTTGTTTCTTGATGCCCCTCTTAAAAAAATTAGAGTTATTTGGAGTGATATGATGGAATTACCCATTTTGAGTTGTCCAAAGAACAGTTCAATGTTTGATTCTTTACAGAACCACTTTTGTAAATTAGATGTGTAAATGAGTAAAACCTCTAAAATGTTTACGTTTTTTAACTGTGCACTTCTAATTTACAAAAGTTAATATGCCACAAAAAAGCTCTCTCAGGATTGTCTTCCCTGTCTATATATTCTTCAGGGTTAGTTAACATGAGTCTATGTTAGCTGAGTTTAGTGTTCTCCTCCAAACATGTGTAGTTGTTCAGTGACGTTAATGCAGTGTCTGAGTTTATGTGATTTGGAAGAGAACTAGTATCAAATTCACTGGACAAGACTGAAAAAACCCAAAATAAGAGAAAAATGCTGGAGCTTTTAAAGAACCTTACATAGAAAGGATTTTTAAGCAGTTTAAAGCGTGTTCTACTATAGCAATTTTATAGTTCAACCTCTTGAGTAACATATAAATGCACCACTTTTTTCAACTGATACAAATTAGGTGTCATTTGTAATTAAATGAAAGGAGATTTGTCTGTGTGAAGAACCTTGGAAGGACCTTCTCAAAATTTTATGATTTACATTAAATGGAGGTTCTTTAAACTTTTAAAAGCTTTTACACCTTCACACATCTCAGCTGCAAAAGTGGTTCTCCAAAGAAGCATTCACTAAAATGTTTTTAAGAAAACCAACATATCTTTGGCATTGCACAAGTAACTCTTTACTTTCTAAAGACCCATTTAGAAACCCAAGTTAGCACTTGCTGAAAATCAACAATAGACCTCAGCATTGGCTTAAGGAGTCAATATGACATGCGCACACACATTTAAACACACACACACACACACACACACACACACACACACACACACACAAAAAAAACAATTGCCTGGAAATGATGAAACAAGCACTATCTGTCCCAGCTGCTCAGGTTCTACTCAAGTGTTTGGAGCTTTAGCTTCAATTACCACTGTGCCACTTGCTATTCTGTGGCAATTTGTCATTTGCAGTTGTTGGCGGTGCTGAGTCATGATTTGTTCCGACAACGTGGACACCCCCAGAGTATTTCTGCTCGGTGCTAGTGTACCCAGATGAGTGCACGTCCCATAACGCAGAGTTATATTCAAGCCAGATCAAGGCATCTCTTACACAGGCATTGTTATGGCTGTTGAAGAATGTGTCGCATGCAATCTCATGATCCAGCTCACTCCTCCTACTGGCCACCCCAAAAGCTGTATGTGCCTGGATTGTCAGGTTGATTTCCGTTGTGGTTTTAAGCATTGCTGTTTTGATGTAATGGTGTTGCATTCTCCTCGAGACACAGTTTGTGTCTCTCACATTGCCCATTCCGAAGCACCAATGAGATCTGACTTTCGTTTACTATGACATCGTTTCATTTCTCGTTCTATCTTTGAGCTGTGGCTGAGCGGTGCCTTCACCAGGCATCTTCTTCTGGGTCTCTCTTGGTGACAAATACAGTTATGGCGTTGCGCTTGACGGAATACCCAAAGACACTCTCTGCCTCGCACTTGCCAAGGGTGTTATTATAAGATCAAGCTGTAAGCACAAGTTAGCCAGGCATCTGTGCATTCAACGATGCATCCTGATCTTGCTTTGTGACAGCTAAAGTAGCTCAGTGTAACACAGAAATGTTCTCAGGGCCCCAGGCTCCCCCAACCCTCCTCCCACAGGCTGTTTTTAAGTGTTTTATCCAAGGGACATGGCAGCAATGCCCATTAAAATCAAGAACACTTATTTGGATTGCACTTCATGCATAATTCTAGTTCATTTCACACTGTGGGTCTAAAATAGCCAATGCAGGCATAGCTTGCTTTAAACTCAACCACGCGTACTTTACATAGACGTGGCTACTTACCTCCGAATGGATCATGGAATATAAGTGAGATATGAGACAATGCATCAGTGCTGCTGTATTATTTAGCAGGATAGCAAGATGACCAGTGTTTCAGTTCTCTCCGTTGTGCGGCAAGAAATAAAAGCATCCCTTAAATTGGAATTCATCTAATCGCCCTTTTTGAGGCCCTTTCATATATCGTGCATCGGATTATTTGAACACACCAAAGATCATTTTTGATTCTGGCCAGTGTAGGCTTTACAATTGCATGAAGTATCCATGCTCTGCCTGCAAATACACTTTTTTATTTTTGTAAACTATTATTGGGTTTGTTAGGCTTTTCAGAATGGAGGCCAAAATCCAATATACCCCGTGTAAAGGTTAAATTATGTTTATATGTTTACCAGAACCAATATTAAACACAACACAGGGAGGTGACGCCAGTTTGCACATGGTGTGTGACCGGGTACGCTTGTATGCACGGAGCAAACCCAAAAAAAAACCAAAACAAAAAAACAAGTCTTCTTGTCTGCAGCCTTCGTAGCCTGTCTCTTGTTACTGTAACAGAACGAAGTGCGGTGATTTGATGAGGTGTGTTCAGTCATGCTAATTCCACAGTGCTGGACGCAGCACAAGGCAGAATTTGCAGGAAAACACATGCACACATCATTTTTTACATTCTACTGCACAAGAAGCACATCACTGGCGGAGATGCCTATAAACATATACAGCAAGACGACAAATGATTTTAGCAATATTCAGATCATTCAAATGAGATATGAAAGTCATGTTCATTGACCTGGCTATTTCAATGCGATTCAAAATGCCGGCTATTTGCCAGTAGTGTACAACCAAGTACGCTCTCGTTCTTCTCATCTTACCTGAAGTGGGTTAAAGTGTACACCTCAGTGTAACACGGGGAAGTATTTAATGCTTTACATTACATAAGAGCATATGAGGAGCTGTGATCTGGACACGGCAGGAACAGCAGGGGCCTGAGGGCTGTATCTAATTGCATTGAATTTACTTCACTAAGTATTTAGGGAAGCAGAGAGACGAGCATAACGAGGGGAAGCGTTTTATGCAAATAGGAATCCATTATGAACCACCCGAAGCATGTCTGAGTAAAAGTATATGAGCGGGACTTCCTACTGGCAGAGTGTGCTGTGAAAGTTATATCTTCCTAGAGCACAACTATTGCATTTAATCTTTGTTTCTTTGCCAGACTCTTGTATTGTCTTTTTATATTCATGGCAATGTGTGAGAGAAAAGCAGTAAACATATGCTGAAAGCCTTCAACATCAACGCATTTCATTTTTCATGAGGCTCCTTTCTGAGATTTAGAGCGTGTGCCAAAAGTGCAACCGGCTTTTCAGTAATGAGGAAAAGAATGTTCCTCATATTCACTCTGTAAACAGAAACTAGAATGATGAACGCGATCAAACTGGCATCAAGAGGCGAACCAGTATTAGTAGTCGCAGAATTTCCCTGATCCGCTTTTCACGACCACAAAAACAGCCTTTTCCCAAACTGTAAGAAAACGAACACTTCTAAGCTAACATGAGCAGAATATATATGTACAGCACTTTTGTTTGTGTTCCATGTAGTGGGTATGTACATATATTGCTCAGAATATAAAAAAATATAATTTGAGGTTTTCCATACGTTTAAAGTAGAAAATAAAAACAACATATTAAGTCTTCCATTTATTACATTAGAGTCAATGTAACACTGCTGCAGGCCTCCATGGGCCTGCAGTGAAACACACCCTGCTTTGATCTCCTGCTTTGGGGAAGGAAAAGTGCACCAGACAGAAATGAAAACAAATGGGAAAAAGAGATGTACATAAACAAAGAGCAGGCCGCGAACCATGACGAGTCTTAACACACACATTAGTCTTAGGGTCGGGCTTAAGCTTCAGTTCTATTCTTTGCAATGACCCGTGATCGTCACGCATGTGGAGGGAAACTCAAATAAAACATGGCTACCATAACAGGCCAAAACCTTCCACACTCAGTAAGCCTCCCTGACAGACATTATTACGGCTCACTAATGGGTTGGCCCTGGTTTTTATAGTGGTAACTAACTTGGATCAACACGACCAACTGCGTTTTATGTTTCTTTTCCTTTACATTAAAGACATCTGCATTACTAAAGAGAAATGAATCGGTTAATATGGCTTATCCTGTTGGTTATCACTGAGGACTTTCTGATGACAATGATCTTTTCGTTCTGTAGAGCTTCATGCTCAACTTGCCACATTATCTCTGCTTCACATCTTTTGTTCAAGTTTGCTCAGGGTCCATAACAAAGAGGGTGGCTTATCGCCGACTGAGGTTGCCTGAACATACACAATCCGCTAATTGCTGCCACTGAACAAGCAGACTGAACTGAAGTTGACACCAAACCATTACTGGTGAATCCAATGCTGTTTTGCAGTTATGTTAATTTGGCTGAACATGCTGAATCATCCTTGTAATTTTCATAAAAAGTTAAACCAACCCCATCCACACAGCCTCTGAAGCCAGATATCTGGACAACGATGCCAAATGAGCCATTTCACGGCAGCAGGTCTGAGTTGCTCCTGAACAAAACTAGAAGTGCCATCAAAGCCTGGAAAATTGCTAAAATTAAGCCCATTATTAGCAGCAAAATAATCAACTATAAAACTCAAAACAGGTTTGGTTATGATTGGAAATAAAGCAAACCATAGTGTCCAACAAAACATTTCTGTCCCAAAAATGCCACTGCACGCATTGACTTTTATAGTTAACTATATTCTGAGTGAAGTGAGCAGTCTTCTCAGTGGACATCAAGGAGCGGTAGTGTGCGGTACTGGACTTGGGCTTTGGGGGTTATGGAAGTGGAAGTGGGCTGAAATGAAAGAAAGAAGTTTTGATTTATATTTCAAACTTGATTCAAATATTAAGGGGGAAACTGCCACTCTCCTGAAAATGTGAATGTATCAGTAATAGTACCTTGCATGCTTCAATTAAACTATTTCACGTCTGAAGAAAGAAAATGATTTGGAGCTAGTAAGCACTAGTCAGTAGAAGTGCATTGGCTGAAGTAGAAGAAAAGCAGAGCTAGCAGTCAACTACCTGCAATCAGCCTGACACTGATTCAGAATGGCAGCAGAGGGCAGCTCAATCCAACTTCCTCAGCCTTTTATGTAATTAGTGACCTAAAACCTCACCTCACAGAGACACTCCCCAGAAGTACACAACTCTTTAAATTGATTTGCTTTGATGGTAAGCAAATATAAGTATGTATAGTTAGTATGTAAACTTTATAGTTCCGGTCATATCAAAGCTGATCCGTTTCAATTTTCTTCATTTTCATCACGGGTTTTAAGGACACTTTAAACAGGCACATTCCCACTACAGCTCCTCACTGCAAAAAGATGGGCAGGCTTGAGGACAGCTTACTGAAGTGTGTTTGACTGACTTGCTACTCAGGATGTCTGGTGCCTCTGTGCAACAGCCAGTTTCGCTGTTTGACTCAATTTGTCTCCATGGATGATGAATAATTGCAAAGCAAACAAATGATCTCTGCCACACTGAGCTTGCTTCCCTACCAGGCCTCAGCTGCCTCCATATCGAGCCGCCTTTTTCATGCTCAGCCACACTGTAGTTATGCTGTCTTCAGTAATAATTACTGCTCAGTCCAAAACGAGGAGAGAGAGTGGGATATACAGTAAGACAGAGGCCATGTCTTTCCTAAGAGTAAAACGTATATGGTTTTAACAGGTTGTTAAAAGTTACAACATTTTCACCGTAGACCTATAGGACACATGATGTGCTGCTGGTATTAGAAGTATTTGAATAAGCAAGCGATGTTTTAGAATGTGAATTTCCTGCATTACAGGTATTTACATTTAATAAAACTTTGCATGTTATGTACTGTAAATATCCTCTATCAGTGATGGCCTATATATGTATATATATACATACAATACATCACAGTTGGACGTTAAACACCAAAGAATGATGAAATATAAATATGATGTGAAAAAACTATATGAAACAAAATAAAATGACAGAACATTTAGCGAATAAAAAAAACTAAAATTTGTAGTAGCGCATATTTACTGTTTACAAAATACTCTCATTTCTTATTTGAAATCATTTCCAAATGCACAGTAATAAAGGATTAAACACTCTTTTGATATACAGAAGAACACTGTGTAGCCCTCCCACACACTGTAAGTCACATCTGACAGATGTGTGTTATTTAAAGTGAGAAAATGGATGTTAAGTCTGTTAACAGATGTTTAGTTTGACTAAATGGTGTTGAGTGACACATTTATGGGCCATAACACAAGACTGATTGGGCAAGAGTGAAAAATATTGCTACCTCATGGTCTGTTGACATGTACGAATAAAACTCTCCCCTTCTCAGAGCAGGCCATGGATTTCTTTGTGGGTAATCTTTTTATTATTCTAATTTATTACATCAACAAAAATTTTAACTTAAGATTCTTGTCTGAAAATCATCAGAGCAGAAATAAGAACTCTTGTAATTTTTACAATTTTTACAAGCTTTACAAGAAAACTCACAAAATCCTAAAACATAAAGTACTTCAAAGAGTTCATAGAATCACAACGCCCCCCTGTGGATCTTTTGTTCTAGCATTTTCTCATGTCTGGACGCTCAGAGCAGAGGTGGTCCGTTAAATCTGAGAGTGCAGAGCCCTCTGCTGTTGGCTGTTGGTCATTAAAACCCTCAACTGAATTCAACGTTTGATGTCAAAATATCGGGTCTATTAAGCAAAACAATCGATTAAGATGAATCATACGATATAAATATATGGAAAATAAACCAAATTCTTGGTAAGTATTACATTTCTAATAAAATAGAATAAGGACTATTTGGCACAAGGACAATAGTATACTTTTATTAGCTGATTAACCTTTAGATTAATCTTTAGATTAATTTAATTTATGTTTGTCTGAATGGGGAAAACAGAACATCTATAAAAATTTCTAGCTGGTCAGTGTCTGTGTAGCTGGTCGAGAACTGGTTTACTTAAGTGGAGGCTGTGCTAACAGACCGTATGTAACTATATATATTATACACACACACACACACACACACACACACACACACACACACACACACACACACACACACACACACACA
>JBBJLR010000013.1:13348140-13363306 GCA_037577145.1 Brachypetersius gabonensis | reverse complement strand
ATATATATATATATATATATATATATATACACACACATATATACGCAACCTAATCTTAAACAGACTTTTACAGTAATTTCTGTAAAATGTGAATAGACAATTACAATTCTAATAAGTTCTTATCTTTAGTTCATTTGTTTTTGCTGTCAGCAGAAACACTGACATTCAGAAACTGGAGAAAACAATGGTGGCTGATAAAATGGGTGTGATGACCCATGGTGTGTAATAGTGACCTATGAGATTGCCTGTGTGTGTTAGTACAATAGCAAGGTGTTTAAACTGAAGTGGTTGAGTAAATGTACAGTTTTTATTGTGTCTGTACATCCTTTAAATCGCAAATGTCTGCAAAATTAATGCCTGGCAAAGTAAGCAGTGACTATTTAAAAGCATTCTGTATAATGACATATATATTATGCATAGCCCCCTCAAACTGAAATATGGATGTCCTTGGAAACACAGGCATGCTGTTCACAGTCAACAGACACCATACGCGCAGCAGGCGTACGGCCAGAGTCTACCCATTTAGTTCCCGTCTCTCAGCTTTTCTCTTACTTACTGCTTTCCATTACCTGTATTCTATTAAAAACTCTGCCAAGGGAATAAGTGAGAGCAGCTCTAGGGAGAAAGAATAGAGAGAATGCTTAGCTTTTCTTAACCCTTCCTCGCTCCTTTATGACAGCTTATAATGCAGCTGCGCTTTCCACTTATGTTAGTCTTTTCAAGCACAGACCAGAGTAACACACTATAAAGACGGATCTGAGTAAACAGCACCTCAGATATCTTTAAAATCCTCTCTGAGTTGTCCACTACTGTCCATATACATTCTCCCCAAGATTAATGCGGATATCTCTCAGATGTCTCATTTCAGCAGAAACGAGGACAAACCAGGCCTGTAATGTTGCGATTCATCATTTTAATTTGCTAACTCAAGAGCACAACATAATGCTGCGGTGGTTATTTTTGCACATGTGCTACACTCCGCCCTCAACAAAAAAAAGGGGAAAAAAATGACACTCCAAGCAAAACTGCCTTTATTTACACCAGGGGGGTGGGGGGAGTCCCATAGGGCATCTGTTGCAGAACAGTTTTGTGTGTACATATTGACTTTGTGAGGCGAGAATAATTTCTTCTTTGATGTCATATTGCTGTTTGCAAATGAATGCATGAAGTTTCTCTGTTTACAGTAATGTAGAAGAGCCTTTCGTGACTACAGGCTTGGCAGCTCCTATTTCCAGCTCCCACATCTCAGCATTCCTAAAAAGAAGCTATTCAGTGTCTTCATCCAGCCTGCGATTCTCTCTCCCTGACATTGTTACTAAATGTTTAGCTGCTCGCACAGAAACAACACACTCGGAGTCGCACTATGTTATGTCTGTCGGCTGGACGATGACACTCAGTTGTATGGCTGAAGGAAAGAAATTGCGTTAACTCACTGAACATATTCTTTTATTTATTTACTCATTTATTGATATGTTTACATTGTGCACACATTTCATGACAAAAGGACCAATAGAAATTCTTAAATAAAGTTTTCATTTTGGCTATATATTATTGTGATAATGATAATAAAAAGGAAAGTAGCTGGGTTCTCATCCCTAAGATAAGACTGCATTTCTTTTTTCCTCAAACTCATCTAAAATTCACTATAACCTGACAATCTCTCTTCTTTATATCTTATAGTTAAATGGTCCATTATTGTTCCTGCGTCTTTTAGAGTGATGTTTGTAAATTGTAATGAGTGGCTGTCCTGCATTGTGCCTCATTCATGAAACTTTGGGCAGTTTGGGCTGAAATGTTCGTAAGTTCAGCCAAAAATCATCGGGGACTTAGGAAACAAGAAACTTTAGCCCCTCCTTTCAGGGGTCTGGATCATTTGGAGACTAGGATGATACTTCAGCCAAAAACAGAAAACATGTGTAATAGTTTTACTCTCATCTTCCATTGCAGACTGGTCTGGATTACAACTGACACGTACACAGACTGTTCCAGACAGAAATTCTATTACAAGTCAGTATGTTGTTAAAGTCATTTATTCAAACCAAACAGGTTTATGTCTATCACACTATGTTTCTTCTCATATTGCATATTTTAGAAGTGATTTTCAGTCCATTCTATCTTTCAGTTTCCATCAAAGGTACCAAGTCCCCACTAAAGAAAAGCATCACTCCAACATGGTGCCACCAGCCATTATTGTTGACTACTGGAATAATGTTAAGGAATCAAATATCTTACTTGTTTTTGTCTTCAGCAATGGCTTCTTTTAGCTACTCTCCCATACAGGTCAGCTGTGTGCAAAACACTTGATATCATTGACTGGAACACCTTCACTCCAGTCTCAGCCGCAGTACTCTGAAGCTCCTTCAGTGTGATTTTTGGCTTCATAATCAACTCAGTAGCGCTCACTGGGATTTCCAAACCTGGATATTATTTTGTAGTGTCTGTAATCTTCTCTCTGATTTCCTTTGATACTCTTTGGTTCTCCTTTTCACTTTCAGATTTGCAGCCTGACCAAGGGTGTTAGCGTAGGGGTTAGCGTGTTTGCCCTGCGATCAGGAAGTCGTGGGTTTTATTCCCAAGACTGCTAAGAACCTTTGAGGTACCCTGAACAAGGTACTGTCCTCTCACACTGCTCCCTGGGCACTGTGTTCCTGGCTGCCTGCTGCTTCTCTTGGTGAATGGGTTAAATGCATAGGAAGGATTTCATGCTGTTCACACCGTGTGCTGTGGTGTGTTCACGTACAACTGAATGGTCACTTTCATTTTTTCACTTTCCAGGGGGGTTGACATCAAGTTTCCATATATGGACTATAAAGAGTGAGGAAACTTATATAACAGGTTTATTCATGTCTATGTAGGGACCTGTATTAATTCTATTATGTGTATATAAGGCCCATCATGAACATACATTTTTAGCTGACACTTAAATGCCATATAATTAATTATAATTAAGAGTTTAATCGTCTTGTTTTGTTTGTTGCATGCATGACCAAATTCTCATTATCTTACTTCCAACGGCAGCTCCCAACTGACAACAAAGACACCTTGAGCTCAAATGAACATAACACCCTCTAAAGGTGTTAGAGCACCAAGTTAGATGTTAAATGTTGTAGATCCACAACATGTAATCTATAAATGCATTATTTACTTTTGCCTCAACCCAGCTGATGAAAACATCATATTGTGACAAACATATAAACTGAGCTTTTGTACATGCTATCAGATCATTATGTAATAATCACAGCAGGCCCAAGAGAGGATAACATACTTTGGCCTCTAATCCTGCTCCTAAAGATCTAAAGTTCACTTCCAGTCCTGACTGAAAACTTCTTGCCCGGATCAATTCACGTAATTAGCTGGGGCAGGTATGCAGAGGGAGCTGAAGATCTGCTGGTAGATCTTCAGTAACATTGCTGCCGACTTCTTTAAATTAGTAGAAAAGGAGATATTGTTTACTGTCAGTCATTCCATTTATCTGAATAATGCCTGAGCCTTTGAAGAGATACAGTCCTGGCTGATAAAACTACAACCAAATTGACCAACTGGCCAGATTGTGCCAATGAATGCAATATATTTTCATATATGGGTCAGAGAGGCATATTTACCATCACTACTTTAAGCTGGAATAAAAGAATCACGTATTCTCTTAGAAGCGAAAGTTATACAGTTCCCATTCTGAACACATTTTTCCAGGCGAAGCTCAAAGTTAAATTCAAACCAAAGTTCCTCCTCAGATAAAGTGAGCAGAGAGCTGTCAACTAGGCTCAATGTCAGCGACTGCCGCTGCGGGGAGAGAAAAGAGACACAGTGTATTCTCCCTCTCTCTCAGGTGACAGCTCGCCAGATGTGCGTGGGCTGTGTAAAGGCTTTGGTTGACCAGAGCCTATGGCGGTGCACTGTAACAGCACACACGATACCATACAGACTGAAGAAAAGGGACAAAACAAAGCTGAGGGTTTGCAGTCTGGCACCTGTCCCTGTGTGTCTCAGCGGTGTGCACCTGAGATATGGCGTCACTGTCAAAGTAGAGCACGCTGGAAGAATGGTGCTTTGAAGATGTAATTTCATGGCTACCACAGGCTAAATTAAAAGTAAAGGCTCCAAAACAGTTAATGGCATGGATATACGGTTCCAAGAAATACAAAAAAAAGCGCCACCTTTATTTTTAAAAGTGTAAAGCACAAGGGATGGAATGGAGTGGAAATATTCACTGCAGTTTGTTGGATTTGGATATGAACGATTATTTTTGTGTATACATGTGTCAAATAAGTTTACATTTGCTCTACTCAACTGAAAGGCAGAGAGAGGAGAGTGGGAGAGAGGGAGAGGAGAGGGGTGGGGGAGAAAGGGAGAGAGAGGGGGAGAGGGAGAGAGAGAAAGGGGGGAGGGAGAGAGAGAGAGGGAATTAGAGGGAGAGAGGGAGAGAGGGAAAGAGAAGAAAATTTGGGAGAGGGGGTTAAGGAAGGAAAGAGAATATGGGAGAGAGACAGGGAGAGAAACGGAAGAGAGACCTTTTCGGTCTTACCAAGACCTTCTTATATTGTGGGAGTGGTCTGGACAGAAATGTTTACCAAAGCCTGTTCCAATGACCTCACATTGACCAGGCTGATTTATCCTCCGCACACACACACATTGAGCCAATCATGATCTCAACTTCTCCAGCTTACACGCCTCCATCTGTGTTTTGGTCTCGTTCTCACTATAAATCATGCAGCTATCCTTGCTCTGCATCAACAAATCCATAATTGCATCATTGGATGACAGTGCATCATACATCCTGTCACATACACAACACACACTGCATTACAAACAAGTGGGATTCCTTCTGATAAACAGTAGGACAGCCTGTTTCTCACTGTTGCTCTATGTACTGATGCAACACAGACCTCAGGACAGTTCATGGTTTTCGGCGTAGGCAGCAGCAGGATCATTTGTCTCCTCCGTACCGCCTCCTCTTTGGCCCAGATTCAGCCACAGCCGGCCATTTCTCCTCTTGTCACTGCTGAGCCTGGGGGGGTCGTGTCTGGACATTTTCAAAGCAGGTGGTTAAAAACATCATGCCCTACCGCTCATCCGGCTCAGGCCTCCATAGCACAGGTCACTACTACAGTTGTTTTGGTGCTATGAGAAATTTGCAGTTGCACAATTTAGGCATTCTTTTTTTTGCCACTCTTTTCATTCCAAACTTGTTTCTTATATTAGTCAATGTCTGCCTTCTGTCAAAGGGCTGATAGTGTACAAGAACTAGATAAGGAGCAGATATGCAATTTAGGCACCAAAAAGGGGTTCTGCTTTAGAAGAATCACTGTTGATTCCTTCCAATCAGCAGACTCTGATACAATCCAGAAATAAAACTATAGCACAAAAACCTGAAACAAGTAAAAAATGGTCCGCTTTGTCATGGAAACTATTAGAATTACTTCATGCATAAACTGAGAGCACATACATCACCATGACTCTGTGAAGAAGACCTGGATGTCTCATTTAGTCAAATGAGTTCCTCATGGAAATCGAGGCCCATTAATGAAACGTGACCTCGTATACTCACCTCATTAAGCAGTGCTACACACTGCATGGTCACACACTGTTGCATCCTAGTTACAGCTGTAATACTGCACCCATATTAAACACTCATTCAGCATCAAAGGAATGCCTAATGCGCTTTGAAACCACCTCCTGCCACAGGGCTGCGTATCTTCATTAGCATCCACAGGTTCCTGCTGTATGTTCCTCAAAGTTAAGTCAAGCTGCATCCTCATGAGCCTCAGCATGTTCAAACAGCAGGCTGCATCTTTTAACTTATTATCCGTTAACAAGACACTGAGTGAGCCGTCTAACAATAGTTCCGTTACAGACTAGAAGTAGTTAATACCTTTCTTTAAAACAAAATGACCCAATTGGAAAGAACATCGAGTCAAACATGACTAATTAAACACAGACTAACAGATTTCACAAACTGTGTAGAAAGAAAATAAGGACATGGGTTGACATAAGTGGGTCACACTGCAAGAAAAAGTGTCTCTCAGTAAGAAGGAAACAATACTACACCAATACAAGTAACTATTCTTCAATGCTGAAATCTGCAGGAGTAAATATACTCCTGACATTTAAGACTCTCACTACACCTAAACAAATTGCCACATACAGCGTGAAAAACAAATGGTCAATCAATCAGCAAGGAATTCTCAAAAAGGATTTCCCATTGGGTCTGTTGTGCTATTCTCGCAGCATCACTGCTGTGTGTTTTTTTTTTTAGTTGAAATGGATACGTTATCCTGCCATTCTCAACGAGCCCATAAAGCAGTGACCTCAGACCCTACAGGCGCATCCTGTCCCATGACATTTGAGGAGAGGGACAATAACCTACAAACAGACCTGCCCCCCACCCTGCACTCCAAATTATTTATGTCTTTAACATTTACAGAGCACAAGCCATCCCAAACACACACACGCGCACACACACACACACCCACACAAAGAACCCTTATCATGTTCCAATAGGATCAACTCTGTTCAAAAAGTGAGGGATGCATTTCATTATGCGGTCTTTTGTGGGTTCAGGCGTTTATTGTTCTAGCCGTGTCATAAACCAGGAATATGCTTGCAGGAAGAAAATCAATTTGTTTGGCTGATGAGCAAATATCAGCAGATAAATCAGAGGCAAATAAGTCCAAAGGCCTAAAATAGTCCTGAATTAAAAAAAAATAATAAAAAAAATAAAGTAAGTCTTGGAAATCAAGGGGTTCTTTATATCAAAGGTGATCAGTTTCTGAACTTTTTTAGAGGGCGTGTGGAAGGCCGCAGGTCATCTGCTCCGTGAGCAAAGAGGCAGTCTTCTGTCGATAGTGGGCATCCATGGGGGTGGTGGGTGTGGAACCAACACAGTCTGGTTTTGAGCGCTCCTGAGATCTGGGATTTGTGCTTTGAGTTCACATGTAGTACACCCGGTTTTGGGCTGCTGGTGCGCCAGTCACGAATGTACACTCTTCCACCAAACACTGTGGAGAAGAGGAGGAAAGCATAGGGTGGTCTTGGTTATAACAAGGGGTACATGAAGAGAATTGGCCAGGGTAATCATGATAATCATATAATAAGATATGATCTTTCATCACGAGGATGCTCAAAACAACAAGAAGTATAAAGATAAGGCATGCAAGAATTAAAATAAATAAATAAATATATAACAATAGTGCAATGAAAATGAACAAAAAATAAAAGTTATTTTATTTTGTTATGCTATTTCATGCTAAGTTACACTACTGCGTTTAAGGCCATGTCCACTTGTACAAGGGTATTTCTGAAAACCAAATTTTTCTGTTTCCACATGATCACGTTTTCAAAAATATCCACAGCCACACAAAATCACAAAAAACGTTAACAAAAGCATGCCAAGGCAGCATGTCGCAATATAACCCTAAACCATATAGCATTGGTGACCAATCAGAAGCCTTGGGCTGGGTACGTCATTAATGCTGCCTTGTCGGAAAAAGCTACCTTTAAGTTCATACAATTTATTACACTAATGATGAGAAGTAGGCAAACAATATGCATAATCAGAGAAAAATAGATTTTATTTAAATAAGAAGAGCCCAGATACATAAATAGACATTTAGTGGTGCACAGAACCAGTTCATACAGTCAGCTTCTAACACTGAGAAATGCTACCGTGAAGCAGGACACAGGCTACTTCAAATCATGCCATGCTAACAGCTTGTGGTGATTTCTGCACAGTGCCCAGCTTCAGACAGTATTCTGCAAACTGCAGAAAAGGGCGTTTTAGAATCAGAAAACTTTTCTGATCCTAGAGTATATTGTTTATGTAATGACGACTAAGACACTGACCTCAGAGTAGCAACATACACTCACATTAAAAGAGCTTTTAAGGTGTTAATCACCAAACCAGTGACACGAACGCACAGATAAATCAATGTCCACCGCAAGATAGCACAGATAAGCCCGAGTTAAAGTCACATGGTGTGATTCATCAACATTTCTTGTGATGAATTGATCCAAGTATAAATAGGCCAGAACTCCAAACGAGGTTCAGAGCAGTAGAACCTTGTAAACCTTTTATGAAAAGTGACAGTGTTTGACACAAAAATACAATGAATGCAAAATAAAATGAGACTTAACCTGCTGATTAATATAATAACATCACTCTGAAATGCAATTGGAAATTGATTCCAATTTTTTAAGGTTTGACAAAGAAGCCACTTGAGAAATGTGGAGTGTGAATGCTGTGCAAGAGTTATCCACTAGCCTGTTAATATGCATCATTTAAACTGCAAAATATACACCTTGTGTGAAGAGCAAGTACATAATCATTCTTTTTGTCCATTTCTTTTAATATAGCCCTTAATGGCTTTTACAGTAAATTAATTTTCAACAACCATATTGGTGTTATTGGTGTATCCCCAATGATTGGAGTACCCCTAATTAAAACCTCACAAGAAGACCAGAACTACACAAAACACCTGGAACAATATAAACAGATTAAATGGACTCAATTCAAGTTTGCTTTAGAGGTTTGAATATTTGGTAAGTGCAATCTTTTTGGTATTCCGTTTCTCTATAAATCTCACTTATCCAGCATTTTCATGCGTTACCCGATGATGCGTCATCCAGACATTCCTTCACAGAAATATGGATTCATAGTCGCCTTCTCAAATGTCATATTTCAGAACAAATATGTTCATGTGGCTCACGTGGTGATTCGGGGTCCTGCCACACAAAGAGCTCAAAACTCATTGTGGTAATTATCTTGATAGTTTTTGTGTTTTTTTGGATTATGACTTGAAAGCCCAAACATGTTTTTCGTGGGCAGCCCAATTTTCCAATACTGCCCACGATAAACGCTGGGTATCTGGTTTACCTCTGCCAAAATACCTCCGTTTTATGCACTTAGAACAAAAGAAGCTGCTGTCAAGCATCAATCATGCCCAGATAACAAAGGACATTTTGGAATGGAGCCACATACCTTTGAACACCTGGTGGCTGTTTTTCAGCAGAGTCTGCAGACCTCCGCACTCTTTCTTCAGTATCTGCAGTGTAGACTGGTCCAGGAGCTCAGCTACTTCACGAATAGAGAGAGAGCCTGGGAAAAGAGAGCGAGAAAAAGAGAGAGAATATATAGAGAGAAAGAAAAGTGAATACTGATTAAGTCAAATTGAAAAATAGACAGTGAAATAATATGCAACATCCTTCCTATAACAACATACAGCACAAGCAGCAAACGACACAGAAAATGTTAAGAAAATGACAAAGAAAATAAATGTCCTTTAAAACATGTCAGATCCCATTTCTTGCTCCTCCTTTTAAACTTCTGCTATTTCAACCACGTCACCACAACCATAGAGCAACACACTTCACCTCCAATTATAAACTCTGTCTGGCACACAATGCACACATTCCACTGAGCCTCAAGGGACAAATGAGCTCCATCTAGCAGCGACCTCTGCGTCAATCAAGGCCTGCTAAAGGGACTTTATTCAAATCCAGTCGGAGGCTGTTGTGTTTACCAGAATGCATTAACCTGCCAGATTTCCCAGCGGCCATTTTCGCAGCCAGACTTCACCATCCAATCCCCCAACCAACCCCCAAGACCCTCAATGCCACGCCGTCTCCGCCGAAGGGAACATTTCTAGCATCCGAGGAAATGGATGCTGATTGCCAGAGCCCTCGTCGTGGCCTGAAATGAGAAGTTGGAGAAATTGCTCAGTCACCGTGTTCTTTTTAGGAAAGGCTGACAGTATAAGTTTGAGCACAGAGAGTGGATAATGAATGTTGTTGCATGAATGCGTTCTGCTAAAAAAATATATTTATTTTTTACACAAAGCGGACCAAGGCAACACCATTTGCATGATGTTGTGTCAAGCTTTAGGTATATTTGACACTTAACAATCAAAGTGCTTGCAATTTTGAAAAAAGTCTTCCAAGAAGAAACTGCTCAAATATAGCCTACTGCCATTCGTTTCGACAAGTAATCAGCCTTCGAATCCAAACTTAGTAACAGCAGCGCACATTTCCTAATGGCTCTGGTATGCATGAGAAACAAGACCGGTTTCAAATCTTTGGGATGATGGCTTGTTGCCATAGGAACCAGGAGCCAATTCGTGGGCTGTGGGTCTTCTTTTGCTGCCGAAAGCCCTTATGTCTTTACAGAGGTTGGCCAGCCCAATTGCCAATGGCCCAAACCAGCAAGTTCACACACTATGACTCATATCAGACGTGAGTGCTGGAACTCCTCACTGTCCACTCAAAAAACATGAACGAGTCCTTGTAAGCTAGACCTGGTAGGTCAACAGAACCACTGGATCTCTGTCTCTCATTCTCTGACATCCAGGATGGAAAGGAAATAAAACCTTCTTGCCTTTTAAATAACCGTTCCCTTTGCCAGAATGGAAACGTTGTGTTCTCAGATTGAGAAAGACTTCCATGAATCATTTACCAGGAGAGCAGGAGTGAGAGGTATACAAATATAAAGCAATCCCAGGCGGGGGGGAGGGGGGAGGGGGGGGGGGGGTGTTCCAATACCGTGGATATTTTGAGAACCAAAAAAACAACAAATGACATACAGTTCTACCCCAAAATATAAACTCACAAAAAAGCAAACTATTCTCAAGAATTCTTCTAAATCATGCTTATAACATGCCAATTAAACATTTACACAACTAATGGGGAATAACTAGCTGCATGCCTTAGCAACAATTATTTGAGCGAAAAATTTCAAGATAAAATTAAAGATGAGTTAATAGATCTAAAAAGGAGAGACTTTTAGTATTGCATTATATATAGTATTGACATTTTATTAATATATTGTCGGAACAAAACTTTGTACCTACCAGCTGCCCTTAACATTGGGTCAAAATTTCATGACGAACAGATATGACTCAAAAATTGTTTTACATTAAATGTACATTAAGTGAAAAATGACACTGAAAAAGGCTGCAATATGAATTTAAAACAGAAGTTCCAAAAGCCTACTCTAATATAGTAGCATTCAAATTACGGGACAAACCCCACTTAGCCCACTCAAGATGCCTCTTCATCAATTCACAAATCTTTACTAACGACTTGCTTGTTTTTCCTGTTTTCAATCTCGCCCTTGTCTTTGTTTTCTCTGTTGTCTGCACTATTCATGTGGTGCCATCTCATATATTGCTTCCTTGTTAAATGTGTTATATGCTATTGACAATCTAGACTTGAACAGCTTCCCGTTTGATGCGTTATGTGGCTGGGAAGCACCTTGGCACATGGGAAAGGCACTACTTAAATAAAAATCATGATGATGAAAATGACATTGATGTTATGCTAAGTGCTCGTTTGAGCATTTCAGCACATTGTGTATTCCCATAACCTCAAAGCTATCAGGGAAAAAAGGGGAAAGGCACCAAGTCTGTTCAGTTTGGTGTATACACTGCATAATTTAAGTGGAGAGACAATGGCCTAGAATCCATGACGCCAGACACCAGCTTATCTCCAGTCCTAATACAATATCAATAGCCCATTTAGAGCTGCCCTTTAGAGCACAAGCTACAAATGGGGATTTATGGCTGAGAGGAGCAGAAAGCTGAAAGGAGTCTCACTGTTTGTATTCCTATTCACATATACCCCGTCTAATGCTTTATCCCTTCTACTAAGGCTTCAGGTTACACTGACTAAAGTAGCTTTGGTAGCTGGAAAGCTCTAGCTTGGATCATTTGTGAATTCATTTCTCAACTTTACTGATATAACTTAAAATCAGCACTGAAAATTGACCTTTTTTCATTTGTGGTCACATTTGGCAGGCGGTGGCCTAGTGGTGATGCAAGAAAGTATTTCACATTGTTCACACTGTGTGCGGTGGCTATATGACTATAAGAGGCCAATTTTCTTTCACTTTTACTTTAAATCTCAATATCAGCAGTGTTACATAATCAGTAGTGATATATCCGTTGCCCCATGGTAGACACCTTTGTACCATGACAGAGACCCAGAGATATAGCACTGCTTGAAAGTTTGTGATCCCTTTATTTTCCTATATTGAGTATGTCAGCATAAATATGACTATATCCTTTTGCTAAATAAATAAGTGGCCAGGTGTAATATTTGTCTTAGTTGCTTTTTCTTTAGCCACTTGGAAAATCTCATGTTTTGGTCATACTTGTAAAGAAATACAGAAAGTTCACAAACTTTAAGGCATCACTGTGGGTAACATGGTGCCCGTCATGATGTGTCAGCATTCCGAAGAAATTTGTTTTTAAATTTCCTGGATTTCCCTCATGGTTTTTAGGATCCAGGCAAAAGCAATATCATTAACTGGATGCTTTTGGTTATTTTGAAATAGCACAGACAGTCTGTTGCAGTGCAATGTGTCTCATTTACAAACAGTGCTTAAGGATCCATTTGGCTTTAAGAGAGGCAGACAAAATGATCCATAAATAACATAATACTGGCCGCACCCCAAATCACATACTAATAGATAGCATATAATTATTAGTCTGTTGAAATTAGTATGGCGGTATACTTTTAACAGTGCATCATTAGTATAGCATGGCACAATTACTGTTTCATATCCAACACTGATCAGATGTGTCTTTTTTAAGAAGTGATTTTTACTGAAACACTTCACTTCAGGTAAAAAAAGGTTGTTATTCTTTAGCTACTCAATCTCTCTATTAAAACCCACAGAAGAAAAACACAGCTAACAACAGGACATCACACAATGTGTGCTGTTTCAGATGTTCTGCTGATTACTGTCCATCACAGACACATGATCCATGACATAAAATCAGTGCCATTTCTAATGTATGGACATTGTAATGGCCATTGTTTTAAAATAGTAGAAATACTACATGTGGGTTCTAGGGCAGGCCCAAACGTTTTTTTTAAGGCTTCGCATATTCTTTCATTGCTACCCTTAAAAACAGTACATCCAATTTACGATATTTCGGGTTTTTTTAAGAACTAAACATTCAAATTTTTCATTTGTAACAAATAGTTACACATCCCAAAAGATGCTGAATGCACAGTTTCTAATAAAAATCAATTTCATGGATCAATTTAAAAAAAAAAATTAAGAAAGGAGATCCAAGGCAAAGGTAAGATAAAGGTAAAATAAGTACATTATACACTACTGTGAATAATAATGAGAATAATAGATCTTGATCTATTGCTGATTTAATTACTGTATTAATGTAATCCAACTTTAGTTGTTCCTCAGGGACACAAGATGTCAGTTAAATTATAGTGAAAGTGAAGTGACCATTCTGTCGTACGTGAACACACCACTGCACACGGTGTGAACAGCACGAAATTCAACCTCTGTATTTAACCCATTCACCAAGTGAAGCAGGGGGCAGCCAAGAACACGGCACCCAGGGAGCAGTGTGTGGGGACGGTACCTTGCTCAGGGTACCTCAGCGGTGCCTAGTGGTCTTGGGAATCGAACCTGGACTTTCTGATCGCAGGGCGAATGCCTTAACCACTAGGCCACCAGCTGGCCATAAACATATATTTGATATCGTCTAGGCGATGCGGAGAGACAATGCTGCTTTGTCTGACTATTATTTAGGTAGTAAATGGATAGATTTAGTTAAACACCTGATTCTCCTCTGCCAGGTCTTTTAAAAGAGTAGATGTTTCAGTTGTAATGTTGTTCGATTCTGAGCCAAGATTCTTAGTACATTTTTAATACTTTACTGTGTCCAAAGTAACAATCTGTCGACGTGTGTGTTCAGCAAGAACTCGTTCAAACAAGCAGTCTGTAGACAGTGACGTGCTGGTCTGGAAAAACTTCAGCTCTTGATTCCAAAAGGAGTTGACTTTCTGCTTCCAAGCATCTGGAGATCGACTCCCAGCTCTACTAGTTTGCCCTCTATGTTTGTCTGTTTCTCAGCTCCACAGCAGCTAAAAAACTGTATTTAACTATTTCTCTAAATTGGTTGTTGGTTGCCATTTTAATATCTTTCTCAAAGTCATGATGTCAAATGGTTGCACTTGAGGAAAAACAGTGCCTGAATATGTGGCTAGAAAAAGGAAAAAATGAATCACTGCAATGATTCTGGATGTGATTTTCATTTGAGAGAAACTGCTATAAAACATCACACTTCCCAATGAATATTGGAATAAAATACGAGAAAAAACAATCACGACACAATGAAACTAAAACAGGGCAGTCCAAATACTGGAATAAAGGCTCCTTTCCTTTATTTTCCTGATCTGGTAGCCATGTGGATCCTCATAGTAGTCAGTTCTACAAATATATTTACCAAGGCCATGGATTACAGATAAGGCAAGATCAAAGAAAGCAGACAGGACAAAAACATTTATGGAAAGCCTGAATTGCCCCATAATGCTTTTTGTCTTGAAATGGAGAAGCACATGTTATGACTTTATTCACAGCTAGAATGTATATGAAGTCTGTAAATGATCAAATAAATTTCGTGTAGACTTTTACTGTGTCAGACCACACAAGCTAACTAGTAGTGAGCCAAGCATGTCTCCCCCAACTTACAATTACTGCATCCCATAAAAAACATTCAGGATAAACACTAATGACATATGAGATTCAGCAAGAATGATAGTGGAGCTCTTTACAACCTGTACTCTCCACTAGCACATTTTTGCCCCACTCACTCCAACATTATCGCATTCATAATTTTTATTCAATTGATCTATATAGCAGACATCACTGACGTCACCGCTTTGGTCACAACTCACTGAAAGGATATTTACTGAACCAGATCTCAATCACTGCTCAGCAGTGAAGGGTTAATTCCAATGCTATTTAACATCATGGCTCAGACCATAAAAATGAAGACTGCTAGACTTTTCAATTTCTAAGGCTTATGCGATTAATTCAAATTAATCGCATAAGCCTTACTGTAGGGGTGGGCAATATAACCAAAATCTATCACGGCAGAAGCAATTTTCTACCTCGATAACGATCCATATCACAATATAGCAATTTGTATCTGGAAATGCATAAATAAAAATTCAAACACAAAGAAACTGTTTAATATAATGTAATTTTATTTAAATTGTGAATTGCAGCATTACTTTAAGTTAAAAAACAACTATATTGTTTTTCACTTGCTTTGGACCCTGCTGCTTATACAGTCGTGGCCAAAAGTTTTGAGAATGACACAAATATTAGTTTTCACAAAGTTTGGTGCTAAACTGCTTTTAG
>JBBJLR010000013.1:13335204-13348040 GCA_037577145.1 Brachypetersius gabonensis | reverse complement strand
TTCTGAGACAGTAATATTGTAAGGTAAGGGATTACTTTTAAATGACTGTAACAAGTAATCTGTAATGTATTACAGTTCGGAAGTAACTTGCACAACACTGGTTAGCTGCAATACCATGATTTCCATGATGTGGGTCCTTACTGCACTTTAGTATCCCACTTGCACATTGTAAGTGTACCAGATTGTTGCTTCACACAACTTATAAACTACTCTAATTTAGCGTTCTTATTTTACCTTTAACTTGTGAGGTTGTATTGTATAAGTTGTCTTCCTCTTATTTCGATTTGTTTTTAAATTTGTACATATTTTATAATGTTGCACAATCACTTAAAAGGAGCGCTTCATGATACATTTCACTGTGTGTTGTTTAACTATGCATGGGATAAATAAAAAACCTTGAATCTTGAAGGTAGATGGTAGGTGCCGAAGTAACATCTACATGAATGCCAGGATCCAAGGTTTCCCAGTAGTACGTTGCCCACAGCATCACGCTGCCTCCACCAACTTGCCCTCTTAACATGATTCATCCTAGTGCCATCTCATCAATGCACACATACCCACTGCCTGATAAGACCTACTCACTGACTGGTGCCATTGTAATGAGACAATATTATTTAGCGTTAGTGTTATGGATGATAAAGCTCTCAAATGGAGCTGTTTTGCAGCTTAATTTCCATATATGGACTGTATTAACTAAGGTGTCAAAAGTGTTTATATAATACATATAATATATAATACAATAGAAACAAATAGGGTTTTCTATGATATGGGTCCTTAAATTCAGCGCTTAAACTATCACTCAAAGTTATGAAATCTAGACACTTAGTTATGAAAAACCTGCCTCTTTAAATCTCCATCAAATCCACTTTACTAGCCCCTGTAAACATCACCCTAAAACTACCACACACAACCTATGACTCACACTTCTCAGTAAAAAGAATGTCACAGTCCTCTCACCTCCAGCATTCCACTTATTGGTCTCCCTCAAAGTGGAGGTGTTCTCCTCCTCTCCCGCCTCTGCACTGAGCCCCAGCAAGGCCTTGGCTACCTTCAGGATCACACAATCAACCAGATCTCGAGGGAGCGCCGCGCAGTTTCTCACTGTCTCTGTTTTCTCCCTGGGCTGGAAGCCGTTTCCCCATTCACATCCTAGTTCAGAGATCTCCTCTCCATCTCCATGGTGATTGTGTCTGCTGCGGTCTTTCTGAGTGACATTAGTTGATCTTGTGCATGAGGTTTGCCGTCCCCTGATATAGTCTGTTCTCCTCACTTCTGCTTGCTCTTCTTCAGGCTCTTCATAACACCTGCTCTTCCCAATTAAGCATACCTGGGAAAAGACATGACACAATGTGCTGAAACTCTGGACTCGGTTTCAGACAAGCACTTCTTGTCCTCACTTTCCACATTAATTGACATAATTACAGCACCGTCAGGGCAGCCTACGTTGTTCAATGTATGTTCAGAAATAAAGTGAAAGTACACTCACTCCAGAATATAGGAAAAATATCTGAATATTTCAGTTTCTCACAAATCAGTTTGCTCATCTATATAGATCTATATCTATATGTAGGTGAATTGCATCGACTTTGAAGATATCATTCTACAACAAAACTGTGAAAGTGTGAAAGATTCTGCAATCTTTAATTGGCTAATTGATTGTTTTGTGGATCTTGCCATTGCCATGAACTAAGTCTTACAGAGAAGAATGATTATAACATAAAAGGCTAACTAATTCAAAGACCATCCTGTGATAAAGTAAAGAGAGAGGATGGTTCAGCTCACCCGTTTGGTGGAGGGGATCCTCAGGCAGTCTTCTTCTGTTTGGAAGCCACATGACCCACTGACCTCAGAGATGAAGTCTATGTACTCCCTGTACTGAGACTTCTTACAGTGCCGGCGCTGGTATTTGCCATAGAAGTCAAAGAAGCAGCAGGGGAGCACAAAGTAGCGACAAGAGTAGGACGATCTGTGGAATCATGCAACTCTTAACAGCCCGAAAATATCATTGCATCAGGAAATGTTTAGTCTAACGTCTAGGTCTGAGGACTTGCAGCTGTCTAATAAAATAATGGAAAAATGTTTGCATATCTGAGACCTTTTTATTTTCCATTTTTTATTTTAGCTGGAAATAGTGAGGCATTGCCTCTTGCTTCTGAGACCACACTAACCCTTTATTCAATCATTTATTTAGTTCATCTCTGAGGTACACTTACAAGATTTGTACAATGTCACAATCTAACTCGAAAAAAAAAAAGAACGTAATTTATGTAATGACTAGACAACATATGGACACAGAAGAAAAAGACATATTTCAACTGTCTGGAGCAAGTCTGCTTACTTCCACTGCCAAGTTTCAAACAATGGCACAAGCCAAGATATGATGCAGATGGCAAGCTAAATTACTCCCTCTAGTGTCTAATATGTATTAAATTGGATATCGTGAATAAATGATATACCATAGATGATATAATGCTACTATTAGAAATAACCTACTGTGAACCAGCTAATTATTTTCATACAACACTTTGTATGTCAACTTTATAGCTCACACATATTCTTCTGCTTTCAACATGTGAATTAAATGATAAAAGACTTTTAACAGTAACATGGAAGTCTGTTGCCTCAGGGTACAGATATATTTCTGTGGTGACAATTTTCTTTAAAATAATAACGGTCACTGCCACAGACCTGGAGTACTCGACGACCAGCAAAAGAGCAATAGCAAGTCCTCAGACCCAGTCACAGTCATTTACTGGAGATCAGGTGGCTCTTCAGCACTTGTACTGATTTGCCATTGCTGATGACTTGCCTGGCCGCTATAACGGGGATCCATGGCGTCAGCTCATCCGAGTGATTTCCAATCAGCCAGTCCGTCTCAGGGAAGAGGAAGTTTGTGCTGGGCGTGATTGCCTTTTCCTGAAATAGACAAGAGCACCCAGTGCATTTCATTATCAGCAGCCAAAGGTGTAATGACATCGAGAGTCACCCGTCTCCAACTGAAAATGGAAAAGGAACAAGCTGATCCGCTTCAAGAGTCTATTTAAGGGTTTCATGGCATAAAAGGATACAGTTTTTTTTTAGTAACAACCGTGCATCAAAGTTTCTTGATCTGGTTGTCATGAGCGTCTGCTGAAAGATAGGCATCCTTTTACCATTTCAGTACTAAACACTGACGTCTAAATATAATAACTTAATAACTGGATGTAATTACGACTATAATGGGACCAGGGCTGCCATGATTGATTTGTTTAAAATTTTGCTTTTAGGAGGAGTAAGAAAGGATGACTTGGCAATCTGTATGATGAAAATGTATAATTTTAAATGATCTACTGATCTCTTATGACAGATAAGACAATAATCTTTTTAAATACTATGTTTCCATTCTTTTAAATGTATTTGTAAAGTTGATTTTTTAATCTAAGTACTCAGTCATTAGAGGGTCAATATTCTGTGTTTATTCTTGTATTTTATTAGTCTTATATTTTAACATAGCCCTCTTTCTAGCTTCTTTTGCTCCTTTTAATAAACGGTCTGTTTTTTACTGTATGTAAGAGTGCCCTGTGCCTCAGTAAAAAAAATAAAAAAGTAAGACATGTTGAAACACCACTTATAATGTCTGATGAACTGCTAAAATGTAATTTTTTGCATCTTATTTTTCACTTTCAGACTGCATGGACTGGGGAGCGAATGGCACATTGTAAAAGTTTACATTTTGTAATAACCTCATATTTCAAAAAGTTTGGAAAATTAATCTTCCATAATAACTCTTTTAAAAGAGCTTCAGAGTTTTGGCTTCTTTAACTATTTAAGCTATGGGTTTTCTCCACTGTTTCTCACAGCGTCGAGAAACAGATCGCAGCCTGTAGCTACTCCACAGTCGTCAATGTTTAAGAGAACTGCTGAAACTATAATGTTTATTTTTAGGAAAAATAATTAAATCTTAATTAAACCAAAGAAAAAGACAGCCTTTCCAGAACTTTGTGTGCCGAAGCTTGTTCAGACCCCTCGCTCCCCATTTTTTTTCCTTCGGATCTGCATCAATTTCATTATTAACCTTTAGTGCCCTCAGTTGACGGAAATCAGTCATAGCGACTGAGAACTTTAATCCATGCTACCGGCATATTGTTTCAACTATTCTTACTATTTTATACTTATAAACTGTTAAGGTCGGTCGTCACAATAAACATTTTATTGCATGTTGTACCATGTATGATGGTGTATGTGACAAATAAAACCTGAATCTGACTTTCAATGATTTTGTTCTTAAGCAATAATCAATTTGTTCTTAAGCAAATTAATCAGTAAATTAACAAGGCTGTTGAAAACCTAGAGAATAAAATTACAGATGGATGATGTTCCATTTCCTCCCACCACCCGTGACAACACGGGCTGTATCTGTGCAGATGGACACACCATGTGTTTTAGTGATGTTTCATCACTACAGGGACTCCAACAGAACATGACCGCTCATCCTAAAAGCACAGCAATTCCCATCAGGCACAGAACTGAATAACCCTGCGCCTTCGTTCAAGACAAACACTATAAATAATACAGCTCTGGGGAGGTTTCAAGTCTTGTTTTCTAGTGAGGAGAGTACATAAAAAAAAAACTGCTAGAATCAGATGGTGAAAAAATATTCATTGTATGACTAAGCAAAAAATTGCAATTTAATTAAAAAAAAAAAAGATGCTCATTAAGCATCTACATTAAGCCTACAGGTCAATGCAAACTAGTCTCATAATAAATGGTAAACAAATCTAAACCTCCTAAAAATGTAATTGCAGTATTAATTACAACAAAATAATTAAAGAAATTTGCAGTAAAGTAAATTTACAGTGAAGGATTTATTTCTAAAAGAAATGTTATGCTAAGATATAAAAGAAAAAGGTCACCATAGAAAAACCCTTTTTATGCAACAAACATGCATGACTACTGGCTATTAGTCATTAAAAAATGACTTCAGTGCTTCAGAGACAAGGAAATACCTGTGTTTAGTGGTTTGGCTCCCTCTGGTTGTTTTTTTAAGTGTTTTTCTTAGTATTTTTACAAGTTGTTTTTAGTCATTTTATATTGACAATGTTCATTTAAAGATGGTCTAAGTGTATATGCCGTCAAATATTGAGGATGGCTATTGATTAATTAGATTTTATGTAGATTCAAAAGAGCTTGGAGTATTTACTACCTTGCTGGCCTATAGCTTTATTTTGAACTTTATTGGCACTTCTCCGGTTTTAGACAGTAAGACTTTGTTTTATAACAAGATTGATTTGAGGAATCTGTCGAAGAATGTGAAGGCTGGACATCAGAATTTTGGTTTTGGGAAGAGCACCCTGCTGACCTCATTTATCTTTCCAAACTGGTACAATATTCTTAAAAGACGATACAATACCCTTATGAAATCTGAAATGGATAGTCATTTTATCATTATTTTTTGTCTGCTGATGGCTGGGGATATACGCCAATGCCCAGGCCCAATTTCCATCAGGAAGGAGGACATCAACGACAATTGCAGCAACAACAGGAATAGGAGCAACATCCCTGTTTTGCAGGTATGTACAAATATTAGCAGTGAAATAACAAATGTTGATCGTCAGCCTAACTCTACTTCGTATCTCCATTGTCGGTGATCCATGAAGAGTTGGGGATTTGCGAAGGAGCTGGACAATATGGCCCAGACGGATGATAAGAGCCTGATAGCATATGAGGGGAAGATATCATGTGGGAATGTTGGACAAAGTGGCTATGTTCAGGGAGAGTCAGCTGTGGAGTTACATATGAAGATACTAAGGTGGAGACATCCTCAAGATTCAGGCAAGACATGAGTAGAGACCAGCTCCTGGACAATTGTTTAAGGAATAGGGGCTTGCATTTTTTCCGTCTAAATGTCAGAAGCCTCCTTCCTAAAATTGATGAAATCCGTAATTTATTCAGTACTTCAAAAGTGGGAGTGATATGTTTTACAGAAACGTGGCTTGACAGTTCTGTAAGTGACTCAGAAGTTGAAACTGAAAATAATGCAGTCATAAGACAGGACCGGAATAGAAAGGGGGATGGGGTTTGTGTGTATGTTAAGACTGATATAAGTTAAGTTTAGGTTAGATTTATGCCATGATGAAATAGCAAAAAAAAAACTAAAACGTTGCTGCCTGTCATAATACGGTAAAAATGAGATCACTTAAGAACTACAGTAAGGAGACTTTTATTGAATCTCTTAGAAAAAAGATTGCTCACAAGTTATTCACAGCAATGACATGGTTAAAGCATAGGTATATTTTAAGACCATGTTTATCGAGGTCGTTGATACATTGCTTGACTCTGAGCATTTTTAGGGGAGCTAAAGTTCACAACCCTGGTTTAATGAAGCTATTTTGAAGGGTATTAAGCTTAGAAATAAAATGTTTGCAATTTTTAAAAAGACTAGGACAGATCAGGCATTCTCAGAATATAAGAAAAGTAGAAACGAAGTGCATAGAATGATAGAGTGCAAAAAAGGGTTATTTAAATGGCAAGATACTAGAAAATAAAAAAACAAGATCTATGAAAGATACTAAAACAAGTAGGATGAAACAAGAAACCTAATAATAAATTCACAAATCGCAGTTTGGACGTGGGAGGCAAAATTTCCACTGACAAAAGAGAGGCGGTTGACAGTCTGAACATCTATTTTACATCTATAGCTAAGAACCTGGAGACTCAGGTTCAACAGTTTTATCAAAGAAAAGGGTTCAATTGAATGCTTTTTTATTTAGTGAAGTTTCTGAGAATATAGTGTTTAAAAAACTCTGTGAACTTGACGTCTCTAAGGCAACTGGTTTAGATAATATACCAGCAAGGTTTTTGAAGGATGGGGCTGAAATCAAATCCCTGTATGTGACCCATATTGTTAATAAGCCTATCAATACTGGAAGGTTTCCCTGTGAGTTAAAACAGGCTAGAGTAATCCCACTGTTTAAGAAAGGAAGCAAATTGGATCCTGGAAATTATAGACCTGTCTCCATCCTGAGTACATTATCAAAAGTTATTGGAATGATCATTTATAAGCAAATTAACAATTATATCTCTCTACATAATATTTTGTATGAATTTCAGTCAGGCTTCAGGAGATCCCATTCCACTGATGTGTTTATTGGTCCTCACTGACTACATCAGGAAAGAAATGGATGAAGGAAGGGTATGTGGTATGATAATGTTGGACCTCCAGAAAGCTTTTGACACAGTCGAGCATAGTATCTTGTTAATGAAGCTCAAAGCTTTGGGCTTCAATGAGTTCAACTGTCTTATAGGCAGATAGCACATGGTAGATTTAAATGGGATACTTTCCAAACCAAAAATGTTAGACTGTGGTGTACCACAGGGGTCAGTACTGGGGCCTCTTTTTTTCCTTTTATATATAAATGATCTAAAATCAGCATGCCTAAGTGAGCTATTTTTGTATGTTGATGATTCAGCCCTATTAGTCTCCCATAAAGACATAAAAGTGGTTGAGCAAACAGTGAGTTGTGAACTTAAAGTGAGGAGCTGGTTAGTGGATAATAAGTTATCTTTGCATCTTGGGAAAACAGAGTCAATTTTATTTGGGACTAAGGTTAGGCTTAAAAAGTCTCCAGGATTCAAGGTTGAGTTAGATGGTACAGCTAAAGAGTCCATAAATTACCTTGGCTGTGTGCTTGACAACCACCTGTCAGGGGACAGTATGGCACAAAAAGTTCTGATTAAAATTAACAACAGAATTAAATTTCTTGCCAGGGTATCTAGGTTTCTTGAGGAAGTAACTATGAAAATGCCATCAGGAACCCTTGTTCAATGCCATTACGATTATGCTTGCAGTTCTTGGTTTAGAAAAATCTGCAAACATCACAAAACAAACTAATAAGGGTATTGTTCAAGCTGCCAGCACGTACCCACCTAGAGCCTTCACATTTTGGAATGGCTCAAGGTAAATGATAGAGTGAAGCAGATTAAGTTATGTCTTGTACACTGGATCTTGAATAGTGAGGTTCCAAGCTATTTTAGGGATTATTTTCATAGGGTTAGGGATACACATTCATATTCCACCAGAGGGAGCTTTACTGATCTTATACCAATTCGGTTTAAGACTTGTATGGGTAGAGGGTCATTCCTGTACTCTGCAGCTGTCCTGTGGAGACTTGAAAGAAATAGAAAATATATATGTATGAAAAATAAGAAATGGTTAAGAAGTTGGCTCACATAAATGTTTTTTTTTAAGGACCACAATGGAAATAAGCATTATTGATTTTTTGTGTTATCCTGAATATTTATGTTTTTTATTTTATTATTTTATTTATTTTTATTATTGGATGGTGCGGTATGTATAACTGTATCATGTTATTTTTTAGATGAACTGAAATGGTCAAATAAATCAAATCAAATCAAAATTACATTATTGTACTTTTAACGTCAAGATGAAATGGAAATTCACATGTTCTCTTCACACTGTATTTACAACTAAAATGTCCGTCTCTGAGCTAACTGAACATTTTGTATGATGATATGTGGGGCTTAACAGAATCTCTGTTGTTCAGCGTCTGATTGCCTTGCTAATAGCGGCGCCCAAACATAAACAACCCAGTGCAAGGACGAGGGCTGGATGCTTTTTTTTTTTTGTGGCAATATATAATTCTTCATGCATTTTAGTTCTAAATCATTAAGTGCGAGTGGAATCTAAACACAAGACCACAACAAGACAAGAGACATGTAGTGGAGAAGACACACATCACACGTGTGGAGATACTTCACTCTAGACACACAAACAGCACAGAGACCTGCAGAACCTGCAAGTCGGTGTTAAAGTACAGTAACAGTACTGTTCTGCATCTGAAACGGCTCCGCTAGCTAACATGGCTAACGCTAGCACTGCAGGGAGTCGTCCTGTCGCGGCTTAAACTGTTCCTACTCCCGGTTAAATTTACCAGAAAATTAAAGGTATCAGCCTTTGTTTTGTTTAACTGTCATGTTGACTGTAAATGTTAAAGGAAACTTTAATGAAAGTTGCTCAATGTTGGATGTCTGTGTTCCTCTGTTGCGTGTGTGATGATGACCAGACTTTGCTGATCGACTAGTCGACTTGAAAAAAATCATTAAAGAGTCGTTAATGTCCTACTGTACAGTATGGATACTGTTTATCTTAACAAAATTTTGTGCTCATGGAACGTGTATATGAGAGAAAGAGAGAGAGAGAGAGAGAGAGAGAGAGAGAGAGAGAGAGAGAGAGAGAGAGAAAGAGAAAGAGAAAGAGAAAGAGAAAGAGAAAGAGAAAGAGAAAGAGAAAGAGAAAGAGAGAGAGAATTTTTTTTGCTGTTTCCTTGTTAGGAGGACTGGTCTTGTAATCTTGGACATCTGGGGGACAATTAATCACTCACATAAAGCATGCTAACAGTGCAACTCATTTGAAGCAGAGCTTGCCTGAAAAAAACCCCATTTTGCTCATTAAAATCAAACAGCCTTTAGAAGAATGTGTATTCAGGAAAATGGGTGCATAATTATCTGTATCTCTCTGCTGAAAAGTCCAGCAGTAAAAGTGTAGCTCTTAGCTAGACGTTCATTTTCCTTTCTTTGCCTTGCACACATATTTGACGTTTTCTCCAAGGATTAGTCATAGCCAATGCTCATCTTTCAGGGACTTTACCAATAGCATTAACATGCCTGTGTGTTTGAAGGCTAACACGTGTCTGCCTGTAAAACACGTGAAATCAGACAAGGTATCTTCTAGCAGCTTAGCCGTTTCAGCACTGAGATATGCTCTAGCAAAGCGTGCACATCCTTGTTTCTATGGCAGCTCATCCTCCAATTAAGTTCCACTCAAATAGCATGCAGCTACAAATTTACCCCCTTTTATCCTTCAAGAATGCTTAATTAAAAAGCAACAAAAAACTAAAACAGAATCAGATCAGTGCCATACAAATATATATGGGCTTTATGATCTCATCTTAATTTAAACACAATGCCGAGATGACAGGTTATAGGCCCGGTGCAGGGGGACTGACAATCTATTCTGGGTGTTTTTCAGTGTCATGAACAAGGTAATGTTTCCTCATAGTGTCATAGTGGCAAATGATTTATCAGGTGATCATTTTGGGCATGTTTAACAAAGCAGCATTTCTCATTTTATCTGGACAACATTTGTGAAAAGGACTGCCCAAAATTTATGCTTCTTAGTTCCTTTCCTGTTTGACAGACCTGATTTGTCGTCTGTCTTTGATTTGTTGACTTGATTTGTTGTCGGATCTTTATCATAAGCAGAATTTCTGAGTTAGATTGTTTGAGTCTCCTGTGTGTTTAAAGTTGGATTAGCAAAAAAAAAACTGCTCGGCTTCCTAACGACTAGATGGCTGTTCATTGCTTAGTTGGTAGAAGTCAACTCAACATCCATTCATTTTCTGTAACCACTTAATCCTTATTAGGGTCGCGGGTACCCAGAGCCTATTCCTGGGCCTACAGGCGTGAGGCAGGGACTCACCTTGGACAGGGCCCAAGCCTGTGTCAGCACGCGCGCGCGCGCACGCACGCACGCACACCTCCTGTGATGTAGTTTGCTAACAGATGCTGAACTGACATCATATGATCAAAGTGGTTACAGTCACCACTTGATGACAAAATCACCAGATGGTCAAAATAGTTGAGTGTCTTATCTGACAGTCAACATCAGGGCAAGCAGTCAGTGTATCTTTGGTCAATCAGTTTGCTGTTGTTTGTTTGTTTAGTTAAACACTTTAGTTGTGTCAGCCTTCCACAAACTAAGACTGCATCTCATTGCCAGAATGAACACTTAAATTACAGAGTGGCAACACAGAAAAACTGTAAGACGGTTCTGTTTCAGGGATCCTGTCCTGTATATATTTAACACCTAGCCACTGTAGTGATATTCAAGGCTGGACTGGCATCGAGCATATCGAGCCGGCCAGGTAAATTTGGGCCGGCACGGAATCGTGTCAGGGGGGTTCCCATCAGCACCCCTCCGAGCTGAGCTGAGCTGATTTTTGGTCCCAGGCCTGGTGATATTGTGTTTATCAGAAAACCGCATCTACCTGTATTTACGTGATGCTTTCGCCACTCGCTGACGTATGGTGTGAACTGGGAACACCGGGAATGCAGCGTCTACCCTGTCTGTCTATGCATTTGGGAGCCAAAGTAGCCGGATCTTCTTAGTGATTTGATCCAAATGATACGACTCATTAAAAAGAGTCGAAATTCTCAAAACTAGTCACATGACAGTGTAGTAAGAATGGCTCATTGTTATGAGAGGTCACTTTTCTTGTACTTTTTATTTTCATTTCTCTTGGATCGAAGAAACGATCGCCTCTGGCGACTGAATAAAAAAAAAAAAAAGAATAATCTAGTCGCATTGGTGACCGTTTTAGTCGCCTTCTGGAGCCCTGTGTATTGCAATAATAGTAAACATTATTTTAAGCTAGTTAAGCACATAAGCTCCTGCTCACCTTTCTGATAAAAAGTATCGGCATATTCACTTAGATGGCAGAGAAATGGAAGCATCTATGGCCTTCTCTTACCTCTAGGTGTGTGTTGGGCCCATACATATCCCAGATATTCCGCTTGCGTACATCGATACCTTTTCCAGGGTGCTGAAAAACAGAAGCCTGTTACTGCCTTAGCTGACAAAATCAGTCACTTTAATCAGCACAGGACATCAGGTGCATCATGGTTACACTTCATAATTCCATTTTACTGTCTCAGTGTGAATGTGGATGTGAAAGGGAGAGGGTTTAATTTCCAATCTGCTGCATGATTAAAATGGTGGGGGGATAAGCCCTGTGGCTTTATGATCGTCTTCACCTCAGTGAAGTATGTCATTGATTTGAATGGTGGATGAATATTAGCAGATTAGAAGACCTTAGTGACAAAGGTCATTCACACACTGGACTTAGGGTGCAAAAGTTTTTACCGCAGGAAATGAAATGTCCTAAAACAAGTGTTTTCTTGTATTGTAAGTCGCTTTGGATAAAAGCGTTGTACAAATGAATGTAATGTAATGTGATTTACCCCTTCACTGTTTAATATATGCACTAGTAGACCATTCCCACAGCCAAGGTCCACAAAAGACTGTTTGACCGTTACTCCTTTTGCAGCCCGCTCTTCACCCCACAAAACCTGTGCAAGGACAAATCCATTTAATGATTTCCTGAACATAAACATTTCAATGAACAGACAATAATGTAGAGACTTAGTAAAGAATATGAAAATTGTTCACTCAAGACTGCTAATGGACTCGCCTAGTGTCTTCTATTCGAAAATATAAAACAAAGAACAGATCATTTATAGTCCACTGTACACTATATATTTTAGAAATAGTCATTACAGTCATACAGACTGTAAGTGGTACAACCACAAGTTCATGTGTTACATTGGATGTCATATAAAACACATAAAAGTAAAACAATATAGAAACAGAGACTTATTTAAAATAAACTCACCAGGAGATATGTAGCAATGGCAACATCTTCAAAGACAAATTTCTCAGGATCTGTAACTTCAGGCCAGACCTAGAAAAGATTTTATTAACTGCACAGCTCAAGAAGATTTTTATATTGATCTGCACATTAGCCCTGTGCCTTTTAGTAAACAGAGGGGCTGTCAAGTTTTCTTGATTGCTCTCTGACATAAGACAATTTCTGAACACATTTGATCCCTAAATAACATACAGTCTTAAATATTTCACCTGCTCCAAGAATTAAAAAAATATAATATACTTTTACACTTATACTAATATAGTATGTATACACTTATATATACAGTGAGCCTTGAAATTATTCATACCCCAGGCAAATTTTCACTTAAAGTTGATTTTATTCAACCAGCAA
>JBBJLR010000013.1:13318755-13329499 GCA_037577145.1 Brachypetersius gabonensis | reverse complement strand
GTCTAAATATGACTTGCTGGTTGAATAAAATCAACTTTAAGTGAAAATTTGCCTGGGGTATGAATAATTTCGAGGCTAACTGTAAGGGTACTTTCGGATAAAATTACAAGTGATTCTGTGCATGATAGACCCCCAAACAAAAACAGCGAGTGTTTTGATGTGTTGCTTATTTTAGACCACATATTTACACCACATCTCAAACACAATATTAATCAACCAAGAAAGACAAGGCCATACAACATCTGCAATTGTTAATAATAACCTTACAAGAAAATATGGGGCCCAAAAGGATTTTAATTATTTCTAATGATATTTTATTTTTTTGTAGAAACCATTTAGAACTAATGGCCAAATTTGGGGCAACTGGTGGCCTGGTGGTTAGGGAGTTGCCCCTGCAATCAGTTGTGGGTTTGAATCCCAGGACTGCTACCCGGGCCCATTGTTGGTGGCAGCCCACTGCTTCACTTGGTGAATGGGTCAAATGCAGAAAAAGAATTTCACACTGTTCACTTGGAGGAAAAAGATAACTGAAACATTAGGGTTTTCAGCTATATTTCTGAAAACCACTGTACTTAAGCACCAGTTTAACCCCTGCTGTGATAAAACATCATGACTAAAACATTTGTAGCCAAGTTTTCATAGTTGCATACATTTTTTGCATTCTTTTCCAAGGAGTGGCCCTAAATAAGTTGACATGGAATAGCCCATACATTTGTAAACCTTTTAAAAACATTAAAATAAGACGAAAAGACCCTAGAATACTCACTTGCCCTGCAAATACTTTTAATATTATATGCCTGAGTCAGATATAGCTGCATGCAATGTCACTAAAAACAACTTTATATAAAACATACAGTACAGTGATACATTTATGTCAGACCAAACCATGGCAATTATGTGGCAGTAATGTGTATGTGATAGCTCATTTACTTAGCTATAAATAAAAATGACATATTAATTGTGAAAATCTACATGCATGGGCAAAATTTATGAACATTCCCAATGTCTAAACACAACCCTTCATGCAAATTTTAGAAATGCAAAGAATTCAAAATAAAAATTTTGCATCTGTAAAAAAATCAAGAGTAAAATAGAACCCACTACTCAAGTATATCAAGAATGTAAATATTAATCACATTCTGTGCAAAGATCTTATTGTTCTAATACTATACTGAACAAAAATATAAATGCAAATGCTCCCATATTTCATGAGCTGAACTCATTTTCTACATGCACAAAAGACCCATTACTCTCAAATACTGTTCACAAATCTGTCTAAATCTGTGTTAGTGAGCACTTCTCCTTTGCCGAGATAATCTATCCCACCTCACGGGTGTGGCATATCAAGGTGCTGATTAGACAGCAGGAATATTGCACAGGTGTTCCTTAGACCACCCACAATAAAAGGCCACTCTGAAATGTGCAGTTTGATCACACAACACAATGCCACAGATATGGCAACTTTTGAGGGAGCGTGAAATTGGCACCTGACTGCAGGAATGTCTACCAGAGCTGTTGCCCATGAAATGGATGCTCATTTCTCTACCATAAGCCATCTCCAAGGCAGAGAACTTGGCAGTACATCCAGCAGGCCTCACAACCGTAGACCACATGTAACCACACCAGCCCAGGACCTCCACATCCAGCATGTTCACCTCCATGATCATCTGAGACCAGCCTCCTGGACGCTGCAGCAACAATCGCTTTGCATAACCAAAGAATTTCTGCACAAACTGTCAGAAACCGTCTCAGAGAAGCTCATCTGCATGCTCATCGGGGTCTGGACATGACTGCAGTTCGTCGTCGAAACTGACTTGATTGCGCAAATGCTCACATTTGATGGTGCCTGGCATGTTAGAGAAGCGTTCTGTTCACGGCTGAATCCCGGTTTTCACTGTTCAGGGTTGTAGTATGGGCAGGTGTATGTTATGGACAACGAACACAGGTGCACTTTATTAATGGCATTTTGAATACACAGAGATACTGTGTGACGAGATCCTGAGACCTATTGTTATGCCATTCATCCACAACCATCACCTAATGTTGCAGCATGATAATGCATGGCCCCATATTGCAAGGATTTGTACACAATTCCTGGAAGCTGAAAACGTCCCAGTTCTTGCATGGCCAGCATACTCACCGGACATGTCACCCATTGAGCATGTTTGGGATGCTCTGGATCAGTGTATACAACAGTGTGTTCCACTTCCTGCCAATATTCAGCAACTTTGCACAGCTATTGAAGAGGAGTGGACCAACATTCCACAGCCCATAATCAACAACCTGATCAACTCTATGCGATGGAGATGTGTTGAACTGCGTGAGGCAAATGGTGACCACACCAGATACTGACTGTTTTTCTGACCCCCCGCCCCAGTGAGGTGGGATAGATTATCTCGGCAAAGTAGAAGTGCTCACTAACACAGATTTAGACAGATTTGTGATCAATATTTTAGACTAATGGGTCTTTTGTGTATGTTTCAGATCTTTCAGAGCTAAGCTCATGAAAAATGGGTGCAAAAACAAAAGTGTTGCGTTTATATTTTTGTTCAGTGTATATACAGCATGAAGGACAAACTTCCGTTCCATCAGAGAGATGTAATAATCCCCAGGCACATACAGTATTGACTTAAAAAAGTGCTTTAATATTATGACTGATGAACCGAGGGCTGAATATGCTTTCACTTCAGCTGTTAAGTGCCCAATTGGAACAGGTAGGAAATCAGTAGGATAGAAACAGGTTAACAGACTGGAGGTGACAGGGATGTTAGTTAGAGTTACTTCACAGTTAGTTAGAGTTAGTGCTAGAATCTGAAAAGACAAACATTCCACAATGATGGATTTGTTTACAGTTATTTGAGTAAGTGACAAGAAGAGGGTTTTATTAGAACTTACATGGAGGCAATACATAGTGCTTAAGGAGCTCTTGATGTTCTACACTTATTAGGTGAATAACTGAGCAGATAATGACTACAGGTAGCATTTTCTGTTACTGGGAAGTAGAGGGATATTTACAACTGTTGTAAATGTAACAAAGCAATTTGAGAGAATCCTCCATCAGTTTTCAACCTGATCTCCATCTGCCACATTTGTAACATATAATTTTGAAAGTCTCCTTATACATAAGTGAACAGAAATAGGTGTAACTTGAGTCACACTCATGACAGAAGCCAATGGGTAGGTGTGTTTCTCAAGTCAGCAAGTTTTATGTTCTTTTAATTTGTGGGAGTGTGTCTTTGTAAAATGAGCATGTCACTATTGTTTTATACACTATTGACCACACTGGATTCAAAAATTCAAAATGTGTGGAGAAGATTTAAAAATTATACATATAAATATGTATATTATACATATAAAAATGTATAATACATTGAAAATGATTGATTGATTGACTGAATGATTGAAAATAGTGATGTTAAGAGCACAGTGTGTGCATGTGTGACTCCCCATCCCATTAGAAATGGAATCAGGAGTGAAGCTGCTGAAATACAGCATATAGAAAAGCTGCTCTACAAACGTTACTGCAGTCACATCACATATAAAAATAAATAAAGTAAAATGGTAAAAGTGGTCACTTATTTTTTCCAGAGCTGTATACACAGGGCAGCTCATAGTCACAGTAATCAACAAATGCAGCAGATAGACATTAGTTTGAAGGAATTTCTTTTAGCATCTGGCAAGCCAGACTTGCAGGACAGGTGTTAGGTGAATGGGTAATGGAGCATGCATAAGTCATGCGTGAATGTTACAGCATTGGGCATTGTGCCACAGATGTTATGCCATGACTACATACAGCAGCCGTACTGAGGTGTGAGCATGGAGAATGGCGACATGCACAGGAGAGGAGAGGAAAAGAGGATACTGTACCAATTGGCACGGGGCATCCAGCCCATCCAGACCAGGCTGGCCTGGCTCGCCCTTTTCACCCTTAATGCCCCGGAAACCCTGTGTCATAAAAAGGGAACTGGGAGTGTTACTGGGATAGAGGCTGCAGGCGCCCTTCCGGCCTCTTACTATGAGGGCACGGCACAGGGCAGAGAGGAGTGGCACTGCTGGTAACTGGCAACCACTTTTACCCAAAATTCAATTACATTTCCAATGCTTAATTTGGCCTAACTACATATTGTGGTATATGTGGAAAGCTAGAAGATACCAGGTGATCAAGCACACAGTGTTTTGTTTAGGGGCATTTGGGTTGCCAGAATGTCCGTGGGGCCACTCCTCTCTAAGGGATCCGTTGTCTTACGTCACCGAGAAGTTTCCAACCCTCAGCTGGGACATACCAATGGGCAAGGTGCATCTAATCCAGGGGCACCCTGTTCTCCTTTCTCCCCCTTAGGCCCTTTTTTGCCCTTCTTTCCCTTCTCCCCCTGTGGACACAATGGTGTGATCAGCCGGAGAAAATTTAGCGCCACAGTACATGAGCATGTTTTTTGGGATTGAATGTAACAGTATATTTCTGCATGTATGTATTTGCTTGATGTGCTTTGCTTGTCTGTAATATAGAAAAACATACATAGACAATGGAAGAAGTACATGAACAACAATAAGTAAAGCACATTTGTGGAAAGTTTTTGTGTAACACAGTCACTCCATCCACAATCCACAGTCTGCAATGACTGTCCTCACTGCAGATGAACATTAGGACAGCAAGGGTTATTAAAAGGAAGGCTTTATTCCAGTATGGGGAAATATGGAATAAGTTAGACAGGGAGAGGGTATCAAAAAGAAGGAACTATTGAGGCTAGGTCTGGAACAGATGAAGGGAGAAGGTATAATAAGAGTTTTATAGGGCACAAAGGAAGAGAAAGAATAGGGAAAACACCCAAAGTCTTAGAAATTTCACAAAATTTAGCTTGAAATTAGTAAAAAAAAAACTGTATCCCCTTCTCAACGTCTTTGGCAACATTTGAGGGGTGGTGCATCCTTTTCTTAAAGGACTTAAAACATAACAAAGCTATGACAGACTATACGGTGCATACATGGACCTTAACTTGCTGTGTTTATACACAGGAATGAGACTTTTGGCCTAAATGACAAAACATAATGAAGAAAAGATGAATATGGAGATTGATTGACTCATGCCTTTAATGCATGTGGAGAGTTTTTGCAATTGGAAAAACTCTTAAGACACATGATGTCAGATGTTTAGATCATTATGTGTAATTGTCTCTTAGGACAGGAAGGGATACAGTTTTCTTGAAAATGAGGGAATGGATATAAACCAGGCAGCATACACACAAGCAACAGTGATCTAAAAAATCTTATACTTTATGTGTATTATGCCATGGAATCTGATTTGAGTGAAAAAAAGGCAGGGTGACTAAGAAAACCAGACTTTAATCACATTAGAAACTATAATTATGCAAATTAAACCATAATAATAATTATTATTGTTTTGGTCAGCTTTGAGAAACATGATGCTATTGTAATAAGGTGTCCAATTAATGACACCATCGCATATATAACATCAATTAAATTCAATTAAACTCATTTATATTAAACTAATGTGATATGAAACTACAATGAGCAAAATGTTAAAAATGTTTTGTAGCATTTCCTGCTTTTTGCAAGACTGACATATTCCATGACATTTTAAAATGTGTAAACTTGTCCAGTTTATCCATGTTATTGAAATCTGAGATACTTCTGCAATTAATAGAAGCATGCATGAGAGAATAAACTACATCAGTACAGCCTCATGTTTTAGCAGCAACTGCCTGCTGTCAATGGACTATCTCTGAAATACTTCAGTATAAAACTTAATCAACAGTGTGAACACTGCTCTGCTTTTTTTTTTAGCTGGATCGAATGGTTGTGGAGCGATAAAATGAAGTGAGAAAGAAAATGCTGAATGAAAGTGTCATGCGTGTAATTAACTTGGAGATTTGAAGAGAAATGCTAGGTTGTGGCTTTGTCAGTTTTAATGTATTTGGGTGGAGTATGAAAGGAATGACAAATATTTAAAGACACGGCGTTGCAAATACCATTTACAATGCATACAATGATAAATCAGAATGTATGCTACATGAAATAGGACATTTTTGGCCAACATAGGGTCCTCTCCCTAAAATTCACTTTCTTGGTCCATTGACACCAGATCGTCTAATTAAAAAGTTGTCAGAAAGGTTCCCTATGTCACGGTCACCTTTTCTCCTCTTTCCCCCACGTCGCCTTTTTCTCCCCTTAAGCCTGGTAACCCCTGCAAAATACAACTTCAGATAATTACACATGCCTCGAGACCTAACTACTGAGGGCTGCATACTGTCAGTGACAAATAGAGTGCCGCTACAAAACACAAGCAAACAACCAAAACACTTTCAAAGACTTCTCAACAGTAAGGTGGACTTGCTGTTGTTCGTTTCAACTCACATCAAGCCCAGGTGTTCCAGCAGCACCCTGGGAGAAAACATAAAGGAATTAAAATCCACAAAAACACTCTTTGCGAATTACATTGCCTTATGAACCCTACTATTTATTACTATTTTGACATAGTGGTAAATGTTGGTTTCTTTCACAGCAGTCGTCTTTAACTAACTATTTTCTACAAATTAAATCCATTTACTTACAGGTAGTCCGTACGGTCCTCTAGGCCCAGGCTCACCTGCAGGACCTCTCTCACCCTGTGAGATACATTTTACTGCTTATTGCTATTGCTATTAACAAATCTTACATAAAAATCCAACTTTCTAGACATGATAGTCAGATATTTGCCACATATTGTGGCATTAAACAGTGAGAAAAATGCAATATTAAATTGAGAAAAGACCCCAAAACAAAACAATAAATTAGTAAATATGAGATCTGTTGCTGCAGCACTAGTTTAATCTGTACTGTTCTTTACTGTGCACCTGTGTATATTTACAGATGAAAATAACATAGTAATGTAGAAGAGTAAAATGACATAACTAGAATATGTTTGGCCCTAAATTAAGCATGTAAGCTTGATTACCAGAATTTATGAGTTAATAAAGATTGTGAAGGCTTTCTGATGGCTGGATTACCCTCATCGTCCTCCACATTCTTGGCATACTAAAGCACATTTTTGTGAACACGCGAGGAACACTTATAACAGAAATAGGTTTAACAGGTTTATTGAAGCTAATAGCTTTAATTCCAAGTTTTCACAGTCTGTGCAGAGCTAGTAAAACATGCTTTAAATTTGTAATAACAACTGAAACATATAATGTTTGTGTAATGAATGCAAAATGGGGCATTTTATTTTACATTAGATAGCTTGTTCCCAGGGTGAGCTTACAGAAACATACCAGACCTTTGGAACTAGTGTAACCTAATTCATAACACAAAGAGAAATCAAACTCACTCTGTCTCCTTTAGGACCCGCTGGGCCAGAGGCGCCAACTGGGCCATCCATACCCTACAAACAGAAGTAAACAAATCTTTAATTACTTAAATCTTTAGTACGGTCGATGAGGACAAAGATGCTACCACAGGTCTGCCCAGTCCTCTGGCCAGAAAGTATGCAAAGTTTCAGCAAACTTTACTATATCTATTTAAACCTGAAAACTCTGCAATCACATAGACTTGGATTTTGCATATGTCAATCAGAGCTGAATTCAAGCATGCATGTCAATCACAAAGGAACAAAATGATTGTGATGAATGGCAATATGTTAATAGATGAGTGGGTGTTAATGCTAGGTTAATTTCACACTCATCAGCAGACAGACAGGGATCTGGAGTGGCCTTTAGGCCTTTTATTGAAATACTGTGTTTTATTGAAAGCAATCTCTCTTGAAATACAGCACAGAAATAATACTATTTCTGCAGTCCCCCACCATAATACAATGTCACTCAAGTCATTTTTGTGGCCCAGTTTATCTTAAAGTTATGAAGAGATGCTGGCTGGGGGATGAAGCTACAATCACGTGAAACTCACCCTGAATCCCGGCTTGCCGTCCAAGCCAGACGCTCCCTGTGCATTTATGGAAGTATGAGTGACATGAAGAGGGGGATTAGTACATGATGAACACAGTGAGATAGACAAAAATTGCCAACTGAGTTGTTAACACAGTTAACACGGGCAGAACACCAGCATATAAAGCAGACAGAGGCGGGCAGCAGACAAGAGAGAGAAGAAAACCAAGGGGACTTTTGATCATTATAGGGATGTTTTGGCCAAAAATGAAATTTACACAATTTTATCCCCTGTAATTCCTTTATCCTGTGTGTGTCGAAAATTTGCTTCTTTACCTTTGCACCAGAACTATCAAATAGATGGCAAGTAACATACGCTTCTATCATCAACTGGCATCTTATTAAACCTATCTAATTCTTCACATGCTTCTCAAATCGTGTCAGGCTGTTCAGTAATCTTGCTTATGTGGTTTAAAAATGGACAAATGTATGGCACATCCCTAAGAACAGTAGCTGCAGCAACTGGAAAACCTTTCTTTCTGAGCAAATCGTTTCACCCAGCCATGATAAGTTAAAAGTGATTTAATATGATAAAACAGTTTGATTTATATATTTCATTTTATATTACTGACATTCACTTATTAATGAAACTGCTTATGTAGAAATGGTATTAATTAGCCAAACAATTCAAACTGATTTAGGTATGTAGTTTGCATGACTGATGTAATGTAAGTCATTTTAGCTTCATAAGCATTCTAGTTCCAGTGCAAAAAAGAACCACATTTTAGACTTCTCAGAGGATAAAATCTCCTGGCTGATCACGTTTATTTGGAGAAAATTGAAAATTGTGCAGATTTGCTTTTTGGGTGTACAAACGGACGATGTAAACAGGGTAGGAAATGGAGGTTAAAGGAATGTAAGAGTTAGGCTTGAGCATGGCATGATTTAGGCTACTTACAGGGAGTCCCATCGGTCCTCGATCACCTTTATGACCCGGCTCCCCTCGCACACCTTTCAAACCATGCAAACCTGGCTCCCCCTAAATTCAGAGGAGTGGCAGAGGTTAGTCTAAAGAAGCAAGGATTTTCTGTGGGCAAGATAAAGGGTCAGTTCCCTGGTCAGGGATTATTCCTAGTCCTGGTCACTCTGTCCAGCACTTTGAATGGACATTCTCCATCAAAAGAAAAATATAGTCTTAAGACTAAGCTTAATCCCTAACTGGGAAACTGATCTGATAACCCTTGTGTTGTGTTGCGAATTACAGTTTTTCTTGATTCTGCAGTGAGGGATGGTTTTTGTTTATGGTTTATTATGGTTTATTAACGGATTAAAGACGTTAGGGGAAACATGGGCATTAATATTTAAAAAATTTACTTGAGAACTTACCTTTGGTCCAGGAAATCCATGTGGGCCCTGAAAAGCATGTGCAAGTTATCTCGCTTTTTATCTATCCTAAATTCGAATGATAGAATATTATAGAATAATTATCATTCAAATTGATATCTGTGACCATATAGTCACTAACTAAACTCACCATTGGACCAGGGGGGCCATGTGGCCCAGGTGCTCCAGGGGGACCTGTAATCTGTAATTTTGAAGAAAAAAAAAAGAACTCAAATACTTTTGATAAAGAATTAGCCACAATGATAAAACCACTGACGGGTGAGGTCAATAAAATTGATCATCTCATTTCAGTGGCACCGGTCAGGGGCTTGAATATATTAAGCAGCAAGTGAACAGTCAGTTCTTGATTATGAATGCACTATGGGAGGAAGGCTAGAGCGATGCTCTGGACGATATTCATGGCAACAGTATTCCGTAATGGCAGTGGCAGCTTTCAACAGAATAATGTGCCCTGCCTCAAAAATTGTTCAGTAATGATTTGAGAAAATTGGTTTGCAAGTTCAAGGTGTTGATTTGGTCTTCGGTCTCAATCTGTCTGAGCGTCTATAGGATGTGCTGGACAAGCTAGACTGATCCATGGCGGCCCCACCTCACAACATACAGGACTTAAGAGATCTGCTGTCTTAGTGCCAGATAACACAACACTCCATTAAAGGTCTTGTGAAGTCTGTGCATCGACAGTAGGGCTATAACAATGGCCTGAAATATTAAAAGTGACAACATGCATCATGGTATTATGATATTTTATATTACCTGATCTGGCCTATTATGTGACCTGATCTGGCAAAAGGAGTCACAGTGACCCAAAATTCTAAATTGAGGTTTCATTACATTCATTAGGATCATTACAAAGATGAGCCAATAAGGTTTAAAATGATATCTTGGTCAAAGCTGTATCTTAAACGATTGTCAAGTTACAATTGTTTGAATTATGGTACCACAACACCATTTTCCATTCAGAGAAAATCGCATTTAAAGTTTTTTTCAGTTTTTTGTTGATATCTTTAACAATCCATAGCATTCAAATAGATGCACCCAGTATTCAACAACAACATTTTACTACAGGCATTTAGATACTTAGAAAAATATATTAAATCAGACTGAATACTGAACTCATTGACCAACTTGATTCAGTCTTGCTGGCAGCAGCAGAGCGCAAATTGGAGACGTCCACTAAGTTTAAGCTTTAGCTATTTTACATTATTTTGACAATGACATTATACCAAACAGCAATCACACAACACGACACACTCCACTCTAAACAACTTTGATGATGTTGACCCAAAATACAAATGTTAAACCTGATTTTTGTGAGGAGATACATTCTAAAAAAAAACCCGCTAGCATTAGGCTACACAGAACACTGCCGTCTGTCGAGGGTTACATGGCGGACACAAGGCTGTGAACAGGGCTTCCTATTGGCAGCTGAAAAGGTTTTGTGTACATGATTTAAGCATTTTGAT
>JBBJLR010000013.1:13279663-13318655 GCA_037577145.1 Brachypetersius gabonensis | reverse complement strand
TTTTCAACATAATCAGCCCGTATCTCAATAAATAGAACGCCGACTTCCGACTCATTACAGCAGATCGGGTCACAAATACATTGTTTACAGGGTTAAATCAGCCAATAAACAACTCAGTCCATTACATTTACACACTGTCTTCCAGCTTTAGTTTCATTAGTAAATTGTACCAGAACTGAATTCATTCATCATTTTTTTAATTGGCTGATCGGTGTATTTTCCACAGGTAATTATTCACTTTGTTTGAACTCTGGTATTTGCTGTACTTACAGAAGGTCCTTGAGGTCCAGGCAAGCCAGCATCACCTTTGTCTCCCCTCTGGCCATTAGCGCCCTATATACATCATCACAAAATTACTGACCATCACATGATAACTAATTAGATCTTTTAACCTTTTTCAGTTTGTGGTACTACTGAAACTAATTTAAAATGATAAATAGACAGGATACATAAATAGACATGAATAGATAAATAGACAGGATACATATATAGACATAAATAGATAAATAGACAGGATACATTCACCAGACGTTTCCTTACTGGTAGTCCAGGCAATCCAACTGCTCCTTTGTCTCCAGCTGTTCCAGGCATGCCCATATCTCCTTTTGAACCTTTGTAACCCTGGGGGCAGTGTGCAGGTATTAGCATTATGATTTGTCCTGGTATAATTTATACTAAAAACATTTTTCCTTTTCTTACCCTCTCTCCATCAAGGCCTGGGAGACCTGGAGGGCCTGGATCACCCTTTGAAAAGTTGGCACAATTTTTCAGTTATTATCATCTGTTTATAAATGTGTGCTTCATTTTTACAGCAAACAGCTTAACTGACTAAACAGCATGGGGACGGGATTTCCAGTTACTGGCTTAACTTTGCAAAGAAGCTGTACATGTGTAGGTAAAAAGATGCTTTATAAAATCAAACGCAAACCTTAAAGCACCTGCTATTAATAATTCACCAGCGGTTTGGATTTTGTTTTATTTGAAAACTGATAGGCCATTGTGTCTCATTCCATCATCTTCCTGTTTGTTAGATCTCTTTATGAGCCAAAAGTGGGAAATTAGCTATTTAATTAAATACAGAATGAATTGAACATTATTGATACCTTGATGCCCTGTGGTCCAATTGGTCCAGGAGGCCCAGGGGGACCCTAATTTAACAAATAGAAAAACATGATGTATGTATTTCAAATACAGATTATGAGAGTAAGCACATTGTCTGTCAACCAGAGTCAAAACAATAATAAAACAGATTAATGTTGATACTGTATTACTGAAATGTTTTGGCATAGGATAGCCATTTAGCTGTAAAACATGCTTTACAAGCTCGTCCACTGAAACTGCAATATGAATTAGTAACAACATGATTCCCAGACATCACAAGTAGTGCTGATAAGGTTACACATATTAAATTTCACACCTGTTAACCAATCAGGAATGCTAGCAATGATCTCAATGTATTATCTGCACCAGGGGCCCCATTCATTGTAGCTTGCTTATGTGAACCTATTTTCCAGTTTAGCAAGATCCAATTAATAAGAGGCTTTTACTTTTTGTATTAGGCTGGCCACAACTGTCAGGATTTTGCGGGAAGCATTTTAATTGGCTATCTGTACTTCCACGCATTACTTTTATGGTCTGACATGAAATAAATTTTCAGCAGAAGAGTTAGAACGATTGCCTGAATTCCCTGAAGAATATAAGCAGATGAAGACATATCCATGGAATTGAATAACAGTTTGTAAAGACTAACTTGCTCTATACATCAAGCCAAAACTACAAACTGTGGCTGGACATTTTGTGTAGCTGTCACATTCTCTTTTCAATTGTAGGTTGTTCCTAGCCTTGATGAGCAGCAATATTAGAGACTAGCAAGGATTTGACATCTAGGCACGAGTACAAAAAAGAGGAGAGTTTAAAGTCAGCCTTGGAAATCACACTCAACAACAGGAGGTATAAGTTAAAGCTTCACAGAGTCGTTAAAAGAAAAAGAGCAACAACACAGCGCAGCAGCACCAGCAGTTGGTTGTAATAGTTATAAGAACACAGTCAGAGAGACTAGTGGATTGTACACGTCTTCGTAATGTGCTTCTCTCTTTGTCGTTACTCAGAAATTCTTTTGGAATCTGTAGAACTTGACTTGAATAATATAGTTAGAATTTAATACACATACATTATATTGTCAAAAGTATTCACTCTCCCATTTAAATAATTAAATTCAGGTGCTTCAGTCACTTTCATGGCCAGATATGTATAACTTCAAGCACCTAGGCATGCAGACCGCTTCTCTTCTACAAACATTTGTAAAAGAATGGGTCGCTCTCAGGAGCTCAGTGAATTCCAGCATGGGGCCGTGATATGATGCCATCTGTGCAACAAGTCCAGTTGTGAAATTTCCTTGCTACTAAATATTCCACAGTCAACTGTCAGTGGTATTATAACAAAGTGGAAGCGACTGGGAATGACAGCAACTCAGCCTTGAAGTGGTGCCACGTAAACTGATGGAGCGTGGAGAGTCAATCGGTACAGACCTCCAAACTTCATGTGGCCTAAATCACAAAGCCACTTTACTCTAGAGCACTGGAGGTGCGTTCTCTGGAGTGACTTGAGAGAACTTCTCCATCTGGCAATCTGATGGACGCATCTGAGTTTGCCGGTTTTGGTGGTTATGTGATGATAACTATAACAAAATATATCATGTAAAATTGTTGACGAATAAGAACGCGACTTTAGAGTTGAAAGGCATTACGTCCCAATACTTTTGTCAATTGAGAGGCACTGTGAATTAAATATATCTAGAGTGGACGATATAGTGCCAGGGAGAGAGAAATGACACGCATACACACACACACACACACACACACACACACACACACACACACACACACACACACAAACACACAAACTCACAAAGTCTCACACACACAGCATTTTGATAAGCAGCCTTTCCCACATCCATACAAAAAAGCTGATGCTAAATTGTTCTGATTTGGGTGTGTAGACTATATTTGTTCAGAAATAAAAAAAAATATTCAGGTAAGTTCCGGCCAAGACACTGAGGGTGAAGACGTTTTTACCACTTTTACAAATGTGGGTTTTATGGCAACAGACACACGTTTTGCACTTTTTAGTGATGTGATGTTATTTTATTTATTTAATTTATTTAAATTTATGTGTGTACTTCTAAGTTCTAACAGGTTTGGTTGGCAAAATAAATGTCGTAAATTCAAATCAGAGTGTCTTCCGTGTCTGGAATGGATGTACAGTATTCTTCAGTCTATAAGGTAATAATAAGATAACCTTGTTTGAATTGTGAAATAGTTTTGACTAAAAGAAAATTTTCATTTAGTCTATTCTACTACGTACTTATACTAAATTGACTGGGTTTAATAGAATTGCATTTTTAAAAGAAGACACTGAAATGCAACTTTCATTGATTAAAACTAGACAAACATAGTCGTGGATAATTCTGACAAAATAAGACAAAAATGCTCAGATTTTAATTGGCTGAAACTTGACTAGACTAAAAAGAGTATGGACTGACTAAGACTAATAAAAACTAAACTGATCGCTTGATGCAAAGACTAGACTAAAACTAAAATTAAGACAGACCGCCAAAAACAACACTATAGGGAACAACCTAGCTCTGCAAAATTTTACACAGACCCTCAGACCTATCGAATGTGGCCGGTGGCGAAGCTCCCTGCAGAACTGGCGCTTCGGTCCCGAGAGCACTGACTTTCTGAACCGTGACATGCCAGTAGATCTCTGTAAACCCCCCTAGCCCATGGAGATCCTCCCCAAACCTTCCCCCATTGATCTCTCTGGATGGAAAAATGCATTGCGAGCCTTTAAATGCACAGCCAAATTCTGAGTCAGCTAATAATAATACTAATAATACTAATACTAATACTACTACTACTACTACTAATAATAAAAAATTATAAAGCACTTTTCAAAATACCCAAAAACACTGTACAGTTTTGAGTGGACAAAGAAAACTGAGCATTTTGTTTGTCTACCCAAATCTATCGTCGCAAAATTTTAGACATAGGGACCCTCAACTCTCCTCCGTAGAAAACCGGTGCAACTTTAATTTAACACTTTAATTTTTTATTAAAAAGTTCCTGTGTTTGTTTTTTCTCCCTCTGTAGTATTGAAAATAGTATTGAGTATTGAGTACCATTCTTTGTATCGGTGTCGTCTTTGAAATTTCAGTATTGCGACAAGCCTAGCACAAAGCAAGGTCCTCTAAAGACATGGATGAGCAAGTTTGGTGTGGAAGAACTTAGAGTCTTGACCTCAACCTGATAGAACACACTTGAATTAAAGCGGAGACTGCGAGTCAGGTCTTCTCGTCCAACATCCGTGTCTGAGCACAATCCTAAAGCTTGTGGAGAGCTTGCCCAAGAGGGGTTGCAAAGTGTGGGCCGACATCATGTTAAACCCTATGGATTAAGAATGACCTTTACACGCATATGAGTCACTTAAACTCATATGTGTGTAATGGCAGGTGAGCAAATACTTTTGACAAAATAGTGTATGTGCAGGAGAGGTTTTTTTTTTACTTCTTTTTATATAACTTGCTTAGGGTGGAGTTTCAATCAATGGCTGAACTTAGAGCTTAGAGAAGATGTTCTTGGTGAAAACAGATGTATTTGTGTACTGAGTGTGTGTGAAGCTGCTTTATTTTATTTTGCTTTATTTTGTTTGTTTCGCTCCTTGGTGAAAAAAACCCCGTAATAGTTGTAGTTTGTTTTAGTCAGACAGGTGTGCCAAATTGGAATGCATAGAAGATTTAGCATTGACACACCAGCTACGTACCACAATAAAACAGGTGTGGACTGCTTGAGCACTGATTATTATCTAGTGTGTGTGTGTGTGTTTTTTTCTATTCCAGCATGACTGTGCCCCAACACACAAAGCAAGCTCCATAAAGATATGGTTAGATGAGTTTGGTGTGGAAGAACTTGAATGGCCTGCGCAGAGCCCTGACCTCAACCCCATCCAACACCTTTGGGATGAACTGGAACGGAGATTGTGAGCCAGGCTTTCTTGTCCAACATCAGTGCTTGACCTCTTACATGCCATACTGAATGAATATTTCAATTAAACCTCCCATCCTCCTTGATACTTTTCTTGAAAAGGGATAGTAACAGTTTCCTTTTGTGAAAGGGATGCATTTGTATTGAATAATACAGGCATATGCTGAACGTATCTGCTTTAGTACTGAACTCATCTCCTTGTGAGCTGGAATGGGGTATTTCTTCATTCAGGGGTAGACATTAGTTCTATGTTAGAGAACAGATTGCAGATGTCAGCAGCACAAGTGATTCCCTTGAGATGATTTTGTATACAACAGGAGATGCTGTATGAGTTTCAGAAAAGTCCAGACATAGACATTAGTTCTGTAAGTATTCACCACAAATGTACCAAATCAGCAGAGGAGTGGCATTATCAATAATGATGAATGCTGGAATCACAGAAGGCCAACTCAGCACTTTTGAAAGGTGCTTTACAGAACACATAGCAGCTGATGTTCATTAGAACTGACTAAAGAGTAAATTAAAATGTCAGCTGAGTGAGAGTCTTAAAGCAGTTCTGTAATTTGCTTCAGTAAAATGATTGTGCCAGATTGGACGTACATTCAGGGTATGTGCAGTTTTTATAGTGTTATTAGAGCTGCCTTTACAGGCACTCATCCTGGGCAGGGCACCATCCCACCATTCACTCACAGCTATGGTCAATTTAGAATCCCCAATTCACCTGAAGTGCATGTCTTTGGACTGTATGAGAAACTGGAGACCCCGGTGGAAACCCAGGCCACCACGAGAAGAACAGGCAAACTCCACACACAAACAAGACAAGGACCCAGATTCAAACCCCCAACCCTGCAGTGCAACCCACTGTGCCACCGTGGGGCCCTTGTAAGATATGAATGGCTATAAATACAACAATAGAAAAAAGTGCAGTAGCGATAACTTGTCATGTTGTCAATATTACGCTTTACCCTTTTCTATTTTCCTCTTAAAGTTCAATAAAGCAGCAAAATTAAATATGAAAACACTCAGTGTATTTAATCCTGTATAATCATTGCTATTACGTTAAGTGAAAACTCAGACAGACTCATCTGTCTCTTTATGTAACATAAAGTTACAGCAGATAAGAGACCAAAAGTGGTTCTTCATGGCACTGATTTAAAGAATCTGTTCTGACACGTTTATTGTTAAGAGGAGTGTCAATTAACATTTTTGCTGCTGATATATTAATACCAACTAAAGTTCTAATATTAACTGCACATTGTGGTTCTAACTTGTGAAAGGTGATCACAAAAGTGGCACATGACATGAGGCAAAACAGCTTTGAAACAAGATGGTTAAATATGTCGCCTGATATCTGAGACACTGGATTATAGTAGTTTTGAGAAAAGGTTTTGGATATAACCATTCTTGGTGGAGAGGTACAGTATATACAGGGCATTTTAGGGCAAATTACAGTTTCAGAAAAAAATAAGAGACCATTGCAATTTATTTTTAATTCAGCATCTCTATGAGCATAACAACCATTCAATGCCAGTGTCTATTAAAATCCTACACAAGCATCTCATTCTGTTTCATGAGGTACTGATTGAATCAAATCTTATTTAATGAAAAAAAGTATAAAAACACTGCTGTAATCAACGCTCTCCTCTCGCAATGTGACCAGTCGGATGGCACAACACTACTAGAAGTACATCAATGGTAATTATTATGAATTATGAATTATACAAGTTCTGTTAACACTGCATCATTTCTATCATTTTGATGGATTATAATTTCCTTTAAAATTATGCTTTAAAAAACAATATTTCTTTCACAAATTAGGAGAAATATTTTCAGCAGTTTATAAAAACTAAGCAAAAACCAGAGAAACTGAACATTTGAAAACTCCAAAGAAAGGTTTATCTTCACTGGTATTTTTTATAGTACATTAAAGAGCTATAATGATATCCAACATGGTACGTTTCTCTACAACATACAGTTCCACATTAAACCAGATATACATTGTTTTTTTTTTATTACAACAAAAACCTGTAGAATTCCCTTTTTTTTTTTTATAAAAAAAGTGTCAGCATTATTTATGACTTATGGGTGGCAAGACAGTTTTTACCATGTCAAACATAGAGATGGTTGATTTGAATTTGCATTTAAAGGAAACAACTTATGAATCATTCCATATAGCCTACATATACATTCCTTCGATTTGTATATAACCTGCAATGACTGTACCAGTCTGTACTCACTGATGCTACATTTTGCACTCCTTTGAACTGTGTGTCATTCGGAGACATAATTGACCCTTATTGAGTAACAACTATCCAAATCAGTTACAAAGAATGGGGCCCACATCTTTCTTATCCTCTTATCAGTGTAACAGAAGACAGTGTGTGACTCTATTATTACAAAATACTAATGAGGCAATTTCAGAGACATACATTTCGTCTTAATGTCATTTTCAGTCTAACCTCTAGTCCAGAGTATGCAATAAGCCCTAATAGATGTGAGGCTGCCTTGTACTTTCAGATAGAATGTCAAACACATGCAGCAGTCACAAGAAAGGTACAAGAGAATGCTGAATTAGCAGAGAAGCATATTCATGGGAATGGGATTAGGTTCATGCAGGGCAAAGTACAGCACTCATATAACACAGACAAGACGGAGATTTATTACCGTCACTGTAATAGTGGTTATCTTCTGTAGGCAGCCAGGAGTGAGGAGAAGGCAAGAGATAAGATTACTAGTTATGCATGGAACTAACCTGTTTGTGAGCATGCTTGCTGTCTATCCTCCCAGCTGGAAGGACAAGTGCCAACATGCAAATACTATTTAAACCTATTTTCTGTTCTGCACATTCCTGCATTTTTTACATAACAAACCAGAACAATGAGCAGTGCTGGCCTATACGGATTCAATTTAACATCCTAGTAATTTCCCAATACATCAGTTTTCTTTATGCTTACAGTGTGCATTTCAGGGACACTGGTGCTTTATGTAATAGAATGTTATCGCATATAATGCTTGCTATCTACCTTGTTGTTATAAATGGAAATCATTACTGTTGCGTGACACCAAAGCAGGTATAGACTATATATCATCCAGCACTAAGTGACATTTTGTCAAGTACATGACAAATAAACCACTTAACATTTAGCTTGTTTTTCCAGTTTTTATCATTCTTGTGCTGCTCACGAACAGACAGATTACATTAACACAAAGAAAAGGAAATGAACTCACAGACCCATTCTCTGACTCAGCTAAGAAAGTAGATAGTCTGACCTGAAGTGCCTCCTGGATGTTTCCGTTGTAGTCAATGATTTCAGTTGTGCCCTGGTCACCTTTCTCTCCAGACGGACCCTATATTAACAGTGTGTCGATTGCACAAAGTAATGAATAAGCAAGTAAAAATTAGCTGGGGATCAGTTTTTTGCTGGATTTCTGAGTGACTGCATTTTATACATCATCACTGTCAGAACAGACCAAAAGCTCATATTTCCAGAGAAAGAAACTTCTTTCGTTGTAGGTCAGGGTCAGGGTGTGTTTTAAAATTTTGTCCTAATGGTGACAATATGCCATTTTTATTTTATAATTCTCTATGCAACATCAACTTGCTGCACACTGGGTACTCACTCTTGGCCCCATAAGACCATCGCCCCCTTTGTCTCCAGTGTCCCCCTGCAGCAACAGAACAAATATTAGGTTAACAGAGGATTTCAAAACCTTTCTGACCTCAGTGCCCATAATGACGTTTACCGCAGAATCTGAAAACTTTATTGACCCTGGAGGACATTGCTTATGTAATGACTGCAAAGAGACATAGAGACAGTGACAAAAACAATACAAAATATAAAGTCTAAACAAAATCTAAATTAAAAAAAAAAGCTCAATCTGAAAATACACTATGCTACAAACAGAAATGCTGGATATAAATACTATAGATAAGTTACACAGAGTGAAATCTACCAACATAAATGGTAGCTTGGAGTAAGTTATTGTATTAGTAGAGAATCAGTATATATTAAGTGATAAAAATGTAATATTGACATAATTAGTGATTCTGCACATGAAGACTATTGCATGTAAGGTATTGCACATAATTAAGTGATCCAGCACCCACTTATTGTTAATCTGTTGATATTAACACTTACTCAGTCACTACTACATGTTGAACTACATGTTGAACTAACATGTAAGACCGGTAGTGTTTAAGGGAATAAAGTACCACATATACACAAAAACAGCTAGGATTTCTGACCTGTTATGTTAAAACGAAATGCAGCAATTAAAAAAAACAAAAGCCCTCTCACTAACCTTGGATCCTTTTAGACCGGGTGTTCCAGGTTCCCCTTGTGCTCCCTAGTGGCGATAATTAGAGTAAACAATCATCACTTTTACACTGCTGCATGATAACACTGGCACACCAATAAATCAACTTCTCTTGTGAAAAGCTGGTAAAAACTAAACTAAGCTTAATTACAGGAACCTTCTGTTAAAATGATGTTGTGGTTATGCCTCTGATTGTGGTTTTGCACATGATCACAGTTAAAGTTGATTATTTAAACTGGAGCACTAATAACATGGGAGGGCCAAGTTTTCCTGTGGGATGTCTTGTAAGAAAGGGACATTCTCACTGTGCCATGTCAAACCACTTTATTAGACTGATGAAGAAACCACATGTAGAGCCAGCCTATACAAAAATAATTAACTGCTGTTTGAAAATTTACCCTAGAAATAAAACCCCAACCAATGTTTTAATCTCCTTTAAAGCCAGTAATTTCCTTTGAAAGGTCAGGTCAACTCATTTACTCTCGGCAGTTCAAGGGGTTCATGGTCAGTGTAAATGTGCCGTTTGGAACCATTTGATCCATGTCCCAGAGTGTTTTTGGCTTTACGCTCACAGAAATTTAACCTGTCTATCAAATTCCTCTTACATTTCCTTCAAAAAACTTAAAAACTCAAACAAAGGAAAAACCAACATCCCAGTTTATGACAGTAAGACTGTAACACTTCTGATAATTAGTGATAATCACAGTGTTCATACACAGCTATTTTTTACTGTGGTCTACCTGCCTCTCTGGCTTCAACAAGACTAACCTTCTGTCCAGCTGGTCCAGTCTCTCCGCGTTCACCTTTTCCTGCCGGCCCAGACTCGCCTCGCTCTCCCTGCAGGAATACAATTTGTTCTGGTGACTTTGTTTAATCTGAACTGACTCATACACTACTACCTAGTTATAATTTCATTTCTTAATTAAAAGTTCGAAATCCCAGTTGCCAATGATACCTAACCCATTTTGTTTCAGACACTACCAGCTAAACAAAAAAGAGCCCAAACTACGCAGTGCCTAAAATATTGAAGACATGATTCTATATTATCGTAGAAAGCTGGACAACACTAAGAATGAAGCCATAATAAAACTAATATGCTTCAGATATATAACCCCTTGAGGCAGATAATTTGACAAGTTACATCTTTAACATGGTTGCAGAATTAATATTTTAAACATTTACTCACAAATTGCAACATTTCTGATGGCAACATAGAAGGACTAATTTTCTGGGCACCAGTTAAACTTAGCCATTGGTGAAATAGCACTAAATAACATTGTGAGTATGCTTTTAAGTGCAGTGGCAGAGTTTTGATTTTAAACATAGTATTCATAAACAGCATACACTCTTTTGGCGGCATTATTCGGATTGCTTCTGATGTGAATGATGCTCTGCTTGGAGTGAGCAGTAGAGGGCAGTATGGAACCATGTAACCTGCTCTCAGTCTGTCATTTGCACTACAGTTGCACCACTTTTGAGTGTGTACATATATTATTATTATTTTAGACCCATGACCTTCCCTACACCTTCTCAATAATATACAATCTGCTGGAAAAAATATCTGGAGATGAATTTGTCACAGTCCAGTTGTTTATTGACTGTTTTATGCTATCGTTGGCACTAAATGTAAGCTGTCCACTGGACCCTCAATGTCACACAGTGATGATGGTGCTGACATGTAACTGTTGTACAAATTTGTGTTACTTTGGACACGATTCATGAAATGTGAGGCGCCTGTTCATCGTGGCCACAAAAATCTTTACCAAAACAGCAAAGGCGATACATTTCCTTAATACAAAACACAGGACTGTATCAGCATTTACACGTGTGGAGCTGCTTGCTTGAAAATGGTTTGCAATCATTTTCTCACCTTTGTTCCTGGAAGCCCTGGTAGTCCTGGCTCTCCCTGAGGCCCGAGGAAACCAGGCTCACCCTGTAGTGCAGAAAGTGTTGTTGAGACAAGAGAAACATGTCTAGGCTTATGTGATATTGAAATAAAATCTGTCGGGTAGCTTCTGTGGCATACAATGAATTGAGGTTAGGAAAGATGCAAAGATGGGACCGTATCAGTTTCAGCAGTGGGTAATGTAGGATAATGGAACGTAAAACCCATTCCGCCTTTTAAACTCAGACTGACTTTTGAGTGAATATGTCTCGAACACTATCTATGCTGGCAAGAGGGTGATTACTAAAAAAGTCTGTGCTTTCAAACCTGGAAAGTTATTTTAATATAGATTGAACATTACTTGTTGCTCAGCATTATGTGCTCATAATGTGATAAGCAGGAGTGACTCAACTTGCTCTGTAATTATTTTTCATAATTTTCCTAATTTGAATGCAGCTAAAATGTTCAGTTAAGACAGCTGCTTTGTAATTCATTTCAGGGAGCCAAAGACGCTTAGCACATTGTAACAATGGCCTGTGAGTTTGACTGAAATGAATTAAACTCTTCAAATCAGTCTCTGGCCTGTTCAGCTCTTCATGATGTGCCATGTCTAAGGTTTTGACAAGACAAAGACAAATATGTAATTAAGTTGTATTTTCTATAACTTCTAAAATATAGTGATCTATGTCTCTGTGTAAATACACTCTCCCATCATCTCTGTGCACTGACCATAGCAGTATACAATATAACTCATAAATATAAAGGTGCCAGATGGTGTTCTTTGGAGCAATGGCTTGGAAGAACGCTTCTAGTTCCCTAAATGAACTTTCAATCGAGTGTTATCAGATCTAGTTGCATAAAAAGCATACAAATGTTTGGTATATGGTTAAGAAGCAAGAAACACTCTGTTTATCAATAAGTGTATAAAATGTTGGTGTCATACATTAACACTCCACATCACATAGAGAAGCAATGGGCTGCTACTGTGGAGCAGTTGGTGGGGATAGTACTTTGCTCAAGAGTACCTCAGTGGTGCCACTGGCAGTTTTGAGATTTGAACCCACAACCTTCTGATAGACAGGGCAACTCACTATTCAGTAGGCCACTAGCCACTCCAATAGAAAGTAGTAATAGTGACCTGCAAGATCAGAACAGGCCACTCTACTGGCTAAGCATCAAATATTTTTTCATCATGCAAACTCTTGAAAAGATAAAAAGGACAGAGTCATAAATTCGTTACAAACTATTCTAAAAGCTAAAAGGTACTTTAAAAAATGCTCAGAAATGTCTGCCTTGATCAGACATTTTCAGATGCCTGACAGTAACACTCAAAAATTGTGGAAATACAACTCTTTGTCCTAATTCCAAATATATTTATTTAGCTTGTAGCATGTAAACAACCAACTCAATTCAGTTCCGAAGGCTCTGTCAGTATTCATTATTCCATACAACGGCACTTGGTTTCCTATTCTAATCTGTCAAGAGGTACCGAAACATGAGGTATTAGTGGTCTTGCAACTGGCCCACAATCTCAAGGGGTATTATCACTTAAATTGTGTCATTTGAAAGTTCTAGGTTCCTTGTTTTAGAGGATTTAATAAGTGAAGTGACCATTTGTCATACATTAACACACCACAGCACACACTTCTCTGTATTTAACCCATTCATCAAGTGAAACAGGGAGCAGCCTGGAACACAGAGGCCAGGGAGCAGCGTGTGGGAACGGCATCTTGCTCAAGGATACCTGAGAGGTGCCACTGGGATTCAAATTTTCTAATCACAGGGAGAAATCCCTAACCGCTGGGCCACTAGCTACTGAGCTTGTAATGATCAAGTGTTTAGTGCCAAGAAATTACATGTACCTCTGACTCAAAATAAATTTAAGCTTAGCTCAAATTACAATATAAATTTTGGTATAGCTGTAATAGTAACAACATATTGTTACTAGTGGTTGTGGCCTAGTGGTTAAGGCATTCACCCTGTGATCAGAAAGTCCGGGTTCGATTTCCAAGACCTACCCCTGCCCCCTGCTTCGCTTGGTGAATGGGTGAAATGCAGAGGAAGTATTTTGTTCTCTTCACGTATGACCAGATTGCCACTTTCATATATCTTACTTATTTAATTATATTTTAAAAAGTTTTTATTGCTTCCTGTTTCTGTGTTTTGGTGATTAGTTTCAGTCTCCTGTTGCTTTGTGTTCTGATCATAACTTTAATAACTTTAAAAATGTTCTCAGAATCTTAAGTTGGACACATGTAAATGTAGGTAAATGAATGCATATTTGCAATTAAACTCAAGAGCTGTATTTCCACACTTTTTTCCACACATTTGCATCTGAAATGGCAGAACAAGCATTTTTGCAAACAAAGGAAAAATCAAGCCACTGTAACTCCAAGACTATTTGAGCTACATCAGAGAAATGTATTTTTCATATTTTTCATGGCCCAAGGGTAAACATAACAAAAAAGTTGCCACAAAATGTTACAAGTCTGAGATGGCTGAGAGCGGATGTATTTGTTCAGTTGCGCCTGATTAACCCCCAAGTCTTTTGCACAGATGACAAGAAACTTCCACTGGGGTGACTGAGGAATGAAAGTGCAGAGGAAAAAACAAAATGTACATAATCCAAAGAATACACCTCATCTGTGAAACTTGGTCCCATAGGCGTGTATGCCTGCCAGTGGAGCTGACTCACTTGTCTTTATTTTAATAGTGTAACTGCTGACGGTAACTGCAGCATGAATTGTGAAGTGTACAGAAGCACCATAACTGCTCCATGGGTGGTGCCACTGTGGACAATGACCCAGAACATACTGCTAAAGCACACGGGGCATTTTTCCAAACAAAAAAGCAGAATGTTTGTCGCAAGTAATTTCAGTTTCCTGACCCGAACCACTATCCACACTTCACACAAATAGAAGACAGAACGATCAGCATCTGCAGTCATTAATAAATGACCAACCTAAAAAGGATTTGCAGATTTGCGACCAAGTTCTAAAACATGTCGACTCATCCAATAATTTATTTATTTAATTACAAGAAGGATTCCTATATGGTTCACCCAGTCCTGTGTATTGATAATAGAATATGTGTAAATAATGAAAGGTTCTCCAGAAAACTAAAAGTGATTGCTCATTGACACTGCTCTAGAGAAGCTTTTACGTCACCTTTATTTTTAAGAGTGTGTGTCTAAAACATCCATATCGTAGCATTCCAAACTCAAAAAAACAAAAAGTGTTTTGTGTCAGAAAGTTTTGTTTTTTGCATTGCTTATTGACACATGTTCTGTTCATCCAAAGCTCTCCTACTTGGAAAAAGTCTATAAGATTCTCCACATGTGGTGTTCAACATTATGCAAAGAATCTGACCCAGAATCTTTAATTCCCAAGAACACATGAGCATCAGATTAGCAAAATAGCATTAGCGTCCAAAAGCAGTCAGCCTCTGAATAACAGGGTTATATAAAATACAGGGATTTTTTACAAGACCAGCAGGTTACAAGCATACAAAAAAGTGCTGCAGCCAAACAAACCAAAACAGCAACAAGCATTATCTCATGCCTGTTTGAGCATTCCTTGCATTCACACGTTAAGGCGGGCAAGCAGAGTATCCTATGTGTGTAATAGAGCACTACCGTATTAAAGGCAAAAGCACATTACACAATATCTGGTGGATGTCTGGCTCGTAAATAGGAGGTGAAAGCTAATTCAGTATTATCAGGGAAATATCTAGGACAATGCCTGCTTTTTCTGAGGCCTAACTGTTCAGTTATCCAGGCTGCATGAATGATTAACTTTGAAACCAAGCTGTAGACCTGCATTTAAATAATACCCGGAGAGCTAATTTCAATTAATATTAACAAGATTAATTATAAATTCAGTGGACATAGATGACAAAAGAAATACGTTCAATACAAAGACATACTGCCAATACAACTGCAATGGAATTGAAATGAGTCCCGACACTAATGTTGTGGAGCTGAATAATGAGAATTGATCTATCCATGCTAGACCAACAAATACCTTCTTTCACAGCAACTGTTGCAAAGTTGGACAAGTTTTACAGAACGCTGGTAAACATGAGCTTTCAATTTAAAATGTTACATTACTGTATCCTTGTAATTAATCGAAACCAGATTAGATTAGAAATCTGAATGAAGCTGAATGACCATGCTAATGTATTTTTATTTTAAGCTGACATTAATTACAATTAGCAATGTAATCTTTTTACATATTTTTTTTTAAATGTGAGTCGTATGTCTATGTCATGTTGAATGACACTTTTGTTGTGTAAAACCTGTCTAACTGCACATTTACTACAAAGGAATTAATTTATAGGCCGAACATGGATAGATCAGCTGGTACAGTTACGTTACCAGTGTTCTGTTGAACTTAACGGAAGCAAATTAAGTTCATTTTTGATTAAGGAGGAGTTAATTAATCACAAGTGATTTTACTGTGTCCGGTTGGGAAATTTTAGGGATAAAGACACGGCAACATTTACCTTTATTCCGGGAAGTCCAGGCAGCCCTGGAAGTCCTGGCTCTCCCTACAGGAAAAGTGCAACAAATTACAGCCAAACCAAGCCAAGCCTCCACTCCTGGCCTTGAGCCTGGAAAACCAGCTCAACCACTAAAGGTTTCCTCACTGTCCACAACATCACTAGATCAGTCTTCAGTCTTCGACCAACACGACAATCATCAATACTCTGTTATGAAAGCTAAGCAGCACTAGGCGTCTACTGATGTTTCAGCTGGGTCCTATCCATGGAAAGTTACGCTCATTTTGTGGAAGAGCAATTGGTCATTGTGTCAACCAGCGTGTTCATACTGAAATATGTTTAGCATGCATGTCAAGTGATGATAAAGAAAAGCTTAATAAGTGAAGTGAAGGTTAGATCACGTTTCTGAGCACATTCTTATCTCTGAAGTCACTATGAAGGTTTAGAATGCAGATAAATGATTATTGCACCAGGAAATTAAATCATGAGAAAGTGAGAAAGAAAGGCGAATCCTCAAACGCATTAACATTTCATGTTGAGGAAAAACTTTTATTGTTAGTTAGACATTCATGCTCTATTATAATTAATATACATATGGAATGTGAGTAGGAACATGTTTCAAAATGACCATTTTAAATAGATATCTGACCACAGTTGCACATTTCCACTGAATTTCCTTAAAGGATTGAAAATATGATGAACTGTTGATGAACTCCAAAGAAAGATCTACTCTGCCAAGCCTCACTGAATTTCAGTGAAGATTAATTGGAACAAGTCATAAAGTACAGCGTGAACCAGCATAAAATAAATAGACACGATGGCTGTAATGTTAAACTTTGTTTAGGTTTAAATGGGGTAAAGTGTTACTACATGGAAAAACCTCCACTTTCATCCTCAAGTTACTAGCTGATGTGATCTTTATATCAGAATGTTGCTTTGGGTGAAGAAACACCTGTGCTACAACAGGATGCAACAGCTCTCCCATATACTACATTTTTCTAACATTGCAATTCTTTTCTATACCATAAATATTTACATGGCCCTTTTCTAATCACTCTTTATCTGTTAGATTTAAGCTGACTGTTTATGTTCCTGTGCCTTTAAGACTCATATATGAAAGCGATCTCTGTACTGATTGGCTGACCTGTATTGTGCCTCAAATCCAGACCAGGCTGAAACACTAAATGGCCAAAAACAGGCATGTATTTTCTGTGTGACATGTATGTGGTTTTGGTTCTATGTATGGACAGTTTTGACTGGAAAGTGAGAAGAATGTTTTGAAACTTTACAGACTATATGAATCTCTTGACTTTAAAACGTATTGAATAAACGTATCTGTTAAAAAAATGGATTCTGTTTAAGACTGTTGCTTTACCTTTTGCCCACTTCGCCCTGGCTCACCCGGCTCACCCTGTTTTAACATTAAAACCATATGACAATAAAAAAGACAGAAAACAAAATCAAGGGATACCAACAACAACAACAATGATACCAACAACAACAATAATAATAATAAGTAAAAGGAAAATGTAATGATAATAAGAATGCAAATAACAATAATAATATTAATAATTGAAAACATCAATAACAATGTACATTATTATTATTATTATTATTATTATTATTATTATTATTATTATTATTATTGTTGTTGTTTTTGTTGTTGTTATAATAATTATAAAGGCAGTGATAAATCAATAAATTAGCTCAGGAAGTTTTTACCTTAATCCCAGCGGCAGAAGATCCTGCATCACCCTGTGGGATCAAATGAAAAGAATATCTTAAATATCTTAAATAGGTTATGAAAGATCTTAATGTATCAGTCCTCCTTAGGTTCCTCTCAGTCCCCCTTTCCTTTAATAAGATTTATGTGTAACTGAGTATGAGAGGAGGAATACACTCTTAAAACTGAGCTACAAAATCCCTGCCCTGATCAGGAGGAATAGGGTCAGAAGAATATGGCCTTATTTTAAAGTAATAAATCTACTTTTGGCTGGAGCAGAATCTCTACTGGAAAACAGCTAGATTTACGGCATAAACACATCTGGATTTGTGGCCACTCAAGCTTAAAGTTATTCAAAGCAACAGATTGTGTAAAACTGTAAGTATCGTATCTGGTACACTGAAGCTCTGCCACACAGCAAAGCATCTGTGTCCAGTTAAGTGTATGCATTTCATAATCAAGCAGATCACTGACATACAGAGCTATGTGTATTTTGATTGTTGATTTCAATCAACATGAGTGAGCTGGCATGGTTGAAGCACAGGTGCGAAAGGAAATCTGTCAGTCCTCTGTTCACAGTAGCTATCCAGTCCAAATAAGATATTATTTGAGAAAACACTGAAGAACATCAAAGCATGAAGAAACATTATTCATAATTAAGAGGCTTATTCTAATGCTCAAAGAGAACACATTATTTAACACACAAAACTTCACAAAAGGAAAATAAATATTGTCTTATACTGTCCTACAGTGGGAGGCGTAGGCTATTACATGGAGATAAGTGAGGGTAGGGCTCAAGAATGCACAGGTGGTCAAGAGGACAGACGGGAGAACGGTCCAAATAAATAATAAAAATATGTTTTCCTTTGTTTCATTTCAGAGATAATAGGTTTTGTTATAGCAATGGTAAAATACCTAAATATGTTAACTGAAGAGTCAAGATAGTCATGATTAACCAAATAAACAGAATGACTGATTCTGTTTTTTGACCCTAAACAAAGAAGACAAATTTAGGTACAGTGGGTATTGAAAATAAACACCCCAGCTGCAAATGTGTTGCTTTGCAGCCTGAGATGACAAATGCCCAGATGTGTTTACTCAATGCAACTTATATCATCCAAGTAAAAGACATGATAGCATTAGTTTAGGAAAAAAATAACATCAGATCACCCTTCTCCTAAAAAAACCCCAACAACTTTTACTGTGAAAGTGCAACTAATCACTATCCCTGTTAAACAACAAGCTAAGCGGTGTTCACCTTTGAGCAGCTGTAATCATTTATGATCAGTTCAGCATAAAAGTGACTTGGGCATTCCAGTGATATTAAGTGTAACTGAGAGTAAACAATCAACTATGGGTGGCAAGGCACTGTCAAAAGATCTCAAGTACAAAGTTGTGGACATGGATATGTCAGGAGATGGGTACAAAAGGCTCTGGCAAACCCTAGGATCACAGTAAAGTCTTTTATTAAGAAGGGGTAAGTGTTTGGTAGTACTGGTACCCTTCCAAGTGGTCACTGTATTCATGTGACAACAATCTGACAAGTGCTCTGCAAATTTGGCTTGTGTGAGAGGGTTGCAAGGAGAAAAGCCACTCCTCAAGAAATGTCATATTAAGCATTGATTGCAAAATTGCACTTTGAAGATTTTGAGGCCAAGTGGTACATGTGCCGGAAAGCCAGCACAGCTCACCATCCAAACAACACGTCTACAATAAAGCATGGAGGTTTTAGCATTTTAGCATGTTTCTCTGCAGCCGGGACTGGGGACTTCTCACTGTAGAAGAAAAAATGGATGGGGCAATTTTTTTGGAAAATCTGCTACCCTTTGCCAGAAGATGTTCCTGACAATGGCCCAAAGCACACAGCAAAGTCTATCTCAGTGATTCTGTTTTTCAGGATGTTTTTGCAAAACCAGATATTTCAGGTTGATGTTATAAGTTGCACAGAGTAAATACAGCTTAAATATGTGTGTGTGTGAGTGTATGTGTGTCTGTATTTCAGACTGCAAAGCAATACAATCTGAATATCTTGTATATTTTGAACTGTAAATTTGCAAAGAACCTTTAGTGGTTACATCTTTCTTACTACAATCAAATTAATAAACCCTTAAATGACCAGGATATTTAGAACAGCTTTTCAGAAACAACTTAATTAGCCAATCTGCATTATATTCCAGGTTATTTCTAAATAATAAGCCTTAGGGTGCAATAAGCCTGGGATTTTAGGGGTTAAATAAAATGAGCGTCTTAACACTAGGTAAGGAATGTGAAGATTTGAAAGCATCTGTGCTTGCCCTGTCTTAAACAGACTATTAGCATCCTCCAGTGAAATCTGATTAACGAGGCAGGAAGCTAGTGAACTTATTTGACAGTTGCTGTTGTCTGATTCCATTAGCTCTCGGTTTGTTTTGATTTGGTCTTGCTGTTCTGCCTAACAGATCATTTTCTGACACATTTAGGGTTCATGTCCAGCTAACTGATGCAGTGTTGGATATTAGAATACAGTGTTATATTTCTCTTGCTGCCCATGTACTGTAGGCATATGGCAGCAAAGGAAAGGAGTTAAATCAGATTCATGATTTAATGTATCTTTAACAGGGCCAACTTTTCTCAGATGCATTGTTGTTTGAAACATACTGTATGCTCACTTGTGGTAGCTATTGTTTCTCAATGTTAAACCAGTCATTACGTTAAGACAATTTTTGGGGAACTGGGCACTGGTGGTTTGTAAAACACTTTCTCTTCTCTTTTACTCTGTCTCTCCTTATGGAGACGAATTAGTCTTTTGCTTCTGGAACCCCCCTCTGTCGTTAATAATGCAGGATGAATTTTTCGTGTGTAAATATTTGCAGCTGCTCAGGCGGCTTATCTTTAGCTTGAATGGTCCTGGCCCAATAGTGTGAAACTACTTTGTTTCAAATACGTTATAGATTTTCTGACAGATGGAGGAAGATTTTCATAGCATCTCTGATGAATCTGACAGATCATCAGAGATACAACAAACACTAGGCCAACTCAGCTCTACAATACCAACACCTTAAATAGGCCCTCTGATGTTATTTTATCTGACAACAAGAATTTGATCTCATTTTGGTAGTTTCTGTTGTGTTTATTGTAATAGCATCATCGATTTAATAACAGACTGGCCTCAAGTGCAATCATTTTCTAGTTTACCAAAGTATAATTCACTTGGTATGCACTTGTTTGTAGGGCAGCTCTTAACAAGCATGGATCCAAAGGAAAGGAGATCAAATAGTTTACTATCGAAAGCCAAATAACAACCTGATTTGTTTACCTTATGAGGAACGCATAAAGTTGATCAAATTAAGCAATAAATAACAAAAATATTTACCCTCATGAATGCCTCTTATGTATTTGTTAATGTCAGTGTACTTGAACTCCAGTAAAAGGCCTTAAAGCAGAGAGAATGCTCGTTCGCTTTAAATGCACCCCCCTTGTACATGCTTAAGATGGAGTATGTGTTCATATGCTGTAACCTGTTGCTGCCTAGAGACACGACAGGCTCCTGGTCTATAAACACACATGCTTGCCTCTGCACCAGTCCAATACTAAACACCCCAGAGGGGAGCGACTGGCATTTTTAGTGGGCTGTATTATTTCTTTAGTGGAAGAACAGACATAAAACGTGTGACCAATAAGGATAATTGAGAGAGGGTTTAGGGCTGCATGGGGATGTGATGTGCAAAGGGGAGTGGAGCGGAGGGCAGCAGATGATTAGCCCTGGTGGGAAACTGTACAGAGAGAGAGAGAGCGGTAAAGCTGGGCCCTCAGCCTGCTGCTGAATCTGCGGTTCCACTTCACATGCGCTCTGTGTTCAGAAGTTGCTGAGGAATGCCTACCCTGGCTTTTATGGGAGTCATTTATGGGAGCACACAAGGCATACTTAATTGCCTCATTTTTTAGTTAGCCGTAAACTGCATTAACAGTAACAGCTGGATATCCCTAAGCAGCCCATCCTGTGACCCTACCATACCTTGTCATACACATTTCAGATGGGCAACCTTTTATATGGATAACCTAATATACAGAGGTAGATGCACATTTGATGCTAAAATGGATAAACATGGAAACAAAAAGTGAAACATTTTGTCTCATTTTTATTGGATGTCATTTGTTCATGGACATAGCTTTTGTTACTTTTAAATAGCAAAGCAAGTGCCATGCCCTATGACAATGCTTTTTTCCCCTACTTTATAGAGTAGTTTAAACTTTAAACATCGTACATGAAAGTACATTCTGTTGTGCACCTGTTGATTTTTGGCTAGGATTTACATGATTAACTATTCATCACATCTGGACCTAATTGAATTGTCTCTCTCCTGATTATGGAATGGAAACTTTACCTATGGAAGAAGCCTTCAGAGTTCCAGCAAAAAAAAAAGTTCAAAAACAGCTTTTCAAGCAAAAATCCACTGGCATGGTGTGAAAGGAATGTTTTTCAGAAATGAAAATTTTAAATCAGAACATTTCACTCTGTGCTTTAACTAGATAGCCTTGCTCGGTTTTGATTGTGAGCAATAAGGCTTGGTTGCAGGGGCAGGCACAGAAGCAATTGAAAAACAGCTCTGAAGTAGCTGTCAACAAGCTTTGACTCTTAAAATTGCATGTCTTTATGTTGTTGCAAGATTAGGCAAGTTACTGATAGGTTGAAAATCAGAAACTGCATTTACCAAATACATTTACTTAAGCTTTAGCTTCAGTTCAGATATGAGAAACAGCCTCAAAAGCACTGGCCGAAGGTGGACACAGAAGGTCAGTTACAGCTCATTATGAGTTCACAAAGGGAAGATAAAATGATACTGCTGCTTTATTACAATTTATTGGTTTTGGATGGTCAGCACTAGAGCTTAAATATATTTAAAACCCAGTGAGACACGTCTTTTATACATTATTGCTCAAATACACTACATTTTCAAAAGTAGACAGACACAGGTTTTGTTCAGCTGCACACACACACACAGCTTGTATAATCTCTATAGAAAACCACTGCTCATAGATTGTAACCCTCTGGAGCAGCCACACAGGAGACTAAGGTTACCATGCCCAAGTGTCAGCTAAAGGGGTATAAAGCACCCCATTACACCAACATACAAGGTGTTGGATGGGGTTGTGTGGGACAGGCAAGTTCTTCCACACCAAACTTATCCAGCCACATCTTTATGGAGCTTGCTGGGGTACAGAATAGAAAAGGTTCTTCCCTAAACTGTGTTCACAAATGTCTTGGTATGCTGAAGCATTAAGATTAAGTTCTTCACTGGAACTCACACTACTTCAAATAGTCTAATTTGTACAGCTGGACACAAACTAATGCTTAAGTCTCAATTAAAGACATATTTTGTTTTATTGTCCTCCTGAGTCAGGCAGGCGCCAGGTGAAACAACCAGCTCACTGGAGAGTCTCAGCTGCCTGGCCATTTATAATTGATTAGGTAAGGTGAGTACTTTGCCATAAAAGATCAGCTATGGCAGTGGTGATTTCTGTTACTGTCAAGATTGTGGCTACAGTTAAGTTGTCCCACTTTGGTGCCAGCTTGACTCTAATGATTGCTGTAAGCAGAACATGAGAGAGTGGAGCTGTTGAAGTTCTCAGTGGTTCACAGGCGTGCATGGCACAGCCAACGGCTGCTGCCAGATGACTGGATTAGGCTTTGACCTCAATGTTGTGAGGCCCTGCCTGGAGACTCCGCCATTGGCCAAGCCTCCACCCCTCAAACCTTCTTGCAATCCAATTAAAGAGTTTACTTCTGCACTATTTAGACCAAAACAAAGTTTTTCCACCTCAGAGATGGCAGTGTTTTTGAAGAGCTGGCACTGTTTTCTAAGTCACAGCTAATTTCACACCCAGTTAAATATTTACACACACTGCCCTGAAAAGCAATTGCTGTATGTACCAAAAACATGCCATTTCCACCAGGATGAGATGATTTCATGTTGTTCAGCAATAAAGAAACATTTCAAGTTTTTTAAGCATAATAGGAAGAAAGCCTTTCTGTAAATTATCATAACATATGCAGTGCTTGACATTCATTGTGAAAACACATTTCCAATTAGAAATCGATTACGTTATGTGTGGAAATTCAAGTTTATTAATTGTTCCAATTGTGAAGACATTTTCCTGTTACACCCACTTCTAGTCATGACAGAAATCAAATCTAAAAAACACAGGCTCAGATAATGTTTTTCATTACGTCAACATAATGTTGAAATGACATTTTAAGACAGCTTGGAACTTTTCATGATAAAACTTTTCTTTTTTTCACAGTCTGTCCCTTATCAGACTTGTCATAACTCTGGATCCCTGCTTTGCCCTTCTGTAGCACTGTTACCTTTGCGAACCAGACTGCATTCTTTTTCTTCTATAAGCCTGAGCCTTGGCCTCTCCATGTTTCATGACTCATGTGCTAAGATGACCTGCACGCACTGTATGGAACTTCACAATGAGCAACTTAGAAAACTTAATGGAAAAAATCAGGCTCTGATGCTAAATCAGAGCACTGAGAGCTTCTTAACTATACAGAGTTGACCTGGATTAAATGCATCACTGCACTTCGTCAGTGGTGAATCACACTTAAAGTGACTATACAAATCAATGTGAGCTGCTTAGTGTACATGATGGCATCCCTACATCTGAGAACAAGGTCATTAAGTCACACCATAGTCAAGGACAGCAGTGATCTTGAAGACTTTCTGTCGCCTGCTTTAGACATGTACACATAGTAAATGGTGCATGTCCTTTTTGTCTTATCTTTCTATAAACTCCATGAAATTTAAATGATATGAGAAGTACATCTGATTCGAATCTTAGAAGTACATCTGATTCGAATCTTATTTTAAATATGAGCACAGACTCAACAGTATATTGTTGAATAGGCAATCCACATTTTCCTAAATGGACAATACAGTTCATAAATACATGGCTAAACAATGTAAACATTTTCAGTCTGGAACTGTATAGCTCCCTCTTTCCAGATATTAGAGTACGGTAGGTGCTTTTGAATGTCTGGTGAGAAAAGCTGCAAAGCATTTTATTTCCCATGACACAAACCTGTTTTTCATATTTTTCCCCTTTGGTTAAATTACTTTATTACAGCTAGGTAGATGAGATCAAAGTGTTTCTGAAGCAACAAAATTTTTACCATGCCCCATTTTCTTTTTGGGCCATTTTCCATGCATTTCCCTGCATCTGTTTCCTACAACGCTTCTCTCACAGGCACTAAGAATGCCCATAAAGTTAAACGTATCAGAATGTCTGTATAGCAAATCAGCAGAGACACACTGACGACACCGTTACAAAGTCAGTATATCTATCTACACCTTTCTTAATGCTTCCTATGTTCTGCTTACACACTGTCTAAGATCACATTATAATGGGGAAATGAATTTTATAGGTACTCATTTGTATCTTATGATTTTACCATCAGGTCAAACGACAAAGAGCACACAGGCAAAAAAGAGTAATCAATTATAATTAATTACTCACTAAATTACTTATTTGTGTTGATGTGGTGCTTGGGAGTGCTATTTGGCCTTGGGAACTGCCTAAATTGTCCATCATAGAGGCATTATCTACATAATCCTGCTGATTTGTGTACTGCCTACATTAGCCTAGAGCTCATTTGCACCACAAGTGGTGTCTGCGATGATTTGTAGTGAGAACATTCTTGCCCTCAGCTCTGGGCAGACCTGAATGAGCTAATTAGCTAGCCAAGGAAGGTTTCAAAGCAGCCATCTTTGAGAGTTTCTCAAAGCAATAATCACACATCCCCCATGCATTGTAGATGGGGAGACAGGCAAAGTGATACAGCCAGAGCAGCAGGTAGTGTGAGCAAGCTCCACATAAAGAAACCAACATGCTAGCCTGTCTAGTTTCTAAGGGTGTGAGGATTGTTTGCAGAGAATTTTTGAAGAGGAAAAAAATGGAGGAGCACCTCACCTTCAAACTGATGACCTAATTATTTTTATTTATAATTATTTTTTTAATGACATACACAATTTACGCTGGACAAGTGTTAGCCATGTCTATAGTTATGGTGCCAGAACACGAGTAATTTTTGTGTGAGCTGTGCTGTTTAGTTCTGACCTTTCATGCAGGAAGTGAAGAGAGACAGGCGGAGCTGGATACAATTTCATGTTTGCCATGTGAAAAGCCCTTAAATGCTTCATTTGACTTTTTCCAGAATGAGAACTGTGTTATGCTGCCCATCGTACTTTACATAAAAGTCACAAATATTTCACATGTCAAGTGTCTAAAAATCATTTGTTACCAAGTAAATGCATGCATTTTATACAAGGTTTTATATAGAACTCGTGAGCAGAGTAAAACAATTATGTTATATTATTGCCTAATAGTAATTTATTGCTCCAGATCCAACTTGAAAACAGAATTGTTCAATTGTTTTAGGTGGAAATGATAAGAGCATCATAAAGGTAGTCCTGAAACGTTGAGGTAATATCTAGGTTCAGCAGTCTCTTTGATGTACAAATGCTCTGGTGTTTCTTGATCTTGTCATTGTAGTTTCTTTCATGCATGAAATGCATCAGTTACATACAGTAGATAAGCCCTTATGCAGACTTACCTTTTCACCGACTTCACCCCTCTGGCCGTCTTCTCCCATGTCACCCTATATGAAAGGGCACAGTTCACATGACTAAACTACGAAAAGCACAATTTGAATCAGAGACATAGCAACATTTGTCAATTGTTAGTTGCGGTGCCAAACTACTGGCTGCAGCCTACACTGTACTCTTGCTCTATAAGTCTGCACCCCAGACATTCAGTCAATAGGCAGAGAGCAATTATTTTGTGAGAGCTTCATTATTTCCACTGTGCTATTGCTAATTAACATTCTGTTGACTGAGTTTCTGCATTTGTTAATGTTTACCAATATAGAATACATGGGTAAGAAATATGTTCTCTTTCAAGAAGAGATGCTTGCTTAAGATGATCAAGTGTTGTGTAAGACTCATTACAACACAGTACATGGTTTGCTGCATGAAAAATCTTCCACAGAGGTATGGCAGGATAAAAGTCTGCCACCCGTCTGTTCCAGTCTACATTTTAGTGTTGAAGCAGAGTGTGTGAAGCAAAGATGCAATCTTTCATGCATCTGCACTTAGGTAGCCTTTCCTGCTGCTGTGACCAACTGTGCCCACACATTAGTCAAGATGACTCAGAGTCCCTTCCTACCTCTTCAGCTCCACTGTACATTTTCTCTTCTCTACCAGAGACAGACAAATTCAGCCATTAGTCTTTAAGAAGGGTGAGTGTTCCTCTGGTGTGTTCCTGGCTAGATCCCCTCTGAGTGAAAAGTGTGAAAGCGTCCCTTTTTCTTGACTTGGAATTACGACTTTTTCAGGAGCACCTTTTGTCAAGTTATTTGGCCATTTTAAGTACAACAATCTTTGCAGGCTTACAGTTACAGACTGTAGATTTCAAACTATGCATTACTCACTCTCCACCCTGTCCATCAATGATTTCCAACGCTGTGTACATTTGATACTTTATTAGACAAGCTCGTCTGGATGGTGCAGCTTGTAGATGCAGCTTGTAGGTGTAAGACTACAGCTTACCTTCTTCAATGCACAGTTTGTGTCAGTCATCCCCCTTTCATCAGTGGTCAGTTTCAGACCACAGGATCACTATTATCTGGATGTTTCGATTGGTGAACTATTATAAGCCCAGCAATAGCACAGATCGGCAGCAATGCTGCAAGTACAAAATACTCTCACATATCACTTTTGTGTCAATGTCACTTTGCCTGTAACCTCATTAATATACATAGTATATACAAAAGATTATATCTACTTTATTGTTCCTGGAGGAATCAGTGGTGGCCTAGTGGATAGGATACTTGCCTCTGGACAACCCAGAGGTCATGGGTTCGAAACCTACCTTCAGCACCACCACTGGGTTCCTGAGCAAGACCCTTAACCCCAAGTTGCTCCAGGGAGACTGTCCCCTGTAGTTAAGGAACGGAAGTTGTTTTGGATAAAAGCATCTGCTAAATGCCAGAAATGTAAATGCTTGAGTCCTCTGCATTCACCACATTCAAGCAGTGGGCTTCTGACGTTGGCACCCAGGCAGCAGAGTGGGGGAGGGTACATTGCTCAAAGGTACCTCAGTGGTGTTACAACCAGTACACCAGTTGCCCATAAGCATGAATAAATTGGTAAAAGTCAGACAACAGTCTGGGTCAGAGAGTAGGCATACATAGTAAACCATGAACCAATAACTAATTTAATAATAAAAAATCTGTGTATTTAATTAGAATTTAATACCACAGATAGACAATTACGATAAAATTTGGTTCCATGAGCACACCTGGACCATTAAAGGAATTACACTTGATCCTTGTTCCACAGTGTTATTGGACCATGAAACATAGATATAGTTGACATGTATCTGCCATTATTACATTCTTATTTGTATAAGTTGTCAAGAAACATCACTTATGCACTTGTTCCCTATCTGTTGGAACTTTATTCATTATTCAGATTAATTAGCCTCGATCCATATTCTGATTTCATGTTACATAAGAAGAGATACGCTGCTTGACATTATAACTCTTAATAAACATTTTGACATCTAGCCAACAATACGAATGTTAAAACATGGCTTTACCTTTTCACCTCGATCTCCTCTTTCACCCTGTTGGAAAAAGAAATCCACACATGTTAAATGTTCAAGGTTAGAGAGTGCTGGAGTAAGGGAAAAAAGGTAAGATCATATCTGGGACTAAGTTCGCCTAGGAAATGGAGCTTGTGTTACAGCTACTTCAGATGACCTCAGAACTAAGGAACACCACTGTTTGAAATGAGATAAAGATATTTGCATTGATAAATAAAATCAATGTTTGTATGAAAATTCTGTGGAATGAAAACATTCTGGAGATTGATGACAGTCAATATTCTTGCTGTTTCTCCTGAAATGAAAGTGATGTGATTCTGCGGATGAATTTTCAAGTGCCAAAAAGTTAGAGCAGGTGAGAAAATAATGTTGCCATAATTTTCATGCCTTATCAAAATAAATATTTTTGTAGATATGGAATGCATCTCCTGATGAAACATAAATTGTGCACGACATTTCAAAATCAAACTGTGCACAAACCTTGGCACCAGGCATTCCATCTAATCCTGGCAAACCCACCTCCCCCTATAAACAGCAGAACACACAAACAACCCAGTCAATAACTCCCCACACCTGGAGTCATGGACCATCGGTTAAAAAAAAAAAGAGTATCAGGAGTTTAGCCTTAATGATAAGTATCGTCAGTTCTTTTTGGGACTAAGGAAAAGTAGATTGATTCTACTGGACGTTGGTGTTTTAAATCTAATTTTCTGCATACATTTACTATAAAAGAGTTTTGTCATAGTTTTTCTTGTTTTTTCTTGTATCCTGATGCAGTAATAGTTACTTGTTGTTGTACTGCACTGCACTACTCTGTTTTCAATTTATCACTTCTGAATTTTACACCTTAGGCTTGTTTTATCTACCCACAAAAACATTATTGGAAAAGTGAAGCCAGTTGGTTTAGCAAAGCTAACATTAGTCCAGTCTAATGGAAGATATGCTTAATCCAGCTTAATGGAAGATATGACACTGTTAAACAGCCATAAGTTATTATTGTTGCATTTGTTTTTGTGAGTTCATGCTTCCTTGTATTTTGCTTGTTTTTGTATCCGAGCACAACTGGTTTCCAGTGGATGACATCCAGATGATGTTCTTTCAATGAACTAGAAGAAAGTAGTGCATGGACTACAATGGAGCGCATTGGCTGAAATGGAGTGGTATAACACAAATCTTTTTTGTGACACTTATCGTCTCAGGTTCTTTGATTTTTGGGATGTCATGCTTGGCTTCAGTTAGTTCCTGCCGCACATTAGAGAGAAAGTTCATTTGAATGCTTTAGCTCCATCCGAAGCTGCACAAGGTTAATGTTCCAGAGATAGTACATGTTTAATATGTGTGTAGTCTTGAAGTGGTCTGACTGAAATATGAACTGTCTTTATTAAGCTATTATACAATGGTGATATGCTAAATTATGACAATGTCTAAGAAATGGCAATGCATTTTGTTTGTGTTCTACTCAGGTCTTAAGTCAAGAAAATCATTAATCAACTCAACCATTTTTTCAGTAGGGATGCTACAGTATTCCAAAACACTTTCAACACTTGGTTCTTTAAAGTACCATTTTTTTGTAAAACACATGTGCAAGAGTAAAGAATTTTTGCAAAAATACTTCAAAAAATGGCCACATGAAAAAAAAAGCTTTTTATCTAGGGTTTTCTAGATTTCCAACTAGAGACAGGAAATACCATGGTTACCATGATTTTCAAGCAAAATCAAGAATAATTATATCTCAGTGTAGTTTTCTATATTGTAATGTCAGTACTACTGCATGTTTCACTACAAACATGGCATAATTTGTCTTGTTTAATGAAGTTTAGCTAGCCACACTTGTTAAAGAAAATGTGTCACAGAAGAACTGTTTTAGTACTGGTTTAATGCCACTGTTATAAATGAGATACGTGAAAAACCTTTCACAGCATGTAAAGATACCATTTCATACAAATATTTTTTATACATTTAAGGGTTTAGCCCCTAGAAGCTTGATTAATGAAATATATCTAAAGTCTATCAGATAACTTTGCTAAAGGCTCTTTAAGTTTATGGCATTTATCAGACGCTTTTATCCAAAGCAACTTTCATTCTCTAACTACAGGGGACAGTCTCCCTGGAGCAACTTAGGTTTAAGGGTCTTGCTCAGGGACCCCAATGGTGGTGCTGAAGGTAGGATTCAAACCCATGACCTGTTGGTCTGGAGGCAAGTATCCTACCCACTGAGCCACCTCCACCCTATCCAACACTACTCATTCTTCTCATCTACCTTCACTTTTTACGTCTTTTTAAATATATTATACAGCTGGAGTGAGTAAGATGTTCATTGTTCCTTACATTTTTGGTCACTTTCACAAAACCACTGATGTCACACTGGAAGGTACAGTATATGGCTAAAGGTATGTGGTGACCCACTTACGCAGTTTCTGAGTTCAGGTGTTACAGCAACACTCATTGCTACCAAGTGTATAAAAAAAGAACATGGTCAAGCAAATTTCACAGACAGCCTTAGAAATAGAATTTATGACATGGCAAAGTCAAGTAGCAGGATTCCACAACTCTGTTTGTAAAATTTCTGCCCTACTAAATCTGCCCTGCATCTATCAAGTGCTCAGCACAACCATTAAGCAGTAGACCACTCAAACTTAAATTGTGGGAAATCAAGAAGTGTAAAAAGCACTTGTCCTGCTTTTTACACTCACTATACTACTCACTACATAGTGCCAAACTGCCACTGGAAGCAAAATTAGTACAAGAATTGGGAGCTTCATGAGATTTCCATGGCTGAGCAGCTCTACAAGTGCTCTACAAGCCCAAGTGCAACACCACGCATCTGCAAGAGTGGTGTAAAGCACGTTGCCACCGAACTCTGATGCAGTGGAAACATGTTCTCAGAATTAATGAATCATGCTTCACTATCTGACAGCCTGATGGATAAACCTGGGTTTGGTAGATGCCAGAAGAAAACTGCCTACCAGAACACATAGCACCGACAGTTTGGTGGAGGAGGGATTAAGGTCTGGGGCTATTTTTCTGGGCTCAGCCTCTTCATTCCAGTGAAGGGTTATGTTAACACTACAAAGACATTTTACACAATTATATGCTTCCAACTTTGTGGCAACAGTTTGGGGAAGGCCCTTTCCTGTTCCAGCATGACAGTGCCCCGGGCACAAATCAAGGTCCATAAATTTGATGAGTTAGATACATAAATACATCATTTGATGAGTTAGATGTGAAGGAACTCCAGTGGTCTGTACAAAGCCCTGAAGTCAGACCAACTGGTTGAACTGAATGAATTGGAACATCGGTTGCGAGCCAGTCCTTCTCGTTCAGCCTGATCTCACAAATGCTCTTTTGACTAAATGGGCATGGATTCCTACAGACACACTCCAAAACCTTTTGGAAAGCCACTGCATAAGAGTGCGGCCAAAAGGGCTTTGGTGGTGGGTTTGCATTTTAATGCCCATGGTTTTAAAATGGGATATCTAACACCCTCATATAGGTGTATCAGGCAGGTGTCCACATACTTTTGACCATACGGTGTAGTTTTAACGTCACTGTATATTGATTAGTTGGAAATTCAAATGTATTACACTCACGGTTATATCGTGGTTCCTCATTCGGACTCTTTAGTTTCTTAAATAACTTTAAAATATGTACAGCTTTTTAACATTTAAAATAATGTTCTTACATATCTCAGTTATGGAATTGGTATTCGCTTGAATAATTAAAGACATTTTGTGTAAACTGTCTGTCACCCATCAAAATGTAGTCTCTGCCATGCTAATTTTACACTCATTTTCTAGGAATGGGTGTTTTTTGCTGAACTTACTTAAACTTTCCCCAAAATGTACAAAAGAAAATGTTGATCGCAGCTCTGCTGGTTAGAGTTCACTCTATAGTGTGGTACAATGCAAGGCATAGACAAACTGCTTGTATTTTGCATTGGCCAGAGAAAAGTTTCATTCCACAAAAAGGGAAACTGATGTTTAAGGTTCAAACTAAAAATTGCTAACAAACCTAAGAATTCTAAGAAACAACATTAACAACATTATGACTATTCCAGCCTTAGCTGGGTTTACTACCAGGCTGGGCTATGTATGTTGTATTAGGCCTGTTTTAGTTGGGTCCATGACTTAAGCTTGAAAAATTATGCCTTTGGGCTTTCTGCAAAAGGACACAATAGTTTTGAGTTTCACCATGTTGATGATACTGAGCTGCTGCTCAGTCTGGATCGATGAAACAGATCCCAACCTAAAGTCTACTACGTTTTTGTTCCAACACCAAAAGGGTTAGACAGGAAATCTTTTTAACCCCTGTTAGATATGGGTTGTTTTTTAAGCTTTAAGAAAGAATGGTGAGAAGCAGTAACAAATACAATATGTTTTGAAAAGGGAGCTAGCATCACTATTCCAGACTTCAGGGTTTACATCATTATTTGCCAAAAGCTATGTGTAATCTTACCTTCAATCCATCAATACCTGGAATGCCAGGCAGTCCAATGGAACCCTAAGAGGTGAAGACACACTCAAATAAAATTTCATCCTTGAGTGTTTTTTTCTGTCTTTTTTCTATTTCATATTCAGTTCACAAGAATGTGTTAAAACAGGAATTAGAATGTGAACCATACATTGTTGTTCAAATGTTTGGACATACTGTTTGAAAGGTACTGTATATACATCACGAAGTTACAATAAATAAATAACTAAAGGAATTATTTAACAATTTCTTGGAAAATGACTTTCAGTCCAACTTAACCTATTGTGGTCAACAAATATTTGAGCAATGCTACAAAATAACTACTTAACCCAGTCAGAACACATACTCATCATAACACAAATTCAATCATTCACAAAGACTTTTGTGCAAACAAGGAACATTTAATTAGCTAATGCTCTGTTTGTTGCAGACCACATTATTATTTCATCAACTCAATGCATACTAATCAAATGGTATTTTATTCATGACTCACTGAGTATAATAAACAATAAAAGTTGATAACCATATCTTCATCACTTGCTGAATGGGTTAAATGCAGAGAAAGAATTTCACATTGTTCACAATGTGTGCTGTGCTGTAAAAACATGTGACTATAACGGGCTGTGTTGCTTTATTATATTAGCAATTAATTTTGGATAACTTGAACATGCTGTAGCGCACAACACAATAATTATTCACACTGAAGGAACTGAGTTTAGTCTCAGGCTATGCCCAAATGAGGGCCTTAGGAGCGAAAAATAGGATGTGAGATAACACGTGAATGCCCTGCTTTGGCAAATAGCTTTGGTTTTATGTTTCATTTGATTATATTAATGTTTAAGTTGAGATTTATAGAAATATTTGAACTGTAACTGTGTAACTGTGTTAAAAAGAAAACTGCTGTTAAAAAGCTCCTTATTTGTTTAAAGTGTTTGCAAACCAAATGTTATTGCACTTTTGTTCATATAGCAGTACTTTTAAAATAAAAGTGCACAATACACTTTTGAATTAATTATTTATTTTTGTGTATAACTATGTGATTAATCGTGATGATAAAAAAAAAAAGAAAAAGAAAAAAAGCACTGACTAGCGCTGAAAGGAAGTAAAGCGTCTGCTAATGTTCTACGAAGAAACCCTCCAACATCCCAGAGTTGAAGCTGGATTACTTCCAGGACCAAATATCTGATGATGTTTTAGGTTATGTTTAAAAAATTCTAAAGGGTTCACAAACTTTCAAGCACCACTGTAAGTACTCTGTATACGCTCCTCACTTATTTGCAGCTTTCTGCAATGACAGCTGTGTCCAATTGTAGCCAATTGTTCTTGATTGGAACCTTATCCACTGTTCCGTCAGCACCTCCAGTTACTAATCTCAAAATGAAGCTGAATTACATGCTCAAAACATAGCGTCCAAGTGGCTACATGTATCAGGATTTCAGCCTGAATGCGTCTTTGTGCTTCATGTTAAAGGAAATTCATGATACATCATCCAGTTGCAATGATTTATGAATTTTTGGAATAAGATCAACTTGTAAAGGATGACTTAAACCATACCTTGGGTCCTGGAGGGCCCTCGGGTCCCTGGAAAGATAAAAAGACAGAAAGAGAGTCAGAAGGTATGAAATAATACTATTCATTCTGCCAGGCTAGTCCTTAGAGATTATTCGCCCTGCCCAGGCAAGGTTTGCATGCAGTTAAAACAAGCCCCTTAGGCCTTTTGGAATTATAACAAGAATTATAATCAAAGCCTTGTTTCATTTTTGCCGAAAAGAAAAAAAAAACACTATTCCTTCTGCTGAATCACAAAACGTACTCTTTAATGAGACCCATTCCCTATAATATCCATAACTGGGTAATTACTTTCTGTTGAACACAGCCGATGTTGTTATTCCTGCTGAACCGCCGTCATGCAGGACAGGTCAGAAGAAAGAGCAGGCAGGTTCACAAAAAGTGATGGCTATGTCTGTCATGGGGCAAAAAACTGTTTCTTGACCCTTGTTTACAAGAGTTGGGATCCAATGCCCAATAACAGGTTTCTAAGAAGACCCACTAGAATATCCTCATGATGATTTCCAGCCAGGGTTGTTTCTCTAATTTAGTTTGAGGATAAATGTGGGTGAGATGGCAAAAATATGACATCACAGTATTTATGAATACTAATTTATTTACTGAGGTTGCGGGTGGATTCACTTATTATACTACTATTATAGTATTATTATACTATTTGTACTCACAAGTATGTTAAAATACCTTTGCTATGGCTGTGGCCTGTTTCCCACTTAAGTGTTGTTTAACGGAGTTGTCCCTGAAAAGCTCCTTTACTATCACCATTATTACAACTTCCTACAATTACTGGTGGCAACAAGTTTTATTGTGACAGCAAGTTCAATTTGCCTACAAACACACAGACACAGGGCCAAACTGTGATGGGCAGATCTTGGACAGTATTTGCGGGATGCAGTGCTTAGTATCAAAAGAAATGACAACCACTAAACCAGTGACAGGGTCATGGGTGACTGAGGCTCACTGATGTGGCCTGATTCCACAGAGGAAATATTGTTGCACAAATTGTTGAAAAGGTTGTTGCTGACTATGATAGAATGGTATTAGAACACACAGTGCATCACAGCTGCAGATCGGTCAGGTTGCCTGTGCTGAACCCTGCTCACAACTGAAAGAACCTACAATGGGCAAATGAGACTCCGAACTGGACCAAGGAGGAATGGAAGAAGGTGGCCTAGTCTCATGAAGTTTTCTGTTTGTCATGTGTATCACATCTTCGGAAGAGATGATACCAGGATGTGCTATGGGAAGAGGCAAACCAGTGGAGGCAGTGTGATGCTCTGGGCAATGTTCTGCTGGGAAACCTTGGGTCCTGACAGTCAACTAAATGTGCCTTTGACACATAGCATCTACCTAAACATTATTACAGACCAAGCAGCAATAGTATTTCTTAATAGTGACCTCTTTCAAAAGGACAATGTGCCCTGCCACACTGCAAAAATAATTCAGGCATTATTTGAGGAACAGTGTTGACACTAACTCCAAATTAAACAGATCTCCATACAATTAAGCATCTGCAGGATGTACCAGACAAATTTGGCTGATCCATGTTTACTTTTTGTTCACTTTCATAAGTACAAAGTCATTGTGTGTGTAAATTGGAGATATCTGAGATAGATATGGAAGTGTATTGAATAGCAAAACCAAAAGTGTCTGAATACATGTTCCTCCTCACTTTAAGTTAGGATATATCAAATACCACTTAAGGTGAGACAGTGTCAGACAACTACAGTGCAACCCTAGTCTGTCTGAGGTTCTAATTCTGCATTAGAAGAGCTCATGAGTGACAAGAAAGGCAATCACAGTCCTGTCCAGAGCCAGTCTCCTTGGCCCCTGAGCCATCAAGGAGCACTGCACTTCATCAACCTCCCAACATCCCTGTCAGGACACACTTGACAAAAACACCCATGTCCCTGGCTTGGCTGTAATGAGATGCCATTTGACTCATGAGAACAAGCTTCACTGGGTGACATCTAGGAGATTCCCCTGATCCCATCTCATCAACCAGCACAAGGTCGGCCCACGGTGCAGCGCAAGAACTCAGTTATCTGCTTAACAGATCTCGGCTTGCACGGTCTAATTTAACGTTGGCCCGGTGTCTGACCACGGTGATGAATCATGGTGTATATTGAGGACAAGTTCAAGACATACTTGATGTATCAAGCTTAGCACTCCTCCGTTCGCCTGAGTGATGGATCTTATAGTAAATAACATGTTAAGAGCCCAAGAGCCCAGAGGTTGTCCATATGCCTGCAGATGAAGTCTGTGGTCTGCCTCTACAGACATTACATCTTGCTTGCCCCATATTCCAAACTAAACAAGCCTTAAAACAAAGCTTTATTTCAGCATTTAGGATATCAGTTAGTGATGGAAAGAAAGTTATGGGAAAAAAGTCTATTAGGCACTGATTCAAATGATAAATAACTCTTTTCTCCTATCCCTCCCTTCCTCCTTAGCTTGACAGCTTGAGTGGAAATACTTCAACAGAACCGCTGACAATAGATTTATTGGCCTGAAGTCAATTACAAACCTCTTTTGATTGTATGGAACACACTGGAGAAATCAAAGGCTATTGTGGCTAACTCCAGTCTGTAAAACTGACCAATCCACACAAAAACAGCTCCTACTTCAGACCGAATCAAGGGCATTAGAGTAAGTACTTGAATAAGCAGGAAACTTGCATGGATTGATGAACAGGAGAAAGATATACTCATTACCAAACAGGCCAAAAGCAGCTCCTAGCCATGGGCATATCAAGAAAGCCTGAAAATTACAGAGCCACTTTGCAAAAGGAGAGCTCTTTCACACGGACCTTTGGGCAAATGTCTGATTTCCATTTTTTCCAAAGATGAATACATTGTACTGAAAGTAAATCGGAAGAGCCAGAAGTAAATGCTTACTGAACAAGTAACGGCTCTGAACAGAAGAAAAGGCTCTGCAAAATCAATTGTAGCTATACCGGCGTATGTTTTAGAGATTTTGTTCCATACACATGTGCATGTCTAGCCATACATAGATGAACTTAATGATATCTATTCTCACATAATGAATGTTGTAGCAAAAAGCCTTGATAATTACTTCATGTAATTCAAACATGTGATAGTGCTTTTACAAATGCAATAACAATGAATGTTCGCAAGTAGTATTTCCACATATTGTAAACACATTTGGCTCTGGCCCATGGTTTTTAAAACATTTTTGTCAACTGAAACACAAAGACAACTGAAACACAAAGACAATGTGATGTGCATTCACTGCACAAACTACCATCTCCATGATCACACAAATGTAATTCCCTTCGAGAAGGCCACAGAATTGCACATCCCACTGACGTTCCATATTTAGGAGCACCCCTCCTCAACCCCCACAAATGCGGGCTGCGCGCAAGACTGCAAACCACCTCTGGAAAGCAGAGGGACCCTTAATTTTCCCCAGAGCAACCTTATGGCACTGATGATTCCCAATAGATCCTACAAATATTTAGCTATTTCTCCTCCTCGCTGCTCCACGAGAACTTAATCTGTATAACCAACACCACATGTCTTGGATGTCTTTGGAAAACTGTGGAATTCACCCATTTGACAGCAGAATCTCCCTATAACTGCTAGACTGTACTAAGCAGGCCCTGGCCTCCAGCAGGGTGCATTGCATAAATAATAGTCTTGCCATGCTTTCAATTTCCTTCTTAAAAGTTATTTTTCTTAAGCATTGTTTACCACCTCAAAGTCGATCATAACCTTAACATGGCTTGAGTGTTTACCTTACAGTCTTATAAAGTTATTATAAAGTTGTAGGAAACACATGTAAATGTTATAGGAGCTTTACAGCATGTGAAGGTTCTTCTCGTTCTTTAAAAAAAAAATAAATCTAAAAGCTTAGTCAAGCTCACTAACATGGTTTTTATGGAATTTCTCCAAAAACGTATTGAACACTTTCATTTGTGAAAGTGTGACTGCGTACCTTGTTGGATACTTAATTGGTATTGGACATGTCCATAGATTATGGAAAAAAGCATGTGGGGTGATTGCTTCATTGTGTTACGGTAAAGATTCTGTCTTTTTATGACTACAGGGATACTGGTGTACTTTTTTATGCTGTTTTAAGTGCATCTGAATCCCCTAATAAGGACACTGACTCTTGTTAAAAGCACATGGTTTGAGAAGTTAAAACTGTCATGGTTTGAGACAGTTGGACATAAAGCCTTATTTCATTCCAAATGAAAGACATAGGTGATTTCATCCCTTTTAAACTGCCATTCTTTGTTTTTCAAGTCAGCAAGACAGAACTTTGTCGTCATGAAAATATAACCCTGGGTAATTTCCTCGAAACATACAGAAGTGAGTGAGACAGATATTCCACCTGCATCTCACCTCTGACTTCCCTTCTAGAGGCAATAATGACCAGGTTGAACCAACATCACCATTTGCATTGCCCTGATTTTCTGTTCTCCCTCGCTTGGCTGCATATAAAATGGTCTGGTCTGACATGTTCAATACACTTTTTGTGAGGAAATTTTCATGAAATGCCTAATTTGCTAAACAAAAAAGTCTTGATGTTAATGGTTCAGTTGCTTTCATTTCAGCCCCTAAAGTTTCATATGAGTAAACTGAAACTTTTCAATGTCATTGTTTACCTCTACCGTTTGAGATTGTTGCGTTTTTGTCCTCAGTCTCCTCCTGAGACTGAGGACAAAAAAAATTACTTTTTCACACAGGGCCATGTAGATTTGGAGTTTTTTTCTCCCTGAATAATAAAAACCTTCATTTAAGAACTGCATTTTGTGTTTACTTGTGTTATCTTTGACTAATAGTTAACGGTTTTTGATGATCAGAAACATTTTGTGTG
>JBBJLR010000013.1:13267857-13279053 GCA_037577145.1 Brachypetersius gabonensis | reverse complement strand
TGTTATCTTTGACTAATAGTTAACGGTTTTTGATGATCAGAAACATTTTGTGTGACACACATGCAAAAGAATAAGAAGTCAGGAAGGGGCAAATACTTTTTCACACCACTGTATATACCCCTGTGTTTCATTAAGTCTGGGTGGATTCTCTGTTAAGATTTTCTGTAGTTGTGTTGCCTCGTTCTGGTCTTTCTTAGCCCTTCGAATGATCTCATATTTTTGTGTCTCCTTTGATCCTTTGTGTATTTGGATATTACATTAGATATTGCACTTCCATCTTGCCTCCAACACATCCCTGACAAAAATAAACATTTTTAAAATATGTAGCTGTGGCGACTGAGAATCACTTAAAATAAATGACTTGTTATATCCCAGAGACTTTTGCCTTAGGTTACTGAAAATGAAAGGCAACATCATTTGCATTTAATTATGAACTGAATATGTTATGAAATGCTAACAAACAGAGCTTATACATGACTCCTGTTAAACAGGAGAAAGCTTATCTGGAATGGGTTTTGGCGACCTTAGCCTACAACACAGTTTGATGGATTTCCAACTAGGATGATGCATGTAGAAAGAATAGACTTGAACAGTTTTCCTTGCATAAGATTCAGAATCTAAATACTATGCTTCCACGCCATCAATCATACATCTTCAACCACTTGACCTGTGCAGTTACTTAGAAAAGGAAAGTCACAGTTCAGACCTTTCCTAAATAGATTACTGTATCACACATTTTCTTTTTACAGCACTGCACACACACTCAGGCTGCTACTCATGGATAGTTGCCTTGAGCAGTCTATACAATACTAATATATTTATGTTTTCATTCATTTGTTGTTTCTTAGAAGTCATAGGTGCTTCTGTGCAGTGTTTAATGGTGTAGTAGTGAGATTCAAAATTAATATTAAATGCAACTGAACAAACATTGGGCAAGTTGCTTACCATAGAACCGTTCTCTCCTGGAGTGCCAGGGTCACCCTGCGATAAAGAAAAAAGGCAACTTATTTAAAATGTTTCAATTAACATGCCAAATCTCCAATTTTCAGGGTTTGGTATAATCCCTAAAAGACTATCCTATAGTAGACAACCTCAATTTGTTGTAATTACTTCAATACATAAAGTCTTAGGCAAAAGTTTAACCTATATAATATTTAACCTATATAAATAATTTAACCTATTGAAAAAAAGCAACACGTGTTTCAATAAATACGGCAAATTCTCAGAGAATGTTTTGAATATGACGTATTTTATTTAGAAAAATCACATATTTAACTGCATTAAAAGATAAAATTACACAATTACAAGATTTGATTTACGTTCTGTATCTACAACTTTGAGTTTTCAGTTCTGACATTTTTCCATTCGTTTTGATATCAAGTGACGAAAAAATACAAGGCACTGGTGTAAAGAATGTTAGAAAGGATTGTAATCTGCTACTTTGGCAGTATATCTCTACAATATGCTATTTTGAGAATTGTTATATAATTAGTTAACACTACACAATGTTTTAGCTAGTGGTAGTGATAACTAAAACCTTCTGAAACGGAAATGGTTTCCATCCTCACTACACAACCATCTTGTACGACTCTCTCAGAATCTCTCTTTGAACTTGCCACTTCTGAGCATCTGGGAATCTATTCAAACCATAAAAAGCTAAATGTAATAATCCTGCTCCTTACTAAAGTGTTTAGGAAAGGTTGATGACCCTATGTAACCAGTAATATTTTATATTTCATTTTTAATATGTGGATGGGAGTGGGAGTGGGAGCTTTACAGTGATCAGCTCATTGCATTTCAAGCATGAAAACAAATAGCGCAGCACTCTGACATATTCTGAAGCGAGTGACTGGAAAGACTGAAAACAATATAATGATGTAGCCTGGAACGAAACAAATAAACGACACTTAATATTTTTACACTCCTGCCATAAATCGGGGCAAAATAACAGAAATCTGTTCAGGGCCTTGGGAAGGTTTTATGATGGTACATAATTGACGCATTTTCTGTTTTTCTTTCCCTCTTTTTATCTTGCAGTTAGAACGTACATAAATTAACACACTGTGCCACCGACAGCATTACACACATGGAAAGAGATATGTTGGGTGGAAAGTAAAAATAATGGCTATCAATCGCTGTAGCATAGACAGATTTTTGGAAGCAGAAGCATTTCTGAGATACGGGGTTGATTGTTCACATTGCGAGTTAAGGTTCATATCACCCCATTCTGCGGTTTCCAGAGTTCTTAGCTGATAGAATAGAAACAGCAAAGGTGAAATGTTGCAGAGAACAATAATTTTCTAGTATCTTTACTTGAATTTTCCTTTGACTACTTTTAAACTATACTGATTATGTTTCAAAAGATAAATCTTCACTTTTCACAGACCTCTCCACCCGTAGATTAAGCACCAATCAAACCTCTGAATTTGAACAGTTGAGACTAGAACAGAGAGATGAACAGTCTCTTGGTATATTTCGTTTTTCTTACGTCTCCTCTTCATGTTCAGTTTTCTCTGGGATACACTAATAAAAGTGTAATGTTGTACAGTATACCAAAAGGAGAAAAATAGAAGAGGTAAATAAGAGTTACAAGAGTTCTAAAAGTTCTAAATGTCTTTTGTGTAATTATAAAAGAAATTAAAACGAACTTTTACCAGTATCACTTTCACAATGTTTTTAAAATTAGTATTTACACTTTTATGTACTGAGTAGCCTCACCGGTAGCCCTGGAGCTCCTCTGGGGCCATCTTTCCCTGTGTCCCCTGGGGGTCCCCTAGGACCAGGTGGGCCTGGAGGTCCAGGGGGTCCTGGGGGGCCTGCTTGACCCTGATCACCCTGAGGAAAAAATGATGCAGAAGTATGAGACAGAAGTGACAGCATATGAAATTCTTTAGCTTGAGCAGAGCGAAAGGATAATGAAAAAGTTATCACAGAGAACATAGAGGGGAAGTTATGTCTCACTACAGTTAAAATTAACATCACTAGAAGACTACAAACACGATGTTAGCCCTCTGTTTTAATCCGCTGATTTATGATCACGGAGAGCAGTTTTACTATGAAAATCTCCTGCAGGAATTTTGATGCATAATTGACTTTAATTATTTCCAGATTTCAATCCAGTTGCATCTGTAATGAAAACACTGGGACTTGTTTTTAACAGTATAGCAGCATTTAACAGCTAGAAATGTCCACATGGCCAGTGAAACTGCAGTCAGGGGTGGAAAGCAACCATTGCATGAGTACCCAAACTGTACCAGGGCTTCAGAATAACAAACCAAATGCCTGGTCTTAGTTCTCATTCTTATATCTCTTGTTTATATTATATTATATTGTTATTATTTAGACAATAACAATATGTCCTGAAGGTTAATATGAATGTAAAATAACTTAATAGGCAAGTTATTTACTTATGTTTGAATACTTAAAATAAATTTCCTCGGGGATAAATAAAGTTTTCTGATTTTGATTCTGATTCTGATTAGGCAAAGAACTCTAAGGAACTGGAATGGAAAACATACTCACATTTAGAAGGCCTAACATTCTCCACAAGGAGGCTACACTAGCAGTCAAATAGCCTTCATTGCTTTAGAGTGATTCACATTAATAACACCCTGCGTTCTAATTCTTTCTGAACATTTTGCTTCTATACTTTTACTCTTGACTGCAGGAGGCAACACCATTTATTTTACACTGTAATGTATTAATTACTTTTACATTTTACTTTTACGTTGGGGGGGGGGGTAGGAGGTTTCTTTTCTTCCACTAAAAGTAAACACATATCACTTATTGCATTGTCATTACAAGTTTAGTAGAAATTTTAAAGCAAATCAAAAACAAATGAGCTCTTAATAGTGCTAAAGTACCACTGTGAGCTCAGAATGATTGCTGTTCATTGCAGCCCATTTCTTGTTGGCCAGCCTGAGTGTTGGCATGGAGAGGCTGAAGAATGGAGAGGAAGTGCAGGGCTAAGAGGAGAAGCCTTGTGGAGAATTGAGAAAGAGAGACAGAAAGAGAGAGAATACAGTGAGGTCAAGCACTACCTTAATGAGCCGGCGCTTAATGAGTTGCTGATCAGCAGAAAGAAAGCCATGATTGATCTTAGGGAAGACCATCTGAGCAGGTGTGTGAGGTCAAGAGGTCGGAGGTGATAGAGGTTGGAGAGGAGATAGTTGCATGAGGTCCCAGAAGAAGGAGGAAGTGGAAGAAATATATGAAAAAAGCATAAAAATAGATTAGACCAAGTAGTTGAGTCAGAGGACCCAATTTAGCACTTTCACGCATGAGCTGGGATCCACACTTTTCCGCAGCGGTTGCTTCCGAAGTCCGAACTCGGAACTTCGGCTCGGGAGGCCGCAATTACCACCTAAGGGGCACTGGATGGGACACCCACGTGGAGTTTGCCCAATGAAAAATGTAAATTTCTGCTCAGTGAAAGCGCTATTAGTAACGCTTAGTGCCAAGCCAGACCCCAGGAGCTGCACACACTGAAAGCAACAGTATTGTCTTTAAAAAAGTTGGGTAAAATGTTGAGAAGGCACTTGACAGAGAAAAATGACTACAGCTACTGTTAAATATTCTCTACATTCTGTAACCTGAGAATTATCTTTGGAGGAATATAATTCGAATCGAATGATCTAATCATTTCATGTGAGGGAGATTTTTAAACATTTATACAGGTGTTGAAAGAAGCAGATTTGCGGTGAACCATGGGGCTTCTCTTTAGAAACAGTTTGCCACTTTATTGTATAATATGCCTTTCTCCTTTTTTCCACTGACATGGTTACAGTCCAAACCATATCTGAGTTAGAAAGTCTAAATCCTGTTTTTAATTAGTTGCACATTACTGCACTGTTTTGTTTTAAAAAAGCTGTTAGATTCTCTCTCCCTAGCTCTCTATGATATATATAGAAAAGAACCACTTTTTAGTGGTCCTACCGATAGCTCAGGGCATAAAAGCAATAGATTGGACCTGATTAATCAGACGCAGTTGTGCCGCTCGGGGGACAAATATGTGGAGGGTGTGTGTCATCTCAGTGTGTGTGCCACAGAGTCTGCCTGAGCAGCTAGGCCACTCCAACAAACCTTCACAGTCAGGATTTGATTGCTGTGCAATGCAGCCAGGGTGGGCAGACCAGGAAGTCCCTGAGGACAAAATGGCACAACACAAACACAACCATACAAAATGACAAATGCAAACCATCATGTACACCACTGGACAAGTCCACCAAGCTCTTCACATCGCCTTGGAATTAAAATGAAGATCAACAGTCAGGATGCGTTGCCCATGCAATTTGACCGAGCTGCTTTTAAACAGAAATGTGTTTATAAATGTTGTATAAGATACTTGATTTCATCTCAGTAAAGCATGCGTTTGGATCTGTGCTCCCGTTCTGTGTGCCAACAAAATTAAAATTTTAAACTTGGTTTTTTTTTTTCGTTGAGGCTTGCCAAACACCTGTCAGTTAAGAAGAAAAGGATTTGTCAGGGGAAGTGTTGCCTGATTTTTCAAATTTGCCTTAATACACAAAACCTGTATTTCTGAGTGTGTGGTCAAATGTTTGTTTTATTGCAAACCCCAAATACCGCCTGAAAATCCAGTCTAAAAAGATTATTCCAAGAATAAGTCTAAACAGCAATTTTTCAAATAGTTGTTGTAAACATGAGGAAATACCACGTTTATGGGATATTCCATCCCACCATGTTTGGGAAGTAATTTAAATTGCATGGCTCATTGAACAGAAGGAAGCTCAGGAAACCTTGCTTGTCTCATGTTTCAGTGCTTAAGTGAAGAAGATGCACTTTCAAACAAGATTACAATAACTCATGATAATGAGCCAATATTACAGAGAGTTACTAATAACCACAAACATCCTCTGAATAAAAAAGGGAGCAGGCGTGTGAGGATGGGAAGAACACTCCATCTAGGCCTCTTGAGTTATGCAGTGCTCCAACGAAAGCTGGCACAGTGCTGCTTCTGCTTCATCCTGTTAGTTTTATGATAGGCTTGATCAATTTGCTTGGAGACAGTGAGATTTAGCACTGATCCCACTACCTTTTACAACATGCCTGTGGCTACTATAAGCTGGCTTTATGTACCATTAGCTTGGCCACAGTCTTACACCAGTCAATCTCACTGCAACCATTCATGTGTTACAGCAATGTCTTCTGGTCGTGGAAAACAAAAAATATGTCCAACATAAGTCGACCAGTGGAAAGTTCTTGGATTTTCCCCCTAGGCAAGGAACGACAAAGTTGCATTGCCTCTGTAGAACAGTTTTGACCTAGGTGTGAGCTTATGCATTGACCAGGGTGAGAATAGTAATATCACAGTGGCTGAGAATCCTAACTACTCGCAAATTGTTCTGTTTTGTCCATTGCCAGATGTTGAATGTTGCTGTGGACTTTGTGGCTTCATCTGGGCCTGAATCTGAAGACATGCAGGGGTTGTTCTTATCATTAAACCCAACAACAGCATACATTACTGTCATGATCGAGGTTGATGTGCAGTAAATTTGCCCTGATTTATCTGACTAAACCCCTCTATGCTCCACCCACTGCTGTGAGGTTAAACAAGCTTCAAAGAATGCTGGCATACGTACAATTTAACATAAGGGGAACTTGTTAGACATTATCAATTTAAAAGGGCTCCTATGTTGCATGTCTGTGTAGGGGCACACTGTTACACACTGATGAGTGACTATTATACATTTTTACCCCTACAGGAGTACACTGTAATTAAAATTCAGAGGACATTCCTGATACAGAAAAAAATGTTACATTTTAATCAAGGATTGGGAGAAAATGAGAATTTTACATTTTAAATGATGTGGTATTACAAAATGTGCTTGATATGATGAACATGAACTAAGGTCTGGTACATATTTCTTAGTTTGTAAACTCACAATCACATAGTAATTGTACACAAAAAAACAAACCTACTTTGACAAAAATGCGCACTTCTATACTACTGTTACTGTCGAATAAATGGGAGTGTGGTTATATTCATTTTGTTGTCACAAAAATATATTTTTAGAGATGATCAAATATTCAAGGTTTTTGCTGACACTATTTTTTGCCCAGTTTAACATCACATATTCAAATCAGATTTGGTGTAGTCTGTGTGGCTCTTTAACTTACATGGAGCAACCAGTTTTAAACTTAACATGTCTGTTCTATTTATCTTCTTCTTTGTCCTCCCTTGCACCAACAGACTAGCCTGCAGTCATCATGAAACCTTCCATGCAGTGCAGATTATTATCCATATTCAGGCGCAGATGGATTCAATGATTCAAAGAAGTGTATTGATTGAATCCTGAAGGCTTGATAGCCTTGGCCTGTCATGTATCTTACAAAACTCATCAGACTGATTTTAACTCAGTTTATTTTTAAAGGCATTTTGGGTTTCTGAGGCATGGCATGTGAAACTCATTGTCCTAAAATATCTTTTTAGATCTTGGAAATTAAATAATGCCTTTGACATTTGTGGAGAGATTGCATACTGGGTAAATCCCTAAAATCTGACTCTTCTCCATGAAAGAAGCTTGACTTGAGATGTATGTGTGCATGTGTACACCCACATAAAATAAAACTTCCACGGCTGGATTAGCCTTCTAGCTCAAGCAGCAAAGGCCATATAGATTTGTCACAGCTTTGAAACTTCATCAATTAGCTCTTTGGACCACACACCACTTGACAACCGCAGACCTATGTCATTAAGTACAATGCAATGGTGGCTACCATTTGTGTTTGTGTAACTAGGGCCTGTTTTATTTGCTGCTTATTCACCTTTTAACCCTGGAACCCTTAACTGAGGAATTTAGAGGGTGGACAGACATGACCCTGACATGTGCGTAACAGTGGGTGGAACTGCCATCCCATGGGTATTTTATGATGTTTTGCATCTACCATGATTTTCAGTTCATCTGAAGGTGAAATGTTACAACTGGCTGAGTTTTGGTTGAGATATATGAATGTAAAGTGGCAGAGGAAAGGTGATTTTTCCACAACTTTATACAATTCTCTTTTTCTGTCATTTTTGCTCCAAGAAAAGTATAGTTTAACAGTTGAACAGTTGAATCTTTTGATAAACCCTTGAATTATCTTTTTAAGAGTTTAGCAGAACACATGGAGATTTTGTTTTACTTCTGATTAACTGCTTCTGTTAAAGGTTTACAATAGTAATTAAATAAATAAACTGAGAAATGAACATGTGAAAATATGCAATTAAAATGTACGATTATTATCTATATGTCCCTTATTTCCTTCTAGAGTGGGTTGAAAAGGGGCTGTGGTGCCTAAATTATTGCTTGAAAGTCCTAAAAGTAGATAGAGAGAAACAATTAAACCAATGAGAGAAATATTACACTTGGACATTTACTTATTGAGGATCTAATATTAGATCTGTGAGAGGCATACATTTTAGTTATATGTAATATTTGATAAATCCAGTAAATGACCAAGTATAATATGTTTGTCTCCTTTATTCAATGGCTTTCTCATTCAGCTTTAAGGACTAAAACTATTTATGCAGAAAACTGAAAAGGGTTTAGAAACCTACAAACATCGCTGTAAATGGTTGTTTTTTATTGTTTATTCATTTTTGTCTAGGTTTGTCATTTTTTGACATTTTTTGTTAAAAGGCAACATTTCAAGCTATGTACAATTTCTAGCCACAAAAACATTAACTATCAATAAAATCCTAAGTCTAAGATTGAGTTCAAATGAAATACAAAGCTTATTTAACAGATGAACACATGCTATTTTGTTAATTGATTAACAAGTGATAGCTGCTGGTTGAATACGGGAAGCTCAGTGGGTTACGCTAGTCATAAAATCTCCCCTTTCTCCAACAGAACAGTGTCAAGGGCAAATATCACATTTCCTAGTTTGCCCATTAAGCAAATCTCCCTAATTTTGTTACAGTACATTTACGCACTAATTTAATGTGCAAAGTCAATATGTCATCCTGGTGGGTAATTTAATTAGGTCACAAGCCTTTCTAACCTCTTCATTCTTAGTAGCCTGTGCTCTGTGTGACTGGCTCGCGTAGTTATGATGAAAAGTTAATTACACAAACACTCCCAGCCTAAATGTAATAGGTATTTGGTGCTGTTTATTTGTCCTAAAAGATGGATCACAGTGGGAAAGCCAAAGGATTCCCTTTCATTCACTCCTAGGTGGCATGGGATTGAGTTCCTTCACGGTGGATGACTCCATTTCCCTGGTTAGAGTGTACAGATCATGCCCTAATCCCTGAAATTCTATCTAAGAGAAAGATCAGCATTCCAGCTGAATTTAGTCTAGAGGAAAGCTGAGTGGAAGTTGGTCTCTATTGCTTATTTTACGCAGATCTTTTGACCCTCTGGTCTGGAGTTAATACTTTATTTGGCTGTACTACTGTATCTGTTGGCTATTACCTGAAGATTTTAATTACACAGTGACAAAATGATTTACATGTACATTCAATATATAGTTCATACTCCAGCTTATATTTTATATTTCAACAAGATCAAGCCTGTACACACAGTGAAGTATAACTTTTCATAAAATTCAAATGATAATAAAATATCTCCTTTTGTACGTTGCAAATTGCAATTTTAACTGCACTCAACTTTGCGGCGTGGTGAGAAATGCTGAGCTGGCAGATTTCACACGCCAGTTGTATATTCTTGATCAACTAAACAAAGACAACTTTCTATTGTCTGAGTGATTGCAAAGACTTATATAGTTTTATCCGCATAAATGCTGAATTAAAGAACTAAACTACAGCTGCCACAAAATTGTTTTTACAGTTTAAGAATAGCCTATTTTAGCAGGAATGTGTGTCATTGCTATTGTAAAAAGAGTTACATTTAAACTATGCAAGTCTATCATGCTCCACAGAAATAATTAGTTGAAGTCTGTCTGTCAGTCAGTCTGTCAGTCTTTAGAACCAAGTTTACAAGAGCTGCATGCTTGAATAAGAACACAATTGATTAGAAATCCTAGTTTTTATGATGGATGTGATGGATATTTTGTGTCGTTGGCTATAAACAGATCTGTCCCTTACTCATTTATCCCTACACTATCAAAACAAATTGCTGAACTAAAAAGCACTGCAATCACAAAATTACCAGAAAATGCCGCTCAGTGTAGTAACCTAAAGTGAAAGAAACCTCCACACTAAGAAGGCCCACTTTTGAGAAGCTGCGTGGGCATTTGTGGTATGTGGGTGACGGCATCAAACATGATTAAGAAGTCCGATGGTAAGCCTACGGCTACGTTCCGTCACCACAAGTTAACCTCAATGTGCTCCTACATGTGGGGAGAATCAATTAGAGACACTTTAAGTGGCTGTGACCCCCTTGGAGTCTGTCCAAGATGATGATAGATATACAGAAAAGGCAGCAAAGTAACAAAGAGGGTAAAAGCAAGCACTTAATGCAACAAAGATAAATAGACTTAATACAGCAGGTCATTCCCAGTTAGGAGGACCTTGTATTTAGTCCATCTGGAGATCAATGACTTAAAGTCAGCCTGCATGCAAGCAGATACTGGAGTAGGATATGCCAATGATTTATTTCATAATTTATGAGCTTTTGCAAAGCGTGCACTTGATAATCATCCTCTAAGAGGTGTGAATTTATCAAAATGTCAAACAATTGAGATAAAAACAACATTGCTCTTTAAATGTGCTCTTGCGTATAGTGCTCACATGTCAATGTATAGAATTGTAGGATCTCAATCACAATCTCAGCTATATCGAATTACAATAACCTTGGTGATATTTGTTTTCATTCGATTCACTATAGCAGACAGACTTGTAAGCGGCAGAAGCAGTCAGAGGGCACTGACCTTTCTTAATGGCTTCTTCAGGTGTTTATAGTTTAATCCCCCATGCCTCATTTGCTCCCTCAGAGCTTTGTTATGCTCGGAAAGCTTAAATAATTTGCCCTGTCCACAACATTGCATGCATCTCAAACATGCCATTCACAGTTTCATGCATGAGACATAACACATATTCATCAAAACATCAAATAAAAGTAAAAAAATGGCATGCTAGTGCAGCCCACATACCCGCGGCCCCTGGTCGCCTTGATCACCCTATAAAAAAAGATATCAATAATATCACACACATATAGACATTTATGGCATTTATCAGACGCTTTTATCCAAAGCGACTTCCATTCTCTAACTACAGGGGACAGTCTCCCTGGA
>JBBJLR010000013.1:13248508-13267149 GCA_037577145.1 Brachypetersius gabonensis | reverse complement strand
GTGCTGGAGGTAGGATTCGAACCTGTGACCTTTTGGTCCAGAGGCAAGTATCCTACCACTAGGCCACCACCACCCCATGACAGAACAAGACCGTCAAGAAATAATTCAAAACACATTGATAAAGCAATCTAATACCCGCAGCCTCAGGAATGCACTGCGGTTGAGGGTAAAATCACTTGTGATAACACACACTGATGTCGAAAGGGGTTGGAGGATGGATGGGGGGCTGGGTGTGTGATTCGAGGGGAGAAAGTGCAACAGTGTGTTTGTGGTGTCTGTGTGAGTTTGAGAGTTGGGTGGTGCTTATCCTACAGTGGAACAACCACCATCATTTAATCTTTGTGCTACTTTTATATCTGTGTATTGGAGCCAGAAGCAGAGTGTGACTAAGCAGTGGTGTCACTTAAAATGACTCTTCTCTAATATACATTTCTCTAAGGCTCTCTTTGGAAACACAGGCTTTAAGAAGGGCAGCAGAAAAATGATCTCATCACTACTCATTAAAGGTGTGGAGGTCAGGGAAAAAATCTGAAGGCTATGTATGAGGCATCATAATGTGGCTGTTACTTTTGAGCATTTTCATCCAATTTTGCAAATGTGACAAGATTAGTCCGGATGAGATGAGTCTGGGGATGGAAGAACTTTATACAGGGAGAAGTGCTGGTCATTGAATAGTTAGAGCTGATTGCGATTTCTGACTGCTTTACAGGGATATAAAGAAGCATCATCAGCAATATTATGGGCATTTTCACTCCAAACTAGTTTGGGGCAGTCCATTCAAATTTTTTGGTAGCTTTTGTTTTGTTAGTTGTCTGAACAATAAAAATATCACAACTCTCAATCTACTTCCAAGCAAATTCTGGTTCACTTTGCAGCTGGTGGAAATGCATTTCTTCATAGGAACACCAGATCATGCTTTCTTCTTATTCTACCCGATCGTCAGAGCTGTACTGTCTGCATGATCTGCTGGTTTGACATTTCAGATAGGGATCTCAGAATGTAGAATCACAGAATTTGTGCCCAGTGACCATTCCATCTTAAAAAAAGTATGATTTATTTTCATTGCTTTAATTGTGATTCATATTTGTTAAGTGTATCTACAAAAGTTGGGTAGCATAATGCATTTAAATTATGAATACGTATGGGAGGAAAATCTGGGTTTTTTCTCAGTGTGGCCATTTCTGCATAAAGGGATGCAGCAAGTAGAGCAAAGCAAAGTGTTTCCATGACACATTTTTACATTTTCAGTTTTCGTGAGAGAAATAAGTTGTGGGACTGCACTTTCGTACACGATTAAGTAACGATGGAGCTCATAGCTGTTCATGCTGCGAATGTCACATCCTGTTTACAGGAAATTTCACTGAATGTATAAAAGTGTGCATCTTGTAAAATGCTTTTAATGGGTTGCATAAGTGGATGATGCAAGTCTGAATATTACCAATAACATCCAAGGTTTAAAGCGTGGTCTTGTAGGGGCCATGGCCGCATAAAGCTTCTAAATGCTTTGCAGAAACTGCACTAGCCTGTGTTCTGCACACAGATAATATGTTCAATGTGTTACTAGGATCAATAATTTTCTCAGAAATTAAATAATGAGTTATAATCTGCAACATAGAAATAGAACACACAGACAGTCATCCATTGCTCTGTTAATGTAAACAGTTACATGCAATTTGTGGGGCTTTAGCACCTTTGAACCCCTTAAATATTTAAGTATGGTGCTCCACTTTTTGTGGTCAGTGGTAAAATTAGATGGAAATCTTCAGGGGCTTGACTGACCCACTGTAAAAGTCCTATGCAAAACACAGCAAAACCTGTTATCCCCTGAAACCATACACTTTCAAAACATGTGTTAAAACATGTGTTATTGTCCAGGGTGGCTAGCAATAGTTTGAGGACTGTCTACTTTTTTCGACTGTTTGGAGATTTTATGACATTGGGTTTACTAGTCTAACAACATGACTTGTCACAGAGTTAAAGAACACTGAAGGAGCCCGGGTTAAAATAAATGGATTGATCACATCAAAATTCCATATAACCCCCAAACTGCCAAACCAGAAACCCAAGAGTGCACCAGTAATGAAAATCAGGAATATTGCACTTCTGTCCATTCATGCTTCAGACCCAATGTGATCATAATCACATCACAATCTGACAACAGAAAACAAGTGCTTTTGATCAGAGTAGTATACTTTTGGCATCATCACAATCGAATTTCACAACATTTTTGCTTGTCTTTTTATGATGTCAACAGCTACAAGACAAATGAATAATGTATTTAATGATCTCACAATAAACTGTATGTGTAAGAAAGAAGGGGAAAAGTAAAGATTCAAACTTTAAGAGATCAGGTGTAATAATTAGACACTTATGATGACTTTATATGACTTTGCATTTCAAAAATACCTATTTAGGTGGCCAAAGACTAAAAACGTGCATTGTTTTGTAATCAGTAAACAGCATTATATTTCTGAAGTAACTTACCCAACACTGTACAGAGTTATACAAAGGTGCACTAATAAACCCCATTTTATGTGAAACTACCATAATATTTTGCTTATTAGTACCCAGTGCAAATACTGCACCATGAAAGAAGGTGAACGAAGCTGTGATTTAACGAAGGGTAACAGAAATGCATTTTAGGACCATGAGCATGTGGCCTTGTGATTTCAGACTGAGAGTAAATGATGCTTGATGACCTATGTTAGGCACGGCTGTTGAGCTGGCAGGTCTTCAGAGAACAGTCGGCATTGGACTTGGGGGTTTGTGGTGAGAGTTACAACGAACACTAAATGGCACTGACTGGGTCGAGATGAGTGCTGAACCTCTAAACGGGTGGATCTAATTTAGCAACTGTCAATTATCCATTTCTTGCGGACGTTTTTTTTTTTTAAAAACCCTTATTATCCCAGGCTTTTTGCTCCTCCAAATGCTTAGGGATGTTTTTATGTGTCTTCATAGCTGCATTCATGTTTTAAAGTAGTATTCAGGTTCACGGGACGAGTTATGATGGAAATGGCACATTATTGGAAATTTGAACTCAGACATTCTCCCTCAGCCTTATCAAGTGACTCATAAAGGCCTAAATGATACAATGCCCAACCAGAATGTGAAAGGTTTGTGGCTCTCTTCACAATGTCCTGTCAAGAAACACCAGAGGCATCTTTCCATGCCGCGTTAGCCGAGGAAACCTCACATATTTGCATGGTTTTAATCTATCTTAACCGGAGCTTCATTGGTACAGATTGGTCGCCTGGTCGACACTCTAATAAAGAGACAGTGTGGTTATTTCTCATGCTCTGCAGTCGTTTTATAGAGGGATGCTCAGTGAAGCGTTAAAGCACTTCAGCCTGGGGCCTGGTGTGAAGGCAATAATGTAGTGTACTGTGGATTTGTAAACGATGTGGGGATTTAGATATTCTGAAATGAGCCTTGAGGTCAGGGCCACTTTACATTGCAATGGGATTGGCTGCAGAGTGCCATCCAAATATATTTCTAATTGAATGGAGTCTGTTTAGAAACAAAGAGTAGGGATAATATGATTTATGAAGAAAAATTTCACATGAGAGGTGCAAGAAATGGCAGCAGCTGTCGTGCTGGACATAATGAACTCATGCAAATGTCACAAAAGAGAATTTGTATAAGCATGAATGTGAAATTACATAGTGCTTGATTTGATGCTTACCTTGTCACCTTTTGGACCCGGTGGACCCTGTTTGATAATAAGGAAAAACGGTAGTTATCAATAGCTTAACATGAAATATACATCTTACATTTATGAAACATTGTTTGCCGCACATTTTTCACCAACAAATCTGTCCCTGAACTAGTCATCTCTTATTAACTCAAGGTAATTGTAAGCCGCTTAATCCCTCTGGGATCTATTGTTTCCTGTAGTCTGGCCTTTACTAGTTCATGGTTTGCACAATGGTATTAAAATCAAACTTCCTGAACATATAATCAAGTCAAAGTAGTCTTTTGGCAAATATGCCACACGCTTCCAGAAAAAAAAACAGATATCTGCTGTTACTTTCATGACAAATGATGAGTTCATTTCATGATTATAGCACAATCATTTCTTTAGGTTTTTTTGGTGAAACTAGATGTATGCCAAAAATGTTGCTTGTGGATTTAGTTCTTCCAGCGTATCACTAGCAAGGTTCTAGAGAAGTGTGCTGTCGTAGTTACACTGTGGCTTTCCATTAAACCATTATGGGGTAATATGAGAGAGAGAAATAAAACACAAGTAGGGAAGATTTGAGTTCATGATGATGTTCACAGTGCTTTTACAAGTCAGTTATTTATTTATTTTATAAAGGCCTTCATGAATGTAATCTGTTGGACTTTCACAATTTCGCCAACATTCTACATGTTAAATGAAAAACACTTACCCCGTGTCCAAAAGAAAAAAATGGCCTTTAGCTTTAGATCTTTCTGGATCACATCTACATGAACTGCCATTCAGAAACTAAACTTCTGATCACAGATTTACTGCCTCATCGCTTAGCCGCTCTATAGCACCGTGTTCATTTTTACTCACTGAGTGTAGGCCTGCGGACCCAATCAGTTAACAACCTCCAGACTCCAACCCCAAATTCCAAATGACCTCATATGACTTTGCATTTCATTAAATGTAGATTGTTTTTTAATAACCCTGGACGCATGGACTGTAACGGAATCAGAATACATTTGAACTGGATCTATTTTTCTAGTCTGAGAATTACCCAAGTGCTGTTGCATTTTGTTGCTGAGGTGGAAAGGATACATTTCTTGTTTCTGCATATTGTTATGGGAAAGGCACCGAAGCTCTAAAATGCAAACACATGTGGTCGTGTGCTGTAGTGCTCAGAATGAAAAGGATGAATGTTGCTGTTTGACACCTGCTACCCTTGCTTTCACCCGAAAGTTTACTCCTGTGTGAGGCTTGCCCCAGTAGCTCTATAGGGGTTCTAAGCAGTATGTGTGCAATTATAATCTGATCTCCATAGAAATGTTTCAATTCCGTGTTAATCGTGTGTGAATAAGTGCTTAATAACTCAGACAAAATGCAAACCAGACAGACACATATATCTATCTCTCTTTTTTTTATAGCTGCCATCTGTCTATAAATATCCATAGACACACAGACAGACAGGCAAAAAGCTGAATTTGTGAAGATGTGCAGTGTGCCTGTCTATCTGTCGATATTTACCTACAGACAGAAAGATAGACATAGAGACAAATTAATAATCAAACCAACAGATGGATGAAAAGTAGCATATCTTGTGATTAGTGTGATGGATTAGATCAAATACACCAATCAATCACATCATTAATAGTGTGTAAAGCCACCTAATGACTGTATCAAGGCATGAACTTCCGAAGAGCTCTGAAGGTGTGCTGTGGTATTTGGCACCAAGAGGTTAGCAGGAGATACTTTAGGTCCTGTAAGTTGTCAGGTGGGGGTTCCATGGATAGCACATCCCACAGATGCTCAGACTGAGATCTGGAGAATTTAAAGGCCAAGTCAGTAGCCTGGACACTTTGTCATGATCCTCACACTATTTATAAACAATTTTTGCAACGTGGCAGGGTGAATTATTCTGCTAAAGGGGTCACTGCCAATAGTAAATTTAATTGTAGTGAAGACATGTAAAAGAAAATGTGATTCATCAGACCAGGCCACTATCCTCCATTGCTCAGTCATTCAGTTCTGATGCTCACATGCCCATTGAAGGTGCTTTTGGTGGTTGAGAGATCAGCATGACCAGTGTGCAGCTGTGTATTCTGAGACCATTCTATTATATCCAGCATTAGATTTTTCCTATTTGTGCTCTTTACAGTAGTTCTTCTGTGTGATTGGACCTTACTGTCTATCCCCCACTCCAACATGCATCACTGAGCCTTGGGTGTCCATGACACTGTCACCAATTCACCAGTTTTCCTTTCTTGGACCACTTTTGGTAGTTTCTAACCACTGCATATTGTGAGCACACCACAAGACCTGTCTTTTGGAAATGCTCTGATTAATCATCTAACCATCCCAAAATGTCAAAGTCACTTTTCTTGCTCTCAAAAAAAATAATTTCAAGAGCTAACAATTCACTTCCACCACCTTGATGAGTGTCACAGTACAGAGAAAATCAATGTTATTCACTTCATCACTTCGCCTAAAATTAACAAACAAAATGCCTTTGCTATGAAGTGCAGAACCATTCAGTCTTCATCCTTTCTGTTTAGTCAGTACTGGGAAGACTGTAGACAGAGCCTAATGCTTGTAGGTTGCAATGACCTCACATAGAACTCTGTATCAAAGCACACCTGTATATAAAAACGTGATAAATTAGCTCTAAAATATGTTATTATGATAATAATATGCAGAGCTGAGTAACCTTTCTCTTGAAGGTGAAATGAAAGAGAAAACCTCTGAACTGCTTTTCAGCATTTGCCTTTTCCCTCAGAGCAAAACAGTGTCAGCCTTACACAAACCACTTTAATCCAAGCCTAGCAGTTACTGTCAATTTTGTAGACAGTGTTACCCCTCCCACAATGGGCTCGGTGAAAAAAGTGGACATGGTCTTAACCAGGACTGGTGTCAGGGTCAGTATCAAAATTTGAGTTTCCCCAACTATGATGGCTATTTGCGCTCATTAGCTTGACAAAGTCTGCCTTCTCAATGCCCCACAGAGACAGGTCTGTTGTGAGTGTTACGCAGTCCCAAAGACATATAATACGAAGAAAAATCATCAGTAATTTGTCATTTACACATACATTCTTTGAAAATGTTGTTATATGTGATAGTGGTAGCATTTTAATTTCAGAGACCTGCCTATGTTTGGAGTGAATGTGGTTCATGTCAAACAGACATGACATAGAGGACTGAAGATGCTAGTTGATGATGATATTATTCTCAAAATTACAAGTTTAAAAACTGGCAAACTTCAAAACATCAAAGACAACTTTGTGGACACAATTTTTTTATGCCATTGTTTGACCAAACTGCATTAAAATTAGAGTAATCATGTCTGTATCACACATAGCTCTATATAGTCTTTTATGTAAACACTGTGGTTCAATCCTGGTTTACATAAATGGTAAGAGCTGAACTGCTTATTTACGTATACATATCTCCAACAAAATTTTATTTAGTGTGAGTTGAGGCAAATAAAGCAGTGGTCACGGTGGCTTACCAGGTCAAAAAGCCACAGTTTTAATACATGGCTTTACTTTTTAAAATACTGGCATACAAAAGACCAGCAGGCCAGCTAGAGCAGACCACTGCATAAAGAAAAGGCACTGCATGGCTTCAATGAAAGGTACAATCAGAGCCAAAACCACAGAGAACTGGGAAACACCACCCCACAGCACATCGATAAAGTAGGTACACTTAATACGAATATAAACATGATAAATTATCACCCAAAATCTGCTGTTTTTATGTACTTTGAGAGTCCTATGCACTCCCCACAGACCAAGCTTTGGTGTACAGCATTATCAAACCTTTATTATGGCTTAGACAGTTTGGCTTGGCTTAGAAATTGCTTTGGACAGACTATAAACTGAAAAAATCATAAAACCAACCTGACATGAGAAATTTTCCTGCCCACAAAAACAATTTGGCTCAATCAACTAAAATGCACTCAAAACAGAGAGATGTTTTTCCTCCAAAGGGGGGGTGGGGGGTAATTTGACTTAACAGTTTTTTCACCCTTCATGTTCAAGTGAACAAGTGAATATTTAATTCCTCTCTGGCATGTAAACATTGAACCTGCTATTATCACTCAATTAAACGAAAAAGATAGCACTGAATTCTCCCCTTTACTGATGGGTTCCTTTGTTTGTATTCCAGATCTTTCAGGAAAAGGTCAGAGTACAGTGGACTCATATTTCACTCCACTTTTCAGCAATAATTTTCACATAAGTTGATGGATGTTAGTTTGACAGTTTGTATTCAGCACTGCAATCGCAGTTTGGAGGGCTCCCACCACTTTCGCCATTGTTGACATGAACAAAAGTGCTCTAGTGGGTTTGGCTTAGATTTGGGGGCAATAGTATAGCCTTGCTGTATGAAATCCAAAGTTATCTGTATTTTGTGGAGGCACACTCAGCCAGCAGCTGGGGACCCTCATGCATGTATTTTCTGTAAAAGACAGTTTTCCCTTGCAATAAGGTGCTAAAACCAAGCTATCAGTATGTTTAAACAGATTTGAGTACGCCATAAAAGTGCCACTGAAAGAACCAGGGAGTAGTTACCACATGGAATGAATCACTGTCACTCAAAGCCCTGGAACCTCATTTATAAAGCAGTGCACATTTGGCTTACAGTTTGATAGCCTATTAGGAAAGACTGCAGCTGATGGATTTTGAGAGCAAGCAGCAGAACATTTGTGTTAATGATTGTGGATGATAACCTCATTGAGATATAATCACCTTACAAATGTATTTATTTCTGCAGAAAGCTGTTATTCACATGAAGCTGTCAAACTACAATCACCATGTCTATAAATATTTACCTGTTAAATATAAAATGTGCTTTCAAAAAGCTGTAAACGTTCCCACGTTTCCTTTACCAAAGTATACCATAGGAACCTTTGGGAATTATGCACTGGGTTACAGTGGTCTTGTGTCCCTAAGTCCCTAACTAACAGCTAGTTTGAAGCAGTTTACTAACTCTACTTGCATCAGCAGTCCATAATCATGACAAAGGTAATAACAGATAATGCAAGCAGTGATAAACACAATTTATCATAATGATACATTTCAAATTTTAGATCAATGAATATGTTGCCATGGAAAGCCTTGAACAAACTGAAACCATTTTTCACAGAATCTTCACATTTGTGTCTCTTTGTTTGATAATTTTCCAGCAGCCATGTAGTCTCACAGAACTGGAGTCCCAATAAGTATCAAAAAGAGATCTATATATGCCCATTAGTCATAACTTTAAAACCACCTGACTAACATTGTGTAGGTCCATGTGCTAAAAAACAGATCTGACTGTCAAGGCATGGACTGTACAACACTGTTAAAGGTGCACTGTGGTATCTGGCCTTGCTCAGCACATCTCTCAGAAGCTAAAGAGGACTGAAGTCTGGGAATGTTGAGGGCAAGTCAAAAATTATGTTTTGACATCGTCATATTTATCAAACCGTTCCTGAACATTTTTTGCAGTGTGGCAAAGTTCATTTTCCTGCTGAAAAAGGTCACTGTCATTATGGAACTCTGTTGAGATGTAGGGGTGTGTTCAGAACGGAGGTGCGTATGTAAGTCTGCCAGTTTGTCTTATCAGCCCAGACAGGCAAGCTTCACAAATGCACCAGGGAGGTTGGTTTGCCCATGACCCTGTCGTGGGTTCATCAGTTATCTTTCCTTGGACCACTTTTGGTGCAAAATAACCACTGCACACTGGAACACTCAGCAAGACCTGATGTTTTGGAGAGGCTCCAGCTAAATTTGGCTCTTCTTAATGTGCCTCTGATCCATTTGGTTGCCTTATATCCTTCCTGCATTATATTTCCCAACATTAACGGGTGCCATTGTAAATAGCTAATCAGTAGTTTTAATGTTGACTGATCATAGAGAAGGATTACTTAACCAGACATAGAACCACTTTATCATCAAAATACATCTTTGTCCTGGTTTTATAGATAACCACCACCTTTATATAAAACCCATTGAAGTTGGTAAATGTCTTAATTCCAATGTAATTATTGGAAAATGATGTCATTTTGAAGAATTTTCATGTATATGGTAAAAGCTATTGACTTCACCACTGACCTACAGTGCATGATGCATTATAAGTCAGTTGAGGGCAAATGGAGAATTAGTTTTTGAATAACAATCACAGGGATGAGTGTGTGGACCTTTACTGATTCATTTTAATCGTTTAGGTCTTGTGCTCACTTTAATTATGAAACGGCAATGCTAACTTGACAGCTGTTGAACAGTCAGCATTAAAGCATGTTTTTCTTTCAGCATGAAAAGAAGCAAATTAAGGCTGAATACCAAGTTATTTTCTATGACTGGAACAATATGATTGAAAAAGTCTAGCCCAAAGCACCCTGTTAACTACTGGATTTATTTGACTTTGATCCTTTTTGATGCTTTATGTAACTGACTTAAATTCAGCAGAAAATATACTTCTCTTGTAACCTGCAACTAGTTAGTGATCATTTCACAAGGGCTAAAATCAATTCAAATAATGATTTACATAATGAAGCTTCTACTGTTCTATAAAGTAACTGGTAACAATAGAACCAATTCTGGTACTAGGCCTTACACATTTTTGTCTCTTTTGAAGCCAAACAAACTGTGACAGAGTCATTTAGCAAACACTATTACATCTCCAGAGTAAAAAGACAGACAGATTATAACCAACAGTGAAATGTGAAGCATTTTGTGGGGTGGTCGGAAAGTCACCACAAAAATGAGCAGAGAAAAGTTGCAGAAGAGGAAAAGAGTGTTGATGAGCCCAAATACAATGTGTGCCCCCTCCTGGTTTTACTGAACCTTTAAAGCCTGGCTTCAATTGAAACTGAGCAATGCATCTGGCATGCTTCATTAAAACCTTATACCTGCTTCAAAGGGAGGCCTATACACAGACTGTGCTTAACTGTGTGGTAGCTGGTCCCCACTTATGTGAAAAAAGTGAATATTCACAACTGTAGCGGCAAATCATAACTCAATAGCCCCCAATAAATCCAGGGTGGCAAGTGTTGTAAAACATGGTCATAAAAAGAGTAATTTCAGCTGCCCTCCACTTACTGAGAAAGTGCAACTAAATGGCAAACTGCATTTGACGTAAATCGGAAGATGCAAATGCTGCTCTTGAACTGCTGATGCCGAACTGCGCTTTCACATTCGTCTTATAGAGGTTAGACCACCTGAGGTCACAAATGTGACAATGAATAGTTGCTTGATTTGGCTGTCAATGAGGAAAAGCAGATGGTTCCAGGTCTCTGATATATTCAGCTAGCTCTATAGCAAACAAAATAATATCCAAAATACTGTCTTTATCCACCCATAACACCCATGATTACACAGATTAGCCATAACATTAAAACGTTAAAGACCTGCCTGATGTTGTGTTGGCCCCCTTCTCCCACCTAAACAGCTCTGACTGAATGAGGCGTGGACTCCTTAATATCTCTGATGGTGTGCTGGGAAATCTAGCACCAAAATGTTAGCAGTTAAGCATAGCCTTCATGGATCAGACCAGTTCAGGGCCCAAGGTTTCCCAGCAGAACGCTGTTCAGAGCATCTCACTTTTTTCTTTCCTTCTTGCCTTTGGCTTGCCCTCTTCCTATTGTGCATCCAGGTGAGTGAAGGTGGAGCAAGATCAGCTTAGGCATTCTGTCTGGTCTACAGCTAAACAATCACACGTACAGCAAGTTGTGAAACACTATTTGTTCTAACAGCAATCTAATCAGACTAGATGGGCCATGGATGGCTGTAGCTCTTAAAAGAATTAAACTTGAGATCTCTTGACAATAGAGCTAATGCTTAGACAACTGACATGGCTATCATATAGGTCAAGGAAAAAACATTATTTGGATTAACATTAACATTCACTTAATTCTATTGGTCAAGGTTTTGTGTTACAGTATAAAGGTTATGACAATGACAACATGAATCCACTATCTCGTAATGAGCAGACATAGTGAGCCAAGCACATCAATTAAATTAATGTCAGCTTTGGAATAAACAGATAAACAAAACAATAGATCAAGATGATACTGAGGGAGGAAGTGGTAGTAGTCGCAAAAAGCATTTGCCAACATATGAACACAAAACCACATGTAGAATCCCCAAAACCTGGGAAGCAAAAAGGAGAGCTGAGAGGAGGGCAGAGTGTTAGTTCTGAATGAGGACCCTTGAGTAGAGGCCCTTGGGGAATGCTATTGAGGGGGAAATCTAATGGAGGACAGGGATGTGAGTAATCAGAACAGAGCGGGCAAGAACAGATGACCACAAGCGGTTGGTGTTTGTCAGAGGAATCGTAGTGTTGGAGGTTAGGCTAGGATAGGAAAAACCACACTGGAAAACTAGGGAGAATGGCATCTGGTTCCCATATCCACAATGTATCACAATAAGTCCAGCACAAAACAGCTTTAATGTCAACTTTATGTGCATTTGTGTTTCTATATATGGTTAATTGTCTAAAAAAGTGTTTTAGCCCAAGGGGTCATGCTATAAAGAACCACCAGGGATCAATGTGTTGCTATGAGAGTTAATTAGCAAGGTCACATTTTAATTATGGTAGCATGGCCATGGAGGCCTGGTAGCACTAATGAAGCTGGTCACTCTTATACAGACATGGGCACTGACTGAAATGTGCCTCTGCTCAGCATGGCTCCATACTTCCGCAGGTTTTACAGCATCCCTCTGCTGGACTTTATTATCCCCAGTAACTATGCGTCCATGTCCTCTCACCCACTCTGGGGGTGGGGGGTAGGATATTAATTCCCAGCCTCTTTGTCACTCCTACAGTCATTGTAAACAGTGAACCAGACTCAGCAGTCTCAGCTTTTATGGAGACTCAAGTGAAAAAATATAATGGAAGAATATTATCATTCTGTAGCGATCTGAAAAACTTGCTGTGTCTATGTTTTAAGAACTGCATCCTACTGTGAGCTCGCTCATTCTTGCACTTGTAGATACACTCAGTATCACAGAAAAAAGCTGCAAGCAATACAGTATTTTGCTTAGGGCTCTTGGGTTAACAAATCAGAATACTGCCAAACAGACCACACAGAGTTTAGACACTGCTAGCTCTAACTAACAAAGGCCATTGTTCCTCTGGAATGAACTGTGACTTGCTCTTATTTTGCCAAAACATTTTTACAGTTTAAAATGTTAAGGCCCTCTTAAAGTAGAGAATAAATTCCCAAGACGCAGTTTTTATAATGCTACTAGTGCAGGGGTTCTGCAACAACCAGGCCCCCTAAAATCTTCGGTGGTCCCCTCGGATTGATGGTGACATGACATGACTTAACACACATGACTTAAAGAAGGATCCAAGGACCTCATATATAAAACATTTATATGCACAGATTTGATCTTACATAAGAAAATGTAAAAAATGATGTGATTTAAATGAAGTAAATTTCAGAATTCAATATGCATTGATTGCAAGTTTCCATGTAAAATATGCATTGATGATTGCATCATGATGCCCTGTACTGATCTACAACTGCTTTCCCAAATTCCATATTCCAACCTTAACCACAAAAGGTCAACTCATAGTAAGTCCAACCATTAGTTAAAAATGCTCTTTTTTGGTAAATGTTCTTGAGTACTGCTCTCTTTTTATCTGTCTGTAAAATCCTCTACACTTGTCAGACATTGTGATGGAAGTCACGATAGAAATATCTGCTTTCAAAGCATTACGTCCTTGTCCTTTGGACAAATGCTGCTCTTTCTATGGGTATCTCTGACTATGGAGAGTTAAAAAGAGGACTTTTTTTCAGTAAACTGCTTTTCAGTTTATGATATTTAAAAAGCTCTGTACAAAAAAGCTCACTAAACTGGAAATCACTGCTAAGACACTTGGTCAAAAGTGTGACCATGAATTCTTCATACTGAAAGAAAAAATGCCCACAAGCATCAACAGACAAGATATTCATGGTCTCATGGTCTTGAGATCTGTATGGTCCACAGATTCAGGGTCTTTGTCTGCAAAGGATCAGTAATCATGACTTAAGGTATGACTTAATGTAAAATGTGTCCTTTTGTCTAGTTACTGCGTTATGCTCACAGTACAGATAATACTTCTATTAATTTTACAATTAATTCTACTCATATAAGTACACACAAGCACAAACAGCAATTGCGCACACTGTCAGCTTGTAGGGTAGAGAACAACACTGCTAACGATCAAATGCCCAAAAGCTGACGTCAGTTCTGCATTAATGTACCTTTGTGATTGGCAGCAAAGCAGTAGTTTAAAAGCTTACATCGCTGCAGAGTAGAGGCGCCCCTAATTTTTACTTGTTTGAAGCTAAGTGCTTTCAGCTTCAGCCATACATTCCTGGGATGATGTGCGTGTTCTCCTTGCGTGACAACTAATTTGCAAAGAATTACTGTAATGAGCTGGTGCTGATCCAACATCAGGTATTTGGGTTAGGTGAAAATTCTGGACTGAAAATGAATCCAGTCCAATCCTACATCCTATAGCAAATCCAGCCTGAAATACTCACCCTGTGTGACGTTGTTAGCTGTGTATTTTCTTCTGTGAGGTAGCACACCAGAGCAGTGTTTAAGTAAATTGGCCATGAGGGTCTAATTGTGAGTCAGTATCACATAGCATGTTTTAAGCATTTTAAATATTGTTTGAAAGAAACATTGAACAATACTGAAAAATTCAGCATTGTTATCCATACTGCAATTTAATCAAAATTGGTACTGTGCCAAATGTAATTGTAGAAATGCAAACATTTCTCTTTCTATTATAAAGCAAGCCCTATGTGCATAATTGATAGCCTGTAAATTCTATCTGGTTATTCCTTCCAATAACATTTTATTTCTTTTTCCCACGTTTTTGAATGTTTCCCAAACTGAAATAATAACGGTCTTGTGCCTTATGTTTTTGTTTTTTTACTATTTACAATGACTTTTCAGAAGCAGCTATGGCAAATTCTTTAAAAAGAAATGTTCATATAAAAGGACATGTGCTATAGTCTCCTCATCTCATGAAGCTCATAATAATTCCTACCATTATGATCAGGTTTTAATAATTTGAATGCATTAACAGGGAGTCCAGAAAAAAAACCAATATTTCAGTGAATGAAATCTTACTGTGGTATTGTTGTTTAAATGTTATTAAAGTACATGTTTACAGCAACATATTGTTCTTTTCCGGTTTCACCTGTACAATAGACATTGCTTAATAAACCAGATCTGAATCTGTGTGGCTTTTTCTTGGGTAGCTCTTGCTTTTGAAGTGTCTGTCAACATTCATGAAACTGGCTTTATACCTCTTTTTTTTGATAGTATGAATATTCTAGCAGGCTCCAGACTTCCCAAAAGCCCCCTATGTTGTCTTGATTCTGGCAGGACTAGGGTAATCTCTTATTGATGAGCTTGGTCAAATGGGGTAGGGACAGATGTCATTCTGTCACTTCCACTCTTTTTCACGTTGCGCTTTGTTCTTTTAGGTTTCTAGTATTTGCCACAAGGTCACAAAATTCCACTTCACATGAAATAAACTGAATTCACCCATTGTCTCTGTGTTGCCTGTCACTGGTCTGTGGTGCTGGCAGCACTGGTAATAATAGCTAATAACCAGAGATGGACCAGACCTGTACTTTAACTTACTTTAGGTATTCAAGGGAAGAAAAAAACACTAGTGTTAAAACCTAGGGGTTTTATTTGCTCTTACAAATCTCAGTAAACAAAACCACCAGAGTTAATAAAGGCAGCATTTGGAATTTTGTCACAATCAATCACACTATTGATTACATAAGTGTCCAATCTACAGATCATTGTGACACGTAATCCCAAAATAAGCAGTTAAAAAAATCTAAACAATTCAAATAATGAAGTAAAAAGGATCCTAATAAAAAAAGGATTTTTATTTAAAAAAAAAAGATCAAATAAATATGTATCTGTGAGCATGTATAAAATATTTTTTACCATCATGTGAATTACAAATTACTTATTTGCTTACGAAGATACATTTTAAACAATTATGAACTCTTTTTCTATATTTATTTGCTTTTATGAATCAAGTTTAAAATGATTTAGAAACAGAGATCAAGCACTACCAGTTTGTGTAGAGCTGCTATATAGGACTTTCTATAAAGTCTTCTCTTGATAACAACATGCTGTGTAGCCATTATGAAGGTCTGCATCCAGCGCAAGTGTAAACTTTACTACTGTGATTCATACTTGAGTCCTTGCCTCTGCAGCTGGAAGTCTTTTGGGTTGTGTTCTTTTTCCTTCATTGCTGGGTGACATACCAGGCAATTGGACATTTTCTTGGATATTTGAAAGCTTCTGTCGTCTCATGAAAGGTTTTATGACATTATAAAAGAAAAGCCTTCTACAATGCAGTGGGAGAGCTAGTTTCATTATCTTGTTGAAAGAAGCATTTATTTTCATGTTCAGCGCTCATTTTTAGATAAAAGGCCGTTCCAGTTTAGCCTAACATTATGTTAACATCTGTGCTCATAATACATGTCATGCATAAACTGTGCATTGCAAGGTAGTATGTTATAGTACATACCTAACATGGGATATCTAGTACAGCTGTCAGTACCCAACAATTTAGCATTTAGTCAATGTGGTCAGTCAGGGCTCTCTAGGTCTATATGTTAGTACAGTACGGTGTGTGTATGTGTTTGTGTGATTGTGTGTATGTGTGTGTGTGTGTGTGTGTATGTGAGAGAGAGAGAGAGTGAGAAAGAGAGAGAGAGAGAGAGAGAGAGAGAGAGAGAGAAACACAGCTGCAGTTGTGAGGCACAGACAATGACTACTCATATATTAAAAATCCTATGCTATATGTCATGCTGCAGAACTTCATATTAAGCGAACTAGCTTTGTAATGTTATGGGCCACCATGTGCTACCAGCTATAGCTGCACGTTAGTGTACATTACAGAAGTGTCTGGTGCTGCAGCAAAGGAATGGTACGCCATTCCTTCAAAAGATAATTCCTCTGGCATTTCGATGGTAGGAATGGAAGGGACTGTCTTACACATTAGTCCAAAATCTTCTACAAGCATTTAGCTGGGCTGAGATCTGGCAACTGCAAAGGCAGAGCACATAATTTACATAATTTCTGTATTCATGTTTTGCATCTTTTGCAGTCACCCTTTTCTGTTCAGGAAAATGAAGCCAAACCAATGGACCCCCTGTTGTGGCCTTTACTCACCCACTTATGGTAAGTCAGTATAACCCATAATCTGATGTTAATGCTCTTTTCAGGGTTCCCACACCCTCTTAAACATAACTAACATCAACTTTCTAAAACAAGGACTTTCAAAGCCTTTCTTAAATTCAAGGACTCTTTAATTTACTGTTTACTTTACTGTTTGCTGTTACTTAATGTTAGCTTTCTCACCTGCTTGGTGCTGTTTAACCTGTATCATTAGACATCAATCACACACATGACTGTCAATCGTGCTCAGAGCAGAGAGCAAAGACCGGTGGGATGTATGTTTTATCCACATCTATGCAAACCAGTGCCTGTGATTTTTATGCCACTGAACTCTTAAGTGTGCTTCTTTTTAATGAGGGGTTTATGCACAGTAAACTTACTACACTAGCCCTCTCTGTGTAGTTGAGGATGGACTTAAATGATCACTGATCGCACACCTGAGGAACAGTTTTTTTTTCTTACATATTACAGTAATGTACAGTTTGCCCTGGTGACTGAATGTGAACACTTGACCGAGTTGAATTTCTTGTCTACTGATATGTCTGGATCTATATGTAGATGCTACTTTTGTCACTGCTCTATTCAAACACTAACTAGCCTTTCTGACAAAAGCTCCATGCTCCAATACTGAACCCTCAAAGTCACTTAGACCTCATTTTACCATCTTGATCGAGGTCAAGTGGACCTGCTCCTTACATATCTACTGTAATGTACAATGTACAGTTAATATTGCAATGTAATTCAGACCTATAATGTTGTTTATTTCCAAAGATTTTACAAGAACATTACTTTTTCATAAGGTAATGTCTGTTAAATTTTGGGGGAAAAAAATGTTTAGGATCATTTTAAAAAGGCAACCTTACAGACACAAATTCCCTGTCTCCTCTACTAACATGTCTCCTGGTTTGTCAAGTTGCCATGCTAATTAGAGTTGGGTTAGTGTTAGGACTCAAGCTCCTCAGAGTGGAGGAAAGGTGTTGAGTTGATCAAAGTCCAACTGGAGGATGTTTTATTAACATGTGTAATGTATTATGGATGAGGCTGAGGCTGGACTCCTGGATGTCACCAATGTTCTTCTATTCCCAGGCAGGCCCGCTGCATAATTCATTTGCTGTGACACACCGTTCTCTTGAATAATCTTGGAAGAAACTGGGAAAATCCAATGCACTGCATTTCCTTTACAGAAATAAAGGCACTTTTAAATTTAGTGTAGACACTTTCTGTCTGAGTGGAACTCAGAATCTGGAAACACATAATTTGCTTATCATTACTGTCATCTCAAAACTTCACACCATTTACACACAGCAGTGTGCCTTAACATTTTGGGAACATTTCATTATAAACAGAAATGGTCTAAAAATAACTTTAAAGTTACTATGATGTATATGAAGGTTTTCCACAACAATAGTGATAATCTATATGGACAAGAGTATTAGGGACACACCTGTTTTTCAGGGTTTGGGCTACGACCCCTACTTCCAGTGAGGGACAATCTTAATGCTGCGGTATACCAAGACATTTTGGAAACGTTCGGACAATGCTTCTGACACAGTTTGAGGTAGAACCGTTTCTATTCCAGTATGACTGTGCCTCAGTGCACATCGCAAGCCCGTAAAGACATGGTTGGATGAGTTTGGTGTGGAAAAACTTGACTGGTCCTTTAAAGTCCCTGTTGGTGTATATTTTGGTCTGTATAGTGTATATACCTTGGGGTGGTGGTGGCCTAGTGGTAGGATACTTGCCTCCGGACCAAAAGGTCACAGGTTCGAATCCTACCTCCAGCA
>JBBJLR010000013.1:13234354-13246962 GCA_037577145.1 Brachypetersius gabonensis | reverse complement strand
CAAGTTGCTCCAGGGAGACTGTCCCCTGTAGTTAGAGAATGGAAGTCGCTTTGGATAAATGCCGTAAATGTAAATGTAAATACCAACCAATGCACTCCTGTCAAAAAAATTAAATGTTAATTAAATGTTCAAATGCTTAAATGTTTGTGCATGGCACAAAAATCTATCACAGCTTGGGAATCTAATTCCTCAGTGTTCTGCATTCTAAATGAATGTGTTATTTCTGGTTTAGCCAGGGTAACATTTCATGCCTGAGTTTCTGCAGCCCTTATTAGTAGTGTGCATGACATGTATTATGGTAGAATCTGTGACATTTCAGACACTGGAAGTGACAGATCATCAGAAAATGTGCTACATGGAAATTACAGTTTGTTCAAACAGTAGTGTAAAATGTTGCTGACTGACAAAGTTCCACCACATGCATCAACTTACCAGTGCTTATACTGTAATGTCTTAAATGGAATGTATGCATAGACTTCAATACTTCAAATTGCAGTATTAGTTATGTTATTCTGTTTTAGTTGTTTTGTTTGAGAAATTACCATGAGAATTTCTTTGTTTGCTTATTTTAATCACAAATGTTAGCTGTGCATCTAACGTTATGTTAAAAGTAACCCCATGAATCTCTAAATTGGCACATCCATCAGAGCTGACAATTGCAGAATGTCAGCCATTAAGGTTTACTGAGTGCGTCATCCAGTGGCTGGCAAATAGCTCTGTTGCATAGACCCATTACTCTCTTTAAATATTTCAACCTATATTAAAGCAAATGAAAGCAAATGTCATTTTTTTATTTTCTTTTTTCAGTCAGTGGTTTAAGTCCTGATTGCTTTTCCGATCTCTTTTAGAGACTGTTCAGAGGATTGTCATTCTCAAAATTCCTAAATAATAGGCTCTCACTACTTAAATGACAATCTCTGCAAAACATTAACTGGTGGAGTGAAATGGAACAAAAAAGGAGGAAAAGAATTGCTTTTCCATTTCTTCTACTTTAAAAAAAAAAATACTGCCTGAATGAGAGCATTTTCAAATGATCTGTGAATGGACAAAGCCCATTGAAAACCACATACATCCCTAATGTTCATCAGTGTGGTGCTGTATGTAACTTAAATTCACAAGAACAAATTACTCCATTTTCCAAAACATCCAATAACCAGGAGATATTCTTCCCTTGAATTACAGTTATAAATGAGAAATGCAACACTTAGCATGCAGCATCACTTCACTGACAGAAAAGGTGAAAAGGCCCATTGACTCTTTGTCAGTGAAGGTCTTTACAATCTGATGGATACTGAAGACGATTCACTTCCTATAAAATGATGGTCCCAAAAAGAGTCATTTGGGGCAATGCCATAAAAGACTAATTTTTGGTTCCTTTTCAATGTAAGATTCCTCACAAAACCATTTTGTAATTGATATCTATGCGAGAGAAAAACTTTTCAAAACCTTCAACAGGCTTCTAAAAATTTTGAATCATATGTCCAACATGTATTTTTAAGAGAACATGCAAGCCCACACTTTTTAGTTCTTAATAACTTACATAGAACTTCCATAGTAGCTACCAAAAAAATCATATCTGTTACTTGAGTCTTAAAATGTATAACCATCAAATAAATGTGCAGTTTAACGGGTAAATAACATCATCACCATTTTAATAATTGGTTTGTCACCTTAATGTTTTACAGAAAGCCTTTCCTTTTAAGTCCTTCCTTTATATGCTAGCTACTTTTTTTAAATAAATGCAACAAAAGCCATAGAAGAATCAATTTTCAATAGATAAATCTTTAATAGCACAGCAATGCACCGCACACAGTGTTAACAGTGTGAAATGATTTCTCTGTATTTAACTCATTTAGTCGGGTGAAGCAGTGGGCTACCACCAACGGGGCACCCAGGGAGCAGTTTGTGGGGATGGTGCTTTGCTTAAGGGTACCTCAGTGGTGCCACTAGCAGTCCTGGGTTTAAATTTGTATGGGTTCTTCACACTCACATAACTCATTTCCAACAATGCTTCTTTAGGAAGCTGAAATGGTTCTTCTATGACATCGTTGAAAGAACCCTATGTGACCCCTGTACTCGATGCACTGTACTTAGGAGGGTGATTGATGGCTGAGTATATATAAATACCACTATAAAGCCACCTTCACCACCTGGCTTCACTTAACCTCCCACTCAAAGGTTAGGGTGAGTGTCTGCAAATGCAGGACGAATTAGCTTACCATTCGTTTTTACAGTTCTGAGGACACCATTATACCCACTCAATCGCACACAACCTCCATAAATTATTTTGGCCGGAATTGCGCGGCCTGCTTTGACCTGGGAAATACGCCACTGCCTTTTGCCTTGTCTGATCCCCTAATGGTTAAATATGGGTTTGTCTTCGTTAGCTTGGTTGCCAGACATTTTCCATCTGTGTGAGGTAGAAGGCTCTTGTGATCACTCAGCACTTAATGAAGTGCGACTCCCTTTTTTAGTTGGGGAACTGGCAACTCCTCAGAGTTGGTAACATTTGGTGTAGGAAACCCAGGACGTTTTTAGATGAGAATGCAGTTATTCCATTTGGGATAAGCATGGATAAAAATATTATTTTAATCATATAGTCAGATTTTTATGTTAACCCAATACGCTTTACTGTATGAGCCAGAGTGGTCTTTGAATGAATGTATAAAAGAATAGCAGGCACTGAAAATGACTTTTTTTTTCTCTTTTCAAAAGATAAAGAGTTGTGCCTGTCAGACACAGCTTATGTATTCCAGATCTGTGGTTTTACCTGTAAGGATGTACAGTCATGCAAACCATTCAGCTTGTTGTCATGATACTTACAGAGGGTCCTAGGAGGAAAAAAGAGAAAGAGAAAAGGAGAGTCATAATCTGGACAAACATGGTATACATGAGACACCAGTCATTCATTAATGAGATAATAGACAGACAGCAGCTTTGGTGTGATGACCCCTAAAAATGTTTCAACTTCAGATGAGTCTTAAACCCCTGGGACAAAAAAACACTGACAAAGTATCTCTGCTTCCGGCTACTTGTATTTCAATGGCACAGCTACACCCGTGTCTCATTTCCACATGCATGCAGAATCGTGCCTTTTATTTATACTCGTGGCATTTAAGATTGGCATCTTGACAAAATGCCATTCCTGGATCTCCTTTCCAAAATAGTGGCCAACAATGACAGGGTGTGCCATCGCATGGCTTTACGAAGTCATCTGGTATTACACAGAAGCGGTGGGCTTGTTACAGGAGCCCCTCTTTCTACCTACTACCTAAGTTTTTTGTGAGGAGCTAGCCATGCCCTTTACCCAATTACCCTCTCGCTCAATGAGTCCATGGAGCACAAATATACGGATTTTATCAAAGAGCCTCACAAGTCATTTTGATTCTTTGGATCTTTTTAAGAAACCACAGCTTCTTAACCAAAAAGGCTTTTCATTTTTACGAGTGCCATTTCTTTTTTCAGACCTTCCTTATATTGAAGGTAAAGTGCAAATCGTTCCTCCAGCTGCTCTGCAAGTTTTGCATCTGCACTTTTTGTTTGTAGTACAATTCATTTAACAATCAATTTATCATAATATGTAATTACTGTTTTATATCTATCATCCAAATTAGAAAGGACCAGGCAGGAGAATAAGGATAAACACTAGATGAATAATGATGATGATGATGATGGTTTGTCATAAAGGAGGTAAAATGAACTCAATCATGAACTGAAAAGTTATCTTAGCTGCTTCACTCTTACAGCTGCTCAGTGAAAAGCTAAGGTAATCTAAGGTACTCATTTTGTAAATGCTAAAGTTGAAAATGTCTAACACTGAACAGCAGTGTAAAGAGAGTCATTGCTTCGAAAGCAGTGCCATAGCAGCATTGGTAAAGTGCTTATTGACCAACCAGAGTGTGTCAATGGACTGTGTTAACTATTTTATAATGTTCTATTTCATCATAATAAAGCATTTGTCACACAGACAGACGGGTTCAAGATGAAACACCAGAAGACATGACAGTTCAATTAGTTGATTAATCAAACATTTGTCAAAACATGAATCAGTTACAGAGACCAGCTATAGCATATATTTACAGTTCCTCAAGTTTAATCACTAAAGTGACCTTTTAAAGTTTCACCACATTTGACCTCAAGATTGATGGCCCATTGGCAAGGTAGATGTGTGAGATCATATGAAGCCATTATCACTAACAGACATGACAAGAATGTCAGGGACACTGACAGGTGTGTGGATCATGTTTGAGGCATCATAGCTATTGCACCTACCTATCAGACCAACCAACAGACGGAGTAATACAGTCATTATACTATAAAATCGCAGTGAAATGGAAGCAGTTTGACCATTATTTATTATAAGTACATTTCAATTCATGTTTATTAGTAGAAGAAGAGATGATTTAACATTATAAATGATAGAAATGTATTGTTGTTCATTTGAAGAAAAAAAAAAACAATTTTAACACAAAACTAGATTCTGCCTCATTGAATCTTAATAGGCCGAAATGATGGAACTGTATTTCTGCAAACATTACCCAATAAGGAAGAACTGACTCGAGTTCTGCAGTAGGCTATAGTTCCTAATGCCAATAAAATCTATTTAGGAAAAAAAGAAAAGAAGTTTATGTGGCGATGTGTAATGGCACAGATTTACTTGTACATTACTTGATCAACAAACGCTCTGGTTTTCTCTGTTGAGTGTTATTGTTTTGTTAAGCAATTTATTTGATGTGGAAAAGAAGCTGCAGGGAAGAAACATTTCTTGATGGATTTTTTCCTGTGGTCAGCCGGCTATCAATGGGAGGCCTCTGGACTGCACAAAGGAGGTGTGTGCTCGGCCACGTGTAAATGAGAGAGCGCATCCAAGAACTGACCACCCGTTATGCATGGTCAGAGACAACCATCCCGGTCTCGCTCAGCGGTGCTCCACTTCCAACCCCACCCATGACTGCACCGGCCAATCCAACCAAATAAGCGTCCCTGCATTCTGCTCCAATGAAGTGTCATTTGAGCTTTAGTTCTTTGGTAAACACCTTGGTGTTTTTCCAGTTTGCTTTCCCCTTTCAATTAGCTGGTTAACTCTGGGCAAAGTGCAACCAGATGAAAGGATGTTCCATTCTCCCCGACAGGACAACCGCGCTTACCTCAAGTTTTGTGTTTCTCACCCTGGAAACCCACTGGCCGGGACAGCTTGAATGCGGGGTCATGAGATCTGGCCTGTGCTTTAATGGCATGCCTGAAAGTCATGCTTAAGATTTTCCTCCCTGCTTTCGTAATTGCTGATTGGTGCAGAAATGTGGCCTTCATTCACCATATATATATCCAAGCAGGAGGTAATTACCCAGTTCCTTGTCATGAATATGGTGACTGTCTTTCAAAAAAAGAAAATGTATTTCACTGTATTCTTAAAAAACAATTCCTAAACTGTCCTTGGCTTGCATGCATGGTCTGCACTGGTAAAGAAACTTTACATTATAAAGAGGCCTTAAAAAGGTTCTTTAAACTAGCACATCTCATTAATAAAAAAATGCATTTTAGGGAACCCAGAGTGGTTCCTCTGTGACATTCCTCCAAAGGACATTTTCTAACAACTGAAAAGTCCAAAGGAAATTTCACTTCTTTATAGTACCTTCCATACTTTTATGAGGGGAAACATGGGTCATATACACTTTTATTTCAAACGCTCCATTAATGTGATGTGTAAAGGTGAGAGGAAAAGAACAGGCTCAAAAAGTCATTATTTGAGCATCAACTCCCATTTGTTTTGGCTTGTCTGCAGACCACATTCTAAGTGGAGGGTTGCATATGTGTGGTCGCAGAGAAGAAGTGAAGGCTGTGTATTTGGCCTGGCGGTCGGTACTGTCGGTGGTGGGGACCAAGTGTAAAAGCTTTGGTATGCCTGACCTAGCCTGCAACATGCTGCTAGAGCAACACAAGGATAAGGCTCTCATATCAGCTCCATGGAAGGGATTGTGGCCCTATTTGACTTTATTGTAACCTAAGCAGGCTGGGCAGCGCTGATGTCTGCGCTTGCTGCTATTGGCTGTTTTTCAAGTTAATTTACCCACAGGATGCTATTTCAGTTTTCACTGTTGCATGAAATGACATTGGAATACCCCCTCAAAATTTAAGAAGAATATAAGGATCTCATTTTCGGCATTATGCAAAATATCAATAGAATATGTTACTGGGAACGTTAAGCTCACCACAGCTCAAGAACTCGCTCTCTTGGTTTTGAAGTCACACTCCTGAAAATGCATGGTAAATGGCTGCCTGAAATCCACACCACCCTTGCTTGCATCTGTTCGACTCTTTTGCTAACGGGAAACACAGCCTCCAGACCATTTACTAGGTTTGAAATTAATTTAGCTAAATTAAGCAGAGAACTATGACTAAAAAACATCAGAAACGAACTATGAAAAACCCTGATTGTGTTTAATTCCTGAGACTTGAAAAACATCACTGGAATGAACAATAATGAAGTCTAATGTCCTGCATTTTCTATCAAGGCCTGCCTTCATTTCCTGTCCTCTGATCTAACCTCTACCTCAAAGCTTGAACTCCCAGACAAAAAAATCTTTAATATGCGCTCATTCAAATTTATATGCACTCATTCAAATTTGCTTTTTATGGAGTGGTTACCTTTGCTCCAGCAGTTTGGACTGTGTTCAGCCTTTCCACATCTCAACACTTGTGATCATTAGCTTCCACTGTTTCATTTTTTCGTTCTTTTTTTCTCTTGTGGAAATGCACATTTTAGTTTTCTCACATTATAGTCTGATCCAGCATACATTTGCTATGGTCTGTGAATGGGACACCACTGACACGTGTCCTCCAAAAAGACGTCAGGCCAGCTTGGGCAGGATTTGGCGGGCTTTCCAAAATATAAACCTCTTACTGGAGGTCCAGTAAAAACGGAACTAGTGGTAATGGCCAGTGTAATCAGCCCAAACCCCTTTTGGAATGCCATTTAGCAGACACAGCATTCAGTGCTTCCATGCACTTGTAGGTTAGGTCTCCATCATTTCCAATGTGGAAAAAGTAGAAGTCATTACCCTTCTATAAATAAGTTCCTCTAGTAGGTTTTATGACTTGATACTTCTCTTAAAAGTGCCCACTGAGTGAGATGAAATGGATGCGATATTGAGCAGTAATGTGTTCAATTAGCTTACTCACCAGGGTCTCCGTTGCGCCCTCTTCTTCCTCGCTTCCCCGGTGGGCCTAGAATGCAAATGTAGAAGAATTTTCTTAGTCCATTCAGATTCAGTTACCATAAAATACTCAAAAATGCAGAGTTTTATGTGTTGCAGACTTTGTCAAAAGCCTAAAAGTTTCAAAACCACCCAAAGAGGAGCGCTCAGACAGAGGTTTTGTCCAAATATTGCCTTTGGAAATGTTATGCTTCTTTAGGCCATACCAAGGTTCATTAAGATTTTAAAGGTCAGAAGCTGAAATGGGAAGATGGTACACTTAGCCTCGCAACAAATATGCACTTTTATACTTCCATTCATCCAATTTCTCTGCTGTTATTCTGTTCAGCATGGGTGACTTTATTTCTAATTTGTTTTTTAAAGCGTTCATTTTCAGTTTGCTCCTCGCGAGTCTTGGTTGATTGGCGCCTATCTGTTTATCCTCAGCCGGAAGAATGAAGTAATTACATGGACTGTCAAGTTTTACATGCTGAAAATGAGGCTGAAAAAAGAACTAAAGATCCCAGGTATTGTCCACTGGAGCCCTGCGGAATCCAAGAAGCTTAGCTAAACTCGAGCACCCCAGAGGAGTAAATTAAAGACAGCAGAGAAGGAACAGGGTTGTGTAAATCAATTTGGCCATTAATGTCACACTATCAAGTTGTAATGAAGCACATAAATATTATAAATCCATAAAGAATTTAAATAAGCAAAGCACAGTAAAATCCAACATTTTAACTTCTTTGACAATGCATTATTATCTATTAGATTACAATTTTGTTACCTCACTAAATTTATATCAGTTATTTACAGTACAACAATTAATGCTGAATTAGGACAGTGGCAATCTAATTCAGAATCATCACTTGGCATACTACATAATGTATGATATACATATACATCAATATTTAGTGTCAGAAAATAGCAAGTAATATGAAATCCATCCATTATCTACCCTTTTGTCCCATACTCGGGGTGGGGAGCACAAACAGAGAAAGACAACCATTCACACTCACATTCACACCTTGGGGCAATTTAGTGTGCTCAATTGGCCTATCCCTAACACACATGCTTTTTGTGGTGGGAGGAAACCGGAGGCCCAGGAGAAAACCCACGCGATCACGGGGAGAACATGCAAACTCCATACAGAAAGACCCTGCACCCAACCCAGTTCGAACCCAGGACCTTCTTGTTGTGAGGCAACAGCGCCAACCCCTGCACCCCAATATGAAATCCCACTTTTTTATATATATAAGCCAAATCTGCATCCTGTTGTACAAGATGATATATGACAACTCTATCAAATCTTACAGCATGGTTACAAACAGAAGGATAGCAATGTCAGCAGGTCCAAACAGATATCACTTTGCAGCAGAATCTTTAAAGCTTAAACTGAGCGATTAAGTGAAAAAATTGTCATATGTGAAAACACCACAGCACATGGTGTGAACAGCACAAAATTCTTCCTCTGCATTTAACCCATTCAGCCAGTGAAGCAGCGGGCAGACAAGAACACAGCGCCCAGAGAGCAGTGTGTGGGGGACGCTACCTAAGAGGTGCCACTAGCAGTCTTGGGATTCAAACCCACGATTTTCTGATTGCAGGGCGAACGCCCTAACCACTAGACCACCAGTAATCATTTTTAAAAACGTTTTTCTTATTTTTTTTTAATAGATTATCTATTTATCAAACTGTTTCAATACTGCAGTTTGTGTCACTGTCATGTTCCTGATTCTTGACCTTGACCTTATGTTAGGGGTAGGCAACAGGGCCAAGACATCATATCACGATTTTTTACAGTTAAAGCGCAATTTTGATTTTATCATTGCAGTATTTATATTGCTTTGTAACTATAGATTTTTTTTACTATTCTGCAAGTTACTGAATAGTAAAACCAAACTATTTTCCTTTGTAAAAAGTATAGTCCTAAATAATTAAACAGCATTTAGGCCAAATAACATTTCTGAACAGATTTTATTTCTCGTTCTAGTCTAATCCATGGAGGTCCAAATTTATAACTAACAGGATCTGCTTCTAAAATCCTGGCACACCTTCAGTTCATCTCTCATGGAGCTAATTTGTCAATGGGTCCGAGCTGTTTTGGGGGCAAAAGGGGAGCTACACAGGGGTAGGCAGTTGGTTTATAGTTAATCTGTGTATGTGCTCAGAAGAGCATTTTACAATAATAATACAAAATCATATTGCCCAACACCAACTTAAATACATTTGTGTAATGTGTTTATCTTTTGAAGAATTTTTAAATATGGGTGTCCATAGAAGGACTGCCAAGCTTGAATGAGTTGCTGTTCTGTACCCCTCTGTTTGTATTTGTCATTTATGGGTAACACACTAAAGATGTGAAAAGGTAGAAAACATCCTTTTCTGTGATTCACTGGTTACTGGTGAGAAACCTTTTAATTCCTGTCAATTCATTTTAATAATATTAAAACATTTTTAAAATAACAGCTTATGACCATCAATCAGAACATTTCTGACAAAAATCTGCAGTACTGGTCAAGCTTGAGGCAACTTTAATGATATTTCAGAACGATGTGTGTCAGTTTTCTGTGAATGCCCACAAAATCATGTAAAGTTTGAATTATTTTTTTTTATGTTACACATGACAACATTTAATTTAACATGGCTACTCGTTTTCTTCAGAAAGGGATGATAAACAAACCTAAAAATTAGCCATTTGTTGACAAGGTAATTAAGCTTAGTTAAGAAAACAAACATTATTTAAGAAAACTAAATCGTAGTATCTTAATCTCTCTGCTTGTTTGAATGTGCTGTAAGTGAAATAAAAAATATTACAGAATTATAGCGGCTGACGAGTGCTAGCTCTAGGTGTTGAAATGACAGACTGACAGTGAGCAACTGGGTTAGCTCCAGGTGCACAGCACAGTGCAGACAGACTTCAAGCAGTGATTTCAGCACTGTTTTGCTGTACAGCGCTGGAGAATGGCCAGCTGTCCAGCCTTCCAAAGGCCACAATCATTCAGTACTACAGTTAATGTTCTCAGTGGCTGTCTCCCTCATAACCATGTCATCTTAGAACCTTTGGCTCAACTCTTACAATTGTGACCAATGACCCATTATTCACATCATGTCTGTGTTTTAAATTTTAGTGAGTGATATCTTCACAAAATTCTGCTGGAGGCCATAAGTATGAAGCTCATTACAAAACCATTCCATTCACCCTTTCACTGCATGATGTTCTTAGCAAAACTAGCTGGATCTGTTTAGAATGATCACGTTAACTTAGATATGTCATTTTTTTGCTTTCTCTCTGAACATGATTTACTATGTCAGCCTGGAAACAACAATAATTACTATATAATGTATTTACTGTAGGAGTTGGGGTTGGGGGGGCCCGGCTTGTCTTGGACACAGACAAGGGGGGCTTCAAGGAAAAAAGGCTGGGAACCGCTGATCTAAACAATTAGAGCTGGCACTTACAAATCATTTTAGTAAATTATTACTATTCAGGGTGTTTTCTTTTTTGCATTGCCTCCATATTGATGTTTTTTCCATGTCTGACCCTGCCTTGTGTTTAGATCATGAAATTGGAGTCTCTATGTCATACCATACTAAATGGCAACCTTGAATAGTTTGTACTTGTAAGATTGGATTTTATTAGTAAACTTCTAACAGCAATTGATTTCTCTCCTTGTCAGTTTCATGTGGAGCGGTGAAGTTTATCATATATAAAAAATTGACAAACTCTGCACGCCCTTGGCCAGGCAAAATTGATGGCCTCCATATATACCTCTGACTTCATAAAGCGTGACTGAGGGGAGCCAAAGATGGTATTATGGAAGTGCCGAGTAACTTTATCTCAGCATATCAGTAAATTGACATCAAAACACATATCAAGAGTTGGAACACAGGCTGACTGAGTAAATGGGCAAATCCAAAACTGCAGTCATGATAAAGGCAAGAAAATAGGCTACATAGAATTGCAGGTAAAATAGAAAACACAAATAAGAAAAAAGAAGATCTGCAAGCTTCTACTAGCAAGACATTGTTAGGCAAAACAGGAACATGGAAAACAGGGAAAGGTTAAAATACATACACTAATTACACGAAGAAGACATTTTATTCATTTTGATTTCTGTTGGTCCATTCTGTGTGAATTGTTTTTACAATGTGAAGGACAGCTTCAGCTTTGAATTTCAAATAAATAGAAAAACAAAAAATCTAGATGGGTGATCAGGTGGGTGAGCTATAGCATGAGCTATAGCAAACAATAGTGTAGAGGCTCCCTACAGTGCCACAGGAATACAAACATATATTTGGGAAAGTACTGTAACTGAATTCTACTAAATTTAGTGGCACCAGCACATTATAGCAATTAAACACGAAGACAAACACCCACGCAAGTTCCTCGTGCTTAATTTAATTGCCAATGGTAAGCCACATGGCCCTGAAGAAATGGTGGTAATTATTTCTTTGCAAGTGGCTGTGACCATTATCAGCATGTTAAAGACAAACAATGCACATTTATCTTTCACTAAAAAACATGGCTTTAATTTGAATGAAATTCAGAGCTTATTATTATAGAGCAAGACAGGTTGCTGAGAAAAGCAGTAACTACAAAAACTACAAAATTTTCATTTCAGTTTACAACATTGTGTTTAGGTTGCTGTTTTGCTCAGAGAAAATAAACACTGACTGTCATGATAAACTGGATTAGCACTATAATCACAAGAAAACGTCCATTGGAACATTAGTCATTTGGATAAAGCAACAAAGCAGCCGCTATTTACCAACTGTTCTACTAAAAACACAGTCACTATATACATTTATTAACCATGGCCTCTGAGAGACTAAGCATAAGATTCTTAGAACAGAGGAGTTGTTTTTCACCTGTAAATGAAATGCTTGCATATCATGGGACCAGAACAGTGATCCATCTAGCAGCAGTACTGCCTGTGGTGTGTGGGCATGTTTACAGAGGTTATCTCAAGAGCACTTGATACTGAGTGAAGATAGTGAGGAGCGGAATCTAAATCCCAGTAGAATTTTGTATGACCTTTTCTTTGCACTGTTGCTAATCCCTTAACCTTTGGTGACCCCCAGAAATCAGAGGACAGGCACAGTGGTGTGGTAAGGAAAATGGATGTTGATAGACGTCTTTGGAACAATCTCTTTTGTTCATTTCATAGATTAAACACTTTTATTTACATCCGTTCCATGTGTTTTAGAATGCTGTAATGAAGCATCATTCCTGAGTAACGGGACACACTACATACATAGTTAAGAGTACATGAAGACACAGTCAACAGCACCACATATCATCTGTAAGAAATAATCTGATGATTTTTTGTGTGTAAAAACACACATGTGCGCACACACACACACACACACACACACACACACACACACACACACACACACACACACACACACACA
>JBBJLR010000013.1:13221844-13234254 GCA_037577145.1 Brachypetersius gabonensis | reverse complement strand
CACACACACACACACACACACACACACACACACACACACACACACACACACACACACACACATATATATATATACATAGACATGTAAACACACACACACACACACACACACACACATACACACACACACACACACACACAGGGAAACAAGAACCCAAGAGTTCAAGCAATGAACAGGGCCCCCATTTTTCAAACCTTTTTTAAAATTATTTTTCACCTATAAAATTCATGAAACTTGTAGATCCACAGCCATTAATTGCCCTAAATGATCGATATTCATGAATGGAACAATCACATAATAAATACAGCTCCCAGAGTCCTGCCCAAAGGTAAAGACTGAACTGATCTCAAAATGTATTTTATGTGCAAGTCAATATACGTCATAAAACAAAGACTTTTATTCTCTACCAGTAGAGGCTTGTAAACACATCTGAAGGAACACAAACCTCTTTGTTTCCGATTAAAGTAATGGTGCTATATGTTGCATGACAAATTTATGCCCAAGTACGATTTCCTCTGGCACATATTTTAAACCATAGTTCTCTACTCTCTGAGGTTATGGAAACTGCTCTTTGTTATGTCTGTCTTTCAGCACTAGCTCCTACCTAAGATGGGTTTTATTAAACCAACACCACTCATACATCATCTTCACTTTGTGACGCAGGCTTTCTTTTCAATAAAAGACATCGTTTTAAACAAATAAAGGCGTGGTCTCCATAAATCTAACATCATTATTCAGAACATAATATAATAAGCAATAACTGAATAACAAAGGTAACAAAATGCCCAAAGAAATAAGCATCAATGTGACGCAGGTATTTTATAGATTGCTTGGAATCCTGACATACAAAAAAATGTACAATAAATGAATAAAAGGGAACGAGATGCCTCCCACCCATTTTTCTGTAAAACATTAAATCATGCAATAACAGATTGAAATGCAATCATTTTTTAAACTTCTTGTTAAACGAAGAGAAACAAGAAACAAGGCTGTCATTAGATTTTGGCAGCTGGAGCAAGGTTACTTCAGTTCCTCTAACTGGTGAGTCAGTCTGACCAGTTCAGATGTCAAACCAAGTGTTTCCAAGCACATCATTGAAGGACTGCAATGTTTGTAATGATGGATAGAGAATGAGCTTTATTTATTCATATGGAATTCATAACGCACATTGCAACAGATATAGAAGTTATATGTGGATTTCCCCCAAGAATACAGTTCAGCCTGGCTTTGATCCAGTGTTTTAATCAGCTTGAATATTCAGTATGCTGAATCAAATCAGAGGTTCTTGGCAGTGTGTCCATTTGGCAGCTCTGCTACAAGCCAAAAATGTAAACAGAGGCTTTTCAAAAAGCCATACAGAAACAGGGGCTAAAGTCTAAACTGATGTTTTTCCAAGAATTTCTCATTATTCGTGGTTAATTATGACTAATCTACCTCTTATCCCCGCTCTAAACACATGCCCATGAACTCAACCACAACCATAATCCCAGGTCCATTCATGGCAAGATTGCATCAAAGCTATTCACACAAAACTTCTTCAAAGCAGTGAATTCAGGCAGCATCCAACAACTACGATATGTCACCTGCTATTAGGAGAGTAATAGTTCACCCTTTTCATAGTTTAGTTGGGTCCACTTTGTATCTTGGTTCAGCTTGGAAAAAATTTAATCATAATAATTGTCTGCTATTTTTATAAAATGTTGCCAGCATTAAGAAAAAATGCATCCATATGCACTGCATTAACAATGTTTCTTGGATTAGCAGTTGCAACAGCCTCTTTCAGCACATTAGCCAATTTCTGACTCGTGTGGGCTTCATAAATAGGTCAGATCGGTCCTTGAGGGCCAATGTAAAGCCCCCTTACTAGTTCTACTCCTCAGACACACTCACTATATATGGCAATTACAATTAGCAGGTTAACCTGGTGCGTTTGTGCAAGCTGAGCTTGAAACTGGCCCTCTGGGATCACATTTGAGCAGCCTTGCCCTAAAAATGTGTCTTGATTTTTGCATCACATTTTTTGCATAAGAAAAAAAAGTGTGTGAGCAAGGACTTACAAAGATTGTGTAACCCTTAGTATTCTTTTCAAATATAATAACATCTGCGTTCTAATGTTGATTTATAGTACACACTTTTGACAGAGTTTTGCTTGTTTAAATGAGCTAAAAATGAAAAATAATTCATGTCAGCTTATGCTTTAACATTCTTTTGTTCTTAACAGCAATACTTGTGATTTATACAGTCATTCTAATATAGGCTTGCATAAATCAAGTTCTAAGCTTTTCAGTGATAAAGTCTGGATCAACTTGAGTCTCATTAAGAAAATATTGCATTATGTTTAGTTGTATTTGAATTAGTTTAGCTTTAACTGCACATATTACACTGTTTATAACTGCACATACTCTATACAAGCTTGTCACTATGTTGAATTTGTGGTCATCAGATAAAATCCCATGGTGTATGTGACAACACATGAAAAAACAAGTTATCTGGAAGCTGTGTGTAGACTCTGTGTGTGAAGACTTTCAGCTGCGGGAGCCATTGTCCTTCTTCATGTTTTGCAAATTGAAAGTTTCTACAGTCTCTCACAGCACTTACATGCTAGATCACAGGGTGTGCAAGTATCCAAAAGTGCATCAGCATCAGCTTTCTTCTCTTTCTCTTTCTTTTATTTCATGAATGTGGCAAAACCACAATCCACTTTGCTGAAGTACCACTTTATAAAACTTCACTCACAGGACAAAAGGACAGAAATCTGTCAGGTGGTAGACAAATTTGGTCTTTGCACATAGCTATAAGTTTTAAAGCTTCAAATTAGGGTGAAATACTTGAAACTAAACTGTTTCATATTAGGAAACAAACAATAGAGGCGGTCAACCCATATTTGTTCTTGTTAAAAGCATGAAACATTTCCATGGTTATAAGGTTAGTCAGTGCTAAATGGGGGCAAAACCCACACGATGTTTAAGAAAGAAGGGCGCTTCAGGTTACACAGATGTTGACATAATTATTTTTAAAAATAAATGTTATATAATTACTAAGACACTGAATTCATTAAAACCATACTTGCTTTAGTGCCATAAACTGCATATACAAAGCGCAATAAACTCTTTTGAAATTCTTCCAAATTTGTTTTAAATATGATTAGCAGTGGAAAACTATAAATTCTAGAAGCAGACACAAGTAGGACATTGCCCTTTACAGATGGCATTTGCTCCAGACTGCATAGAATTTATAAGGTCAAAGGCCTCTTTATTATATGGTCAGAAATAAACCACAATGTAGGTCATTTAAACTGAACTTCTTGGTCTCAAGTATTAATTCTGATGTCCGGTGGCATTCTTAAAACGTGTGCAACTACATGTTTTATAAACATCTCTATCACTCAAATCAGCTTCTTAGTTGAGAAAAAGTGGTATATTTATGCCTCTTTGTATTTTATGGCATCAGTTTGTATTCCACATGTTCTCTTGCCAGTGTAAATAACCAGTTATTATTAGTAATTAGTATTAGTATTGCTACTTATTGGATGAAATTCCATTACGGAACTAAAAACCGTGTATTTTTCCTTTTCACCTGCAAATAATGTGTCAGTTGCTAATGTATCATGCACAGCATCTGTTTCCAAAAGATTTCTGGGAGAGCGAAGGGTATTGAGACTCAGCACACTCAGTCACTCTCAGCCTACTCAGTGCAACCAGTGCCAGAACTCTGCCAGACAAGTCTGTTTGAAGCTTGCCTCACCATTCTCTTTTACTACTCTGCCACAATAAGCCGGTCACAGCGGTAATATATAACCTTTGATTAAACAGGAGGCTTTATAAATGCCTCGGTCCTGACTAATAAGAGGCCTACAAAGAGCTAAGCCAACATTTACTTCAGCTCCCCCACCCCACCCCCAGGCCCATACTGTAAAACCCCTCATGCACCATCCACATTGTACTAGCTTGTTAAAGTGGTCATTAAATGCAAAATCATTCACTGGAAGGCACAGAGAGCAAAAAAAAAACAGTAACAGTTCGTCTGTGGTATAAGCCACTGTGATTAAAATGGACATGTAATGTGTGTCACTGTAGGTTCGATTGCAGCTATCTATCTCAATTTGGGTTATGTTTCCATAGAATTCTGATGAATGTAACATCTGTATGGAGATCTGTATGGAGACTTTCCCTCCAGTACTCCAATATATGACTGTGAACTGCAAACCAGAAATAGTTATGTCTCCTTCACATCAGGCTGAAAACAGGGACAATTAATTCACACCCAAGGCCTTTCATGTCGCATAACCCACTATTGATATAGTTGTCTAAAAACACATAAGTATGATTTATCCGATTACTCGATTAATCGATGAAAAAATCGACAGAATACTCGATTCCAAAAATATTCGATAGTTGCAGCCCTAAAATAAACCAGTATAATGTTTTCAGAACAGTTTCAGGGTCCAATACTGAACGTATGACTGAGCACAAGAAAACCAGGACAGTATACCTTCAATGCTAATAACCTTTTTAGCTTAGCAGTACTTTTCTTTACTCACTATATATAGCTTAAGCAAATCATTACGAGTTTGGGTGGGTTTACTGCACTGTTAAGGTCCACTACCAAGCTATGTCCCCGAGTCTAGGGTCACACTCATGCCTAGACATCACCATTAGTTGATAATTTTACAGGACCCAGAAGTACAGGCAGGTTATTTGAAGCATTCAGTGAAAAGGTAATGCAAGGAAATTACTGAATTTAAATGTGTTTATCATTGAATTAGTTTTTAAGGTTACTTGCTTTTGCCAGTAACTGTGTTGATTTATTATTCGTGTGGAAAAGATTTACAAATCAAGCAGATTTGATGCATAATTTTTTTCTGTGTATGCACGTCCAGAAAACAGTACAAGTCACATAAGGGTAAATTCACAACTGAAATGATCACAAGTACAAGTATGTATGTTTTAGTACTGGCAAACAAAATGGTAGCAGGCTATATAGCTGTGTAGTAATGAAGGAAAGTTGATGAACTCATGGTACAGCAGGGGAGGGGAGCCATGTTGATGATGCAGGGGAAAAACGGGTAGGGAGGGGATGAAACATTTGCTATATGTAAGTTCTCTGCCTAGCCAATTCATCCCTCAAGGGGTTGCCCTGTCACACTCCGCTAAGAGTGCAACCAAATATTCCATTAGTTAATGCTGGCTGTAGCTGCTATTAGCTATTTTTATGTGAACTCTTAACCTTTGCTTGACAGTGACTATAGCAGTGGTATCTTAGCTCAATCCTTTTATTACACATTTGATATTAAAACAATTTTAATTGTTATAAAACATGTTTTTAATTTCCCAATGTTACCCATATTTATTTATTTATTTTTAAACTGGTCTATCCAGGCTCTGCCCACAAACGTGTTATCATCATTGTGACTGCTACAAGAGTTGGACAAGCTTTAAAGAATTAGACAATTTGGAAATAACAAAAATGGCTTTATGCCAATATTAGCTTATTTGCACAAAAAACATGATCCTTCCATGTGCTTACAAATAAAATGTCATCTGAAACTGGCCACTAGTTGGCCTTATTTATATTAAAGTCTGGCAGTGTTTGTACTGTGGAAAAGATTTTTCATGACAGGTCTTTTTTTAAAACTATTTCAAACACTCAGAATTTTAAACATCCGCAATTTTAATTAGTCTCAGGATATTCATTATATCATCTCTAGATTGGAATATAAACAATCTGCATCGTTTGTAAATGATTATCAAAAATATAGCAAAAGTGTGTGGGATTGTTTGTGGAATCGTAGTGTGGAATTGTTGGCCCAGTGGAAAGGTTTGTAGCTACTGTTCAAACTCCATGCCTTCTGCAAACAAGCAAACTTTAGAAAACATGAAGTATCTGGTTGCAGTTAAATGTTATAATGTGGAATACAAGATTTGGAATCTGAATCCAAACTTAACAGTACTTTTAAATGTTTGACTTCTGGGCTGCACTAATATTTTATTTATGTCGCTTAATGTAAATAAATGTAAGTCTTAAAGAAAATGACACAATTGACAAATCAGTTGTACATTAAATTACCACTATGGAAAAGTGGAAAATGCCACCCTCAATATAAGGAATTTATCTGCCCAAAAGTGTTTACTAGTTTTGTTTTCTAAATCTAAAGTTTGTTTAACTTCACTTTAAGGAGGTTCTGTCCAGATTTGCTATGTAACTTTATTTAATTTCTTTCACTACTGACTGCTGCGCTGCATTAGCCAACCCTAACAGGCAGAGAAAACTTGCAAGTTGCTGTCACTCTCCCCAGCACTTAAGCGTCTAATGCTAGGCCACAGTAGAGATGATTAATATGTTTTAAAGGATGACAGGTGACAAGTTTCTAGCATTTGCTCATAGAGGAAGTCTGGATCTTACAGACAGTTAACTGTTTTGACTACACTTTTGAGTTGCGCACCATTCACAGGTGTTGAAAGCTGGACATGAGCAGGAGTTAAGCCTGCTGTGTCAGTAAACCCAAACCGGATGCCGTGGTCTACTCAGTGTTTATCAGGAAATATATCAAGAAAACTACATATCTAGCTTCCAGTACCACATTTGTTCACTTATCACATGACTTTTGACCAGTTATCTCAGTTTTCATAGTTCATCAGACTAATTAAGTTGTTTTTAAGAAAGTTGTAACATGTATGATGGGAGTTTTTTCTAAAATATATTGTCAGAAGTAATGGTGTGTCCCACCCAGAGGAGTCCCTGCTTGCTCCGGGTACCCACGACCTAGAAAGTATAAAACGGTTTAAGAAAAGGAAAGAATGAACAAATATTATCTGAAGTAAAAATAAAATGAATGAGTCCAGGCTCTCAGAGTACTGTTACTGTAGGCTAAAGCAACACACTAGACTGGTGTAGCTTAGATTATTAGTGTGCCTTTTCTCTTCTGCTTCTCTTAAAATTACACAAAAATAAATGTACACTGTTCATACCAACTAGACAGCAATCTACCAAAATATAAACATATGCTAATCTCCATCTGTACACACATGTAGACATCTAATAATGTCTTCATGCAGCAGCATGAAGACAAACAAAAAGTACATTCATGGACAATTTGGCTTGAGCTCTACCACTTCCACATGTCTTTCCCTTCCCCTACTCCTCATACAGGAAACTTTAAAGTTTAAAGCACTACCAAAGTCCATTACCAGTAACTTCACTCTTCCACCTCTGTTTAACCTTCAGAACTGCTGGATCACAATAACATGCAAATCACAATGAGGAGGCTCCTGAAGCAAGACCAATTCGTTCGTAGCTTCTGTGCCAGTCAGGTAGTTATAGATGCACCAATTAAAGACGGTGAAGTGCTTGGCAATTAAAACCACTTTCCTTAAAAACTAATTAATCCTGTCTCTTACCCAGACTCTTCATCGCCCACTTTTGTTAAGCTGAGTGTATTGATGACCCTTGACTAAAATGTTTTAAGCGCAATTAGTAAACCTATCACAACAAAGTTTGCATGATTATGATTGAGAGTGAGACTGAACTTTATGTTCCCAGACCAGACTCTAGTTTTAACACCACTGTTTGATTAATTGAAGTATATTTGCCCTGTGAATATAAGACACATACCCAGTTCTTTCACATGTAGCTTTCCTAAACCTGCACTCTTCTACATAAGGATCCTTAAGCTGCAGTGGAGAGACACAGGCATTTGCACATTTGAGCTTAGTACTCGGAAGCCTGGAATAACTCAAATAGTAACTGCATTTTATTCAGTAGGGCTGTGTGTATGCACAGTACAGCACTCTGCAGTTTAACAGAGCTTACTCAAAGTCTCTAAATGTCATGCCCTGTGAAAATATGACTGTATCCACTGGCATGCTACGCACTGACAAATCATTAATATGCTGTTGTACGCTGCATATGTCCCAAAAATATTAAAAAAAAACCACCCTGTTCCAAAAAAACTTAATGAACCCAAATAAAAGGAAATGGGCTGTCTCCTCTGAAATGATGATTGAACTCACTGTACGGCAAGAGACGTTGTCTTTGTTCAAAGCCATGCACATGCTTTGCATTAAAGGTCTTGCAGTCATTTTTTCGAGGTACACAGTTAAAAGAGCTCGATTTTCCCCAAACAGCAAAATCAGAATAGCAGAAGAGTCTGCAGCCTTAAGCAAGCCATGTTTATATCTGCCTGGACTAATTGTTAGTTTGCGTACCGTGAGAGATAAAAAAAAAAGCAAAAGCAGTCCATCAACGTGCTCACCACAACAAAGCAGAGTTAGGACTGGGGAAGGATGGAACTTAAAGGAGTTAAATCATTACTACCCTACCACTAATTCCAGAAACCTTGTCGGGCAAACAAACCATGTTTGAAGGTTAGTGGGCCGCTTTCATGGTAAACTGAGCACTTTAGTTTAGGAAAGAGATTAGAGCCAAAGAGGAAACAGGGAGAAAAGGAACAGAATGGGAAGATGCTGATGAAGCAAGACAGCAGAGATGCAGTGAGGACGACAGGTATTGAAGCATGTTGAAGAAGGAAGGCAAGCTCTCTGGACATTCAAGCCGCTCATTATTGTCATTTCCATCAGGAGCGGCCAAGTCAAACATCACACTCTTATTTGCCAGTTGCGTCTTCCTGCTTCTTTTTTTTTTCGCTTTACTTCTGAGGAGCCTTTCCCATGTTTTCTTTTCCAACCCTTCTACCACCAACTCCCAACCGACTCCATGGCTCTATCCTTCACAGTTCTGGGACATTCTGGTACAAGAGGTGTTTCAGAGCAATGAATGCTCTAAAATCCATGGCTGTGGTTTGCATTCCATCTTTTAAAAAACAAGCAAATGGAAGCATTGCTATAAAGAAATGCCTGGTTTAAGTAAATGTCTAAACAAGTTTACCACATAAGAGCTCCACTGACAGTTGAGGACGCTTTCCCAGATACCTTGTCTTCGTACAGAATGTCCTTCATGTTCCGCTGAGGGTGTGGCCAGCAAATTTGACAAGTGGTGATTTTGACCAGAAGTGATTAAACACTGAAAATACATTTACATGTCAGAGATTAATACACCAAACTTCTATATATCTCTGCACATCTGTCCAACGTCTCTAATGTACAGATCTGGAAAAAATAAGAGAGCACTGCAAAACGGTTTCTCAGGTTTTATCTTTTATAGGTGCAACTATTGAACTGAACAGCTTGGCCTAGTTTTTAAGAACTGCTGACAATATTTCTCCTAATTTTAAAGGAAATTACATTACATCAAAATAAGAGAAATGATGCAGTGTTTACAGAACTTAAATAATTAAAAAAAAATAAATCTCTTGTTCAATCAAACAAAATGGCAATAATTACCTTTAACTTCTAGCAGTATTTTGCTTATTGCGAGAGGAGAGTGTTGATTACAGCAGTGTTATTTTTCCTCATTAAATAAGATTTGATTCAGGTAACCACTAATCAGTACTTCATAAAGCAGAATGAGGCGCTTGTGTAGGAATTTAACAGACACTGGCATAAAATGGTTGTCATGCTCATAGAGATGCTTGATTTTAAAATAAATTGCAGTGGTCTCTTATTTTTTTCCAGAGCTGTTCATCCCCATAAAGAAAAGTGCATTTACTTTGGCCAAAAGAATAAATAACATTGCATTAACGAACATTAGCTTGCAGGCCACAAGAATTTGCTGCTGCTAAAACTAGCAAATATTTTCTCTCTCTACAGCCAAGTAAGTGGTATTTGTAACATTAAACACACACATATAATTATGGACTTCAGAAACTATGATGATAATTAGTGTCTCATTTGTTGACCTATGTCTACATGTTGGTCTTTTAAGGCTAGAACAAACAAAGACATTTTCCTCCTTTTTTACTCACACTTCTCTTGGAATACTTTTTGCAACCCACGATGGTGTAAAAATACTGTAAATATGTTTTTAAGCAACTGTAAATTCCCTAATGTCTAAAAGTGTCAGGCTACCGTCAGTACTGTATACCTCACCACCTTTCCACTGCTGCAGCCACTTGTAATGGTCAATTATCATGGTTAAAACAGCTATAAAAACGTGCATGTACTTTGCCCAGTGGGACAAAAACATTTGTTCTTTCCCCCCAAATACATTAACGGACATTTAGAATGGGTTGCACACTGGAGAGTTTTTAAACTCCTGTGTTGGCAGAGCTAAACATCCCACTGTGTCAAAAAAAACAAAACAATAAACAGCCTTGGAGGGGTTGCATAGCACCTTCTTTGCTTAGTGGATTGTAATGCAAATTGCATGCAAATTCTGGTAAAGAAAATAGCTGCAAGGCAAAGTAAGACTTCAGGTAACTGGTAGCATAACATTGCAAAACAATCATTGTTTTTCCTTTAATAATGTGATTTATCAGTTGCGTCAGTAAGTTTATTTTGATATTTTAAGAACTTGATCTACCAAAGTGTCAGAATCTACCATTAAGGATTGAATTCTGCTGCATGAAGAAACATTGAATAAGAATGTACTTGACAAACATCAAGCTGCTTGAAACAAATGATTCTAATGAAACAAATGACTCTAATAAAGCACAGAATACTGAATCATAATCTCATCTGCATCCAACAATAAAGGTTGTTTCTTGCTTTTTTTATAATGTGATATGAAAGAATATTTTTGGCCAATTATTACTTGACAGTTGTTGTATAGATGCTCTGACTGCAGTATGCTGGTTAAATAGTTGACTCGGATTTAAGCTGTTTTCCAGGTAAGAAACAGTCGTGGACTTCTTAAGCACTGTTGTACGTCGCTCTGGATAAGAGCGTCAGCTAAATACCGTAAATGTAAATGAAAATGTAAATATTTAGAAAACCACGGTAGCACACAGAAATCTCCAGTTTCACTTTTTCAAACATAGACCACTATGGACATGCATGTCTATGGGGCAGATTTGAATGAGTTAAAGGGACAAATGCAATATTTCTAAATGGATCAGATGTTACAAGATGGTAAAATAGAGATAGTACTAGGAGTATAGTGGGCCTTATTTTTTTGTCTTCTCTGTGCCTTCTTTAAACATTTCTTCCTCTTTATAATACTGGCCATACTATGACTCAAGCATATTGAACCATGATCAGAATACTGTGGCTCAAGCACATTTAACGTTGATCGGCGAATCCTGTGACTTGAGCATCATTAATGTCACCCTGAATCCAATGCCTAGAGCACGTTTCGATAACAGTCTGTTTGAAAGAGGCACCTGGGTACTCTGATGTCACTGAACAAGAACAATAAGGCAAAAAATACATTTTACATTTACATCAAATGTATGCACCAAACTGTAGCCTGCTGAACTGTGCATTTCAGATACATTAGTAGTTAATACTGTAAGATCAGTTTTATCTTAGGAGTAACTCAAACATGCTCAGAGTTAAACGTATGTGGTAGCAATGATGATGGTTCTCAACATTACTATACTTTATTCAGCTTCATTAAATGAAGTATTATTCCACTAGAAGAAGCATATAAGAACATAACTGGATGCATCTGGTTCACAAGGGGTTAATGGAGCAGTAAGTAGGATTTATGTTTTGCTTGGCAGCTGGAGATTGCTGGCTTGCTGCTAGTCGCATGGCTGGCCACATGATTCGCCACAACATTGGAACTAACCTACATATTCGACCCAACCACTGGAGAGAGTAAAAAAGGCTGGTGTTTCTCCAGCTAACAGACTGCCATGAACATTCATTTTTCATCATTCTTTAACAGCACACACCCTCATGTACTACCAATACTGTGTATCTGCCTTATTTGTTTTAGTTTTAATTGAACTTTTTAAACCTTAAAAATCCAAATTGTTAAGGCTTCCCATACGTCTTTATTCAGTAACAATGTATACAAATTCTCACTTTCCCAAAAGACTTCTATGCTTATGCTACTGACCACCTGCACATTCCTGGCATCTTGACCTCTAACACTTGATCACCAATGGCTTACGTTTCCTAAAATGACCCAATGAGTGAGCCATTGTTAACCTGATTGACATAAACAGCATGTAGCCAGCTCAGATAACTAACCCAAGAGGTGCTGGGCAGTGACCTCAATGACCTCCCACCATATGGATGAGTGTGACAAAAAACATTACCCCAGTCATGTCGAAGCAGACACTTAGGGCACCATTTTGATCTTTCTGTTTTAGAGATTGCCAGTTTGAGAATGTGTTTGTAATTTCTCCTATTAATGAACTATTCCACTAAATACTGTCCTTGAACAAAGCAAGGAAAAAATCTCTCAATTCTCTCTGTGTTCAAAAGTGTCAAATATTCATTTTAAAAGAGCAGTAAAATATGGTGAGGCAATGTTTATTTCAAGTCTTTTCACAGTTACACACACACACACACACACACACACACACACACACACACACACACACACACACACACACACACACACAC
>JBBJLR010000013.1:13210204-13220595 GCA_037577145.1 Brachypetersius gabonensis | reverse complement strand
ACACACACACACACACACACACACACACACACACACACACACACACACACACACACACACACACACACACAAGACATCTACAGTTTCTGTTACTTTTTGTTCCTGCTCCCTACCGTTTTTATTGAGACTGAATCTCAATTTGTATGACTCAATTTTTAAATACACATAATATTGTTTGCTGCTTGGAAAATGTTTTAAGGTCTATTTGGATTCACATTTTCACAGTGGTGTAGGAAAACTACTGGGCTGTGTAAAGCAGGCAGGCTAGACGGGTGAGCGATACCTTTGGAAATGTGTTTGACGTTAGCAGGAAAAAAGTGCTTGCCTTACCAGCCTCTCTCTTTAAATGAAAGCTCTGATGCATTAAATATATTTCTCTGAGCATGGGCAAGATCCACCTAGACATTTCCAACTGTGCGCTTGTTCAGAAAGGATGCTGTGTTTTACAAAGCTGTGCTATTCTGAAGGAACATTCAGAGGCTCACCCTGCACTTAACAAGATTAGCATCTTTGTTTTAAGGTTTAAGAAAGTGAAACATAGGTATCGTTTTACATCCAGCATGGCTCGGAATGTTTTTGATTTGTGTCGTTCTTTGGAATTACACCTAATAGAGACAGTAGTGAAATAAACAGAATGACCACAAGGGATAATCTAGAGGGATTTTTTTTCACTTCTATTTCGCAGAATTCCTCAATATTCATGTGCCAATTCAATGCCCCATCATAAATTCATTTTCAGCCAAGTTTGAACAAAAGCAACATTTACGATCCTGGAATGATCAGAAAAATTCCTTGTAGAGCTGGGGGGGGGGGGGGGGGGGGGGTTTGAAATGAAATATGATTAATTTGGGTGGATTCTGCTTCTGACCTTGGTGAGTTCTATGCAAATAAAATGTACAGAGTGATTTAACTAAAGTTGCTGGCAGTCATACACAGTTAAGTAAACCATCTCTCACTCTGGCTAAAACCTAAGCCTGAAACTGGGCACTGTGAAACCTTATCCAATGTGCGGGTGCCACAGGCTGCCAAAAAGCTCCGCTCTCATGATACTTGGCCTTCCTTCTCTTCGATTTTGCCCTAACTTGGACATTGGCAATGCTTGAAGTCTACATGATGGTTAATTGCTTTTGTCTTGTCTTTTTTAAACAGCAGGGGAGTGTGACCCACCTTGTTATGTGCTGGACATGAACCCTATAGCATCAAGACCATCTGACTGATGTTTGTAGCAAGATAAAGTGCCAGACATTTACACTGCATTAGAACGTTTTGCACAGTGCACTCCAGACTTCAAAAAGACTGAAGAGTCCTGCCATATACACTAAAGAAATAAAAGATCCCAAGTAGTCCTTGTACGGTTCTAGGTAAAAAAAAAACTCTTTACTTAGTACTGAACATTTAGTATAGTCCCTCAATCTCACATCTCATGTATAAAAACTGAAGAGTTCTGTGTGAGACCAAATGTGGTTCTTTTATGGCACTGCTCCAAAGAACTCAGTCTGGCATCTTGACTTTTCAGAGAGAAACTACTTTTCTTTCATCAGGAGGACCTTGACTTGCTCTTCACATTTACTAATTTCCTGCTGGTACATTGCTTGATTTGGCACTGTGGATGGCATGGGAAAGCACACTTGCTCTCAGTTACAGTTTCAACACTGCACATGTGACAAATAGAATCACAATTTTTACCATCTGCTGAAAGCTCAGACCGCACAAACAACTGTACAGCCTTCTCAGTGCCTTATCAACACTCTCTTCACTGCTGTTCATACTTTGTCTCCATGTTGATGCAAAGTGTCCACACCATCTCTGATTTTGTCCATGTATTCAGTTAAGCTTTGTGGCAAGGACATGTTAGTAATTGTCAGTCCTGATTTTTATCTCTCAGTTGTCTGCTCCATTATTTTTTCCTCTCGTTTGAAAGTCAGCTTTCAAGCCCCTGGTAGCCTGGTGTGAGTCACTAGCCTTTAAACCATAGGATGCAGAAAAGAGACAATTTGTATTTTTCCTGTCAGAACTTATAATTACAATCGTTCTGAGATGCTTAATTGCTGGATGTGAGAAGTGTGTGCTGTTAGTTCTGGCTGTAAAGGGGAAAATAATTGACATGCTCAACACTGACTACATTTATTCAGGCAGATATCGGAGCCAGAGGGCCAGCATGTGAGCCAACGTCATCTACTTCTGGCATGGCTTGGGCGGCTCCCACATCTGGGCCCGATTCATCAAGGTATTTGTGGCAGTGAGTAACAACGTGCAAACAAGCATAATGAACAAAAGAGCCAGGAAGGCCTCGCATGATGAAGGGACTGAATCAAGTAAACATCAAACCAGGATGCAACAAAGTAATGCTAGGTTTACTTGTCCTGCTATTCCAGGAGTCAGATGAAGGAATGGCATCAGATAGAAGTTTTATGTTTAATGAATTTTGCAAGTTATAAAAATAGCCCCAAAAATTGTTTTGCAGATGCAGAACTTTCTGTAGATTATTCATTATCCTTAATACTCTAACTGAAATTAGAATTAGTGTTGACTTGCTAAAATACAATTCATTTTTTTCTGTTTTAGTCACTATTTGAATCCATTTCCCTTGTGTAATACAAATCAAGCATGAATATCATTAGAGATGGAATCATGTAAAACAACATACAACAAACTGCAGTTGCCGAAGTTCTAGCATCAGGTAATCTCTCAGCCATAAGTCCAGTATCAAAACATACAATATCAAGTAACACCCACTGCATGGTCATGTTTATAGATCATATATCTTCAAATAAACAGAGGTAAAATCACTTTACTTTTTGAGCAGTCTTTATCAGGACATTGTCTACATACTATTTGACCACAATGCAAAATTCTGTGGTTCTCGTCTATCCTGCCAAATTGACATTCATAACCACAACCTCTTGTCGTTGACAAAATTGAGATGGAGGATCCCCAGATTGCCATCAGGAATAATCAACACTGTATTCGACTAATATGCAGAAAGACTATACAGATTATGACGGTTTTGTTATATTTTACAGTTATATTACCTCATTTACCTCATATAACCTACACTGATCATTAGGTCTACATTGTTATAAAGGTGAACTTTGTAGTTTACAACTACATGCTCAGCAGCATTTATTAGCCCTCTTTGCCTAATCATCAGTGGCCCACACACACACACACTAACATGTCAGTATCACTGCTGGGCTAAGAATGGTTTGCCACCCAAGTAATACCTATTGGTGGTCTTGACCAATGATAAACAGGATGAAGGGGGCATGTGTAACAGTAAACTACAAAGTGCACCTCTAAGTAAGTATAGCTGATGAAATAGATGCTTTAATGGTTACAAACACTGGTAAAACGAAGCTGATTATTAACAGTGTTAGAGTTAGATTTAGGATTAGATTTTGGGTTGACGTTAAGGTTAGGAGTCTAAGAAGCTTAGATTTTAGTGTCTGAGGATTAGTTCTCAATTACATATAATAGATATTTACTTGAATGTGACTTAAAGAAACAGTAAGCAGTGACTACTGAAATAAAGAGTCAACTATCTAAGCAGTCATTATCCAACCCTTGAAATATTTAGAGTGTTGGTTTTGAGGGGGTGCCACATTACTCTCTAGCATACAAAGTAATAATTTCTTGTGAAATAGAATGCTCATCTGTCAAAACCTCCAAACAAGTCAGGAAAAGACTTGGCCCTCAGTAACAAAAGCTAGACCACACAGAAAAGCAAGGGCATGTGGACAATTTGCCCTGTTCCACTGGGTAATCATGGAATGGAACAGGAATGCAGACTACACTCTGAGACAATAGCATGCTGTCCAAATGCAGCCTTAAACTCTGACCTTTCGTGAACACATCAACACTCCAGTATTATTTTGTTCTTTACAGCATACAGAATATTCATTCAACAGCAGTTAAATGTATTAATGCCAATTTGTAAGCTGCAGAATGAAATGTGAAATGAAATCCTTCTCTGTGTATTTTGTCAGAGGATTTCTAGTGGCTGTTGACGTATTGATGAGTTTTGCCTGTTAACAGGACTTCAACTGATGTGTGAACTTATGAGATCGTATGAATTTCTGATTGCGTGATCTTTTGAGCATGTGGCAAGGTTCAAATCTCTTACACAAACTGAGCTACCAATTCTGCTGTTTTTATTTGGACAGCTTGACTTTAACAATGCTGGAGCATAGCCAACAGCTCAGAGACCACATGGCAAGAGAACTATAGGTTTAGGTTTTTCACTATACGTGGGTGCTCTTGCGAAAAGCCCTGCTGAAAGTGCCTCAATTCAAATGACACTGACAACAGACAGCAGTTAAAAATCCCTGCTGAAAGTGCCTCGGTTCAAATGAAACCGACAAGAATTGTTTACCTAAAACATTGTTTAAAAAGTGAAAATGAAAAGATATCTCATTGGGAACCCTATGGCTTTATTGTCATGGAAGACTTGTTACAAAAATAAGCATTTCATCTATCCAACTGCTAACCATAAAATTATTTTTCCTCTGAAATTCAGGAAAAGTAAAGAAAACACACACACACACAATTATATGGTGTGGTGCATATAAACATCTACTTAATTCATATGCTTGAATTAACAAACAAGCCATCCACTACCCTAGAAGAGCCCATCCTTGTATCAGCACTGTGATTAAGAGATTGGGCCTTCTTATCATTCAGGACCTGCATGCAGTAATTACATGTAAACACTCCACTGAACCTTCCCCCTGCAGCAATGAAGCAGATGCAAATTAGCCTGCCGACTACACTTCCAACAAGTTGTTTACAACACTCGGTAATTAATATCATTATTGGACTCATCTCGATACTCAGAAGTGCTGTGGCACTTCTTCTCCTACTACCCTGTTAATAGGCATTTCTTTTTAGTGCAAGAAGCAATGATGCTCCCATCAGCTTCAGCCCCAGGGGAATAACATCTTATATTTAATGCAGCACTCTTCCTGTTTAGTCATGCCACAATCAATTAGAGCGCATTGAGCTGTCAGGTTACTTGCAGCAAGGTGCAACGACCAATTACTGCTGAGGACTGTTTGTTCAGAAGTGCTGATGTCCGGCTCCACAGCAAAGAAAACAATTATCCTTGTGCAAGCCCACCCACGTAGTCCAGCATGACCACTATGCCACTGATGTTTTAAAAATGTATGTGCTTTCCTCGCAAAGTACCTGCCTTGCTGACACTGAATAATGAACTCTCTTATTCTGTGTTCGCAGTTTCTGCCAACAGCTCAATTTTTGGAGCGATAAAGGCAATAAACAGAGCACAACAATGTCCCGTCCAAAAGTGCTTGCAAATAACATCTAAATACAGTAAATAGCTCTAAAAGCAAGGCTGATGTTTATGAATATTTAATATTCGTGGTTGATTTGTTTAAATATGTGAGACATGCTATAAGCAAGCATTCAGGGTAAACCTAGACCTTAGCGCTATGATTATATTACTAGGTGTTTCCTAGATATTCTTAGTTTCACATAATTTTACATTTCTCATAATATTGAACTGAGGTCTGGCTACCTAAGACTGACCCATAAAATCAAACAGCAATACATTGGTTAGACATTTTTGTTACAAAAGTCACACAAAGTACCAAAAAGAATAAACTAGTGGCCAATAATAATGACCAAAATAAACCAGTGGCCAATAATAGCATTGCCTGTTTTAAGAAACGAGAACTCACCGAAAACAATGGTCAATTACTGTGGAAAAATTGCAAAATGGACCAGTCACAGACAATGATAGTTTGAGCTGTTGTCAAAAATGAGAACTGGACAGTAACGGTGGCACCCAAAAATAAACAGTCATTGCCCATATATAGTGTTATATAATATTAACTCATTCCAAGGTTTGTAATTCCTGTTTGCTATTGTCCCCTGAAGACCGATTAAAGGTGACAAGCTATGGCAGATTCTTCCGTCTGCATGGCTGCTCGTGCTCAGCTGACCATGCTCATGCTAATGAGCATGACACCCACCTTCAAGAGCATTCTGAGGCTGTCTATTATGACACCCACCTGTTAATTGTTTGCTGCTGAAACAGTCGAGGCTGTCAATCCAACTGACACATTTTGCTTTACTCACCTGTATTATGAGAAACCTCTTTGAAGATCAGAAATTCAGCTTTGTCAACAGAAAAAATATCATATGTTTTTTCTGTTAAAACTTATTTCAACATTTTTAGCAAAATTTCAAGATTCTTTATTTGTCACATAGTTATATAAGTACAACACACAGTGAAAGGTATTCGGAACTGCTTCTTTTTATTATTGTGCAAAAAAGTAGCACAATTTTAGAATTGAAATTTCAAAAAAGGTAAAACAACTTAAACAAGGAAAACAAGTTCAGGTAAATGTGTAAGCTATATTAGAAGATTTTTTTTTAATTAGCAATCTAATATTCATCTTCATCCTGGATGCAAAATGTTACCTTGAAATGCCCAAAGTTCACCTAAAGTCACTTACATTTTAATTTTTGTAGTTTTGAGGGAGACAGACTAATTACTGGGAAAAAAAAGTTTATGCTGAAGAACTATTACTTTTCTGAGCCAAATCAGTTTGTGTAAATCAAGACAAAAATTGCAGAACTGAAATTGAATGCTGACCTCTAAAACGGAACCTTAAAACATATGTAGCATTACACCAGGCCACTCGTACAAAGGTACAGTCTATGTCAAAAAGTTTGTAGACACTTGGTTATCCAGTTTTTCTTTGAAAATTTTATGAAGGAGTTTGTAACCTATTTGCTATGGTAATAGCCTCTATTCCTTCGGGAAGACTTTACACAAGGTTTTGACACTATTAATATTGTTATGAGCATTTGCTTAAAAGTATTAGTAAAGTCTATTACTAATGTTTAGATTCACTAATGTTCACTAATGTTTGTGATCATGCACACTACTCCAAAGGAGTGCCATTACTCCAGAGAACACAGTTCCACTGCCCCACATTCCAGGGGTGCTTAGGGTACTTTATTCCCTTCTAGCCTAGACTTAGCATTGGGCATGATAACACTATTATAATGCACCATAAATAAGTCTGTTGTATTGCCAGTGCTTTTTTGGAGATTGTACAAGCCACGCATGCACACAACTAATGACTGTGCCACCAGTAGGTGCATCTGAAACAAACTCTATTCCCTAATTAGGAAGACTGTCTCTATACTTAAGAACCATAAAAAGTTAGCCAGTGTTCGTCTCTCGGCTAATTTCAGAATTTGTTGACTTTGAGAGAGGAAGGGGCCCTCTGTGGGTTTCACTTGACACTGAAAAACTTGTAAAAAGTGGTAGCTAAACATTGAGCTCACCAACAGACTCTAATGAAGCCATTAAATGTTTTTCTAACACTTTAACAAGACTTTTTGGACCTGACCTGTCAGTATGTTGTAAAGTGGATTTGTTGTTATTTTGACCCAGTGTAGCCGGTAACCAAGATCATGGTGCCACATGCCAACAGTTTACATACACACTGCAAACCAAGACTTAACTGAATATGATAAACATTAATACTAAGTACTTTGAACATTTTATACTGATTTTATGACCCATAGCAATATCTAAAGTGTTTCTTGTGATTTCACAATGAATACTTGTGTAATGTCAAATATAATGTCGACTTTGTCAAGACGAGATTAGTAAAACAAGCACTGTAGGCCACCATACAGATTGTGTTATACCACATGAAGCATTAGAGCAACGAGACGTCTCCAAAACAGTAATGGAACAGGGTTCTGACAGCGACAGCACGCTTCTGAACATCCAGAGTTCATTCAAGCATCAGAATTGTTGACTAGTTATTTCTTTTGATCCTAAAAATTGTGCTCCGCCATTTGTTTCTTTATCCATTGTTTTGCTGAAGCAGCTCAGGAGGCAATGCATTTCATAAGCAGCATGATGTGTACATTCATTTCCACAGTAAACAATCACTAGCCCATCTACCTCCCCCTTCTCTCTTACCCTGAATAAATCTATGAGCAAACACGACCCTGAGGCATTCATTAATTCACTCAGTCTAATGCTTTAGAGAATATGACACCCAGAGGATTCATATGTGCAGCCAATGGAGCATAATTATGATCACATTTATACTTTATTTACAGGGGCAGAGTGAATAGCTGAAGGAGGGGGAGTGTGTTATGTGGACTGCTTTGCAGTAAATGATTGATGAATAGAAAGGTTAATTTATGCTCCACAATGGTATCCAGCATGGGATCATTACCTATCATAGTACATAGTGTGTTCATGGGTTATTAAAAGTGAAGCAGTTAATTCTGTGCTGTAAATGTTAACTGTAAGGCTTTCCTGTTGTTCATATGATATAAGAATGTCTTTTATGGTTTCGTACTGCATACGGTACAATGTCCTTTTCATCCAGAACATTTTTCCAAAAACCTTAAGCATCTCCTCTTAAGGTACATGTTTCCACATTTGCCTCTAAATATTAGTCATAGCCACTTCTCATCACTGTAAAACTCTTAGTCGTATGACGGTGCTTGCAGCCTTAACAGGGTAATGAAATAAACACTTTTTATTCATCATTTTCAGTGCAGTTGTTGCATTTACTTTCATATGATCAAAGCAGAAAAGTCATAGATTTCTATTTTGCATCACTTCTTCAGTTGCCATTCATTTTTACTCAGATGAAATAGATCAGTAATCTATTACAGGGCATCCACTACTAAAGACAGCACTGAGCTTCTTTTTGTAGTGATGTACAATTCCTCATGCTGTTACATTTTATCAGAGGTTTATGCTTTAAGACATAGGAAGCATGGCTTCCCTAGAGTTTCAGGATAACTTGATATTGAAATAGTTAATAATGCATTTGCTCTGCTTGTTCTGTTTATACCTGTTAGTGTGATTGGCAGCACAGGCTGCATTAAATTTCAACACCAAAAATGTCTTGGCAAATTGATTATGTCTGGGTTAAGTTAAAAAAACTGTTAACAGTTAAGTTGAAACAACTGTTTACACTGGTTTTTTTTGTTGTTTAGTTTTTTTAACAAAATAATCCTCTTAAAATTACACCATTTTATAATATAATATCATGGCACTTCAATGTCCTGTGTGTAATGAAACATACAGTTGGGGTGGAGGTAGCTCAGTGGCCTCCAGATCAAGAGGTCGTGGGTTCGAATCCTACCTTCAGCACCACCACTGGGTTCCTGAGCAAGACCCTTAACCCCAAGTTGCTCCAGGGAGACTGTCCCCTGCAGTTAGGGAATGAAAGTCGCTTTGGATAAAAGCGTCTGATAAATGCCATAAATGTAAATGAAGATAACACAATCGGCTCAGAAAGTATACTGAGACATGTTGTAACATAATTTATCACAGTAATGACAACTACTGTCATACTGGCCAGCTCTAACCCAAATATTAAACGTTAGACTGGACCATAGCTTATTTTACTGAGGACAGAGATTTAATATGATATATGTGCAATATTTTCTAAATATCCTTAATTATATACAGCTTTATACAGTTTTTTTCTCTAATACAGATACCATTTAAGAGAAGCTTTTGTTAGAACAGCAACAACATATTTGGTTGACCGGAATTAAAAGTTCTCCACGATCTAATGAAAGTTACTCTGATTTTGTAACTTAACCTGTTATTCAGCTCTCATAGTAACAGGCAGAACGTGAGATCATAAACAAAGTTACAATAATTGCTGTTATTGCATTTCTCTCAAGATGTAATAGTGCATATATCCATTTACATTCATTTGCACCAAGTTTGGGCTCACTAACATCTGTCATAGACAACCCGAGAGACTATAGAAATAGGATAGATGTTAAATCAGTTAAGATCACCAAAGAGACAGTGTTAGATATTGTTTCTCTTGCATGGTGCTATACCGCAGTGCTCTCAGTGCAGTTCTCAGGCACTGACAGAACTGTGGTTAGCATGCAGCTGTGCTCTGTGTGCAGTGTGTGTGAGTTAGAGTGTGATGCTCTGACCCTGGTGTGTGTTGTGTTTGTGTTTCAAAGCTGCTGAACCTCATGGTACAGATGGCAGAGAGATGACAGAACAGAGACACATAAAAATACACTCAAACGTCAGTAAAAATAACCTGTCCCACGGAAGCACCTGACACGACAACTGTGCCCGAAAGAAGGCGTGTGAGGCAAGGCTGGTATGCGGGTCACTGGTATGCGGGTCACAGTGATCTGCCTCTCATTTCAAAGCTTGGCGACGAACTGGGCTGCTGTGAACCCCATGGAGATCCAAAAGCACTGACCTTTGACCTTTGCATTGGTTTTCAGATCATTTCCACTTCCAAGACTTTCATGTGCTCTTAGGTTGCGACTTATGTCATTCTCTCATCTTTTACCTAAATATATACATATATATCACTTACCCAGCTCCTTGTGTCAGTCTG